>JAQMCX010000058.1:13845010-13875207 GCA_029814765.1 Acanthurus leucopareius | reverse complement strand
AGATAGATAGATAGATAGATAGATAGATAGATAGATAGATAGATAGATAGATAGATTGATTGATTGATTGATTGATGGATATAATGATAGTCTAATAGAATCTATATTGCTACTAATTTTTAGATGCTAAACGATAACCTCTGTGAATATAACATCAAACAACACAAAGCTACAAAACAAAAGCTATAATATTGTTATTCTAGTTCTATGTCACAGGTGAAGCCCCCAGATGGATTCTAATGGTATACCCTCCAAAAGTAAACATGCATTTGTGTGGCAGGCACTCTCTCTCTTTCACAGTACACTTCGTATCTGCCGACAAACAACCATTATAAGCAAGTGTTGAAGGAGGCACAGGGTTTATATGTAGAGAGGTGTGTATGTGTTTATACAACTGAGGTAAAAATATTGTGACCATTGTTCCATTTCACACAAACTTTACCCTCCACTGGACTCTTTGGTAGAAAAAGCCAGATAAATGCACAGCCTGCCGCAACATGTCATCAGACTAGATGCTTTGAGCAAGCACAGACCCTGAGAAGGAGGAGCAGACAACAAAACCAATGTGCTTATATCCTCTAGAGCAATCCTACTAAACAGGATAGTTGACACAGCCACTGTATAGTGTGTGCCGGCCACCATGAGAGGTTTCTTCCTTCCTATGATCTAAGTAAATGGAATTCAGACCGGCGAGACAGGATTTTACCAGCCATGTCATGATGAAAGTACACAAACAGCTGTTTGGTGCATCTGATAGGGGCCACATTTTCTCCATAATATGCCAATTCATGTGCTGAGCATATCAAATGCAGTTTTGCCTCTCCGTCCCCCACATGGGGTGGAGGATGAAAAGCATCAAAACTCTCACTTTAACCATCACTATTGACCTAAAAGAGCTTCTAATGTTCATGGGAACAAAGGAAAGAATTCGGCCTGAGAGTGGCCCCGCTGCAATTCCCACCAAACAGCATGCAGCTGGGGCCGATCGAATGGGCGAATAGCTCACTCACTCTCTAAGCTGAAGTCAGTGCAAGCAGCAAAGCTTGTCTTGAATAAAAAAAAAAACTTGGGAGAGAGCTGCTCAAGAGGCTTGCAGGAATCTTTCACCAGGGCCTTGAGCACCGACGCCTCTTCCCGTTGAGGCACGCATCACTGGGCGTTGCCCCCATAACCTCCTGCAAGAAACACTTCACAGGGGAGCGGCACAGACAGATTTGTCCAAAGCTCCCGTTGCAAGAGGAGATGGCTGCTGCATACACTTCAATTTTGAAATGAGAAACTTTATTCACCTGCTGATCCAGTGAAAAGGACTGAATGGATCTAGATTAGAAAACAGGTCTGAAGTTTCACAGTAACAATAGAATTTCAAAGAATTTCACCCAATTGCAGATGATGTGGATTCTGATCTTGCCACCACCAGGATTACCACCTTTGCAGAAAAAAATCAGCCAGTTTCTGTTCAAAGCCAACCCTTGAGAGGTTGGCACAGGAATAATGTCGTACCTACTGTCTCTCCTTTCTACACAGAGCACCTCAAAATTAACTTGAGAACTCTTGATTAACTTCAACAAGCATTTTGGGCTCCTAGGAAAATGGATTTAAAATGAGTTCGCTAAAACATGTTCAGTGGAACTGTAAGATTTCCACAAGGTTTGAAGCCTTCATACGCTCCACCAGCTCACTAAAACTGCTTACCTTCAACTGGACTTCAAGGTTACACACAATGTATTCCTTTGTTTACCTGAGCAACTCAGTCACAGTAGCTGAACAAAAAGTTCTCTCTAAAGCTGAAAATTGCTTTCACTTTCAAAATTCTCCTTCTTCTGCTAGACCTGCACTGAAACTGTTACAGTAATTAACTTTATGTGTAACTATTTATTCTGTGTGTGTATGTAGTTTGTGTGCTTCCTAAATAAAAAGGACACTTGCGTCAACAACAGTTTTTAGAGTTCTTTACTTTTATTTATACCTTTTGAAACTGCTTAAGTAATCTTAAATATTCTGTTCCTAACAAAAGTCACTAAAGAATGAAACCCTCTTCTTAGCTCGTGCCTCTGTGAAAGCAACATATATTAAATTGACCTGTTAATGTAATTTATTAGGAGGATAAAAATCTTGTCAAGATATAGCTCAATAATTTACTAAAGCACATATATATAAATTGGTATCTGCTATGTACACCACAGCTATCATCATTACTGCAGCCTCCTCAGATTTACAGTCACGACTAAACTCTCAAGTTTGAGGATCTAATTATTTATACTTGGTCTCTGAAAAAGAGACACATGGTTTTGACAGATGGTTAAATTGGACTAACACCTTCTGAATGTCTTGTAACCACAAGATGTGTCACAGTTTAACTGTCAAGCAAATTTAAAAGAAAAAAAAACATCCTTAAATGTCAGAAGTTTCACTCAGTTGCCTCGACACAAAACTGCTTCGACAGAATTTCTTTTCAATGCAGTGCTAAAGGTCAAAACAATCTTTACTGTGATTGAAATGATTTTTCCAACTAAAAGGAGTTAATGCCAAATGACTACATAAGACCATATGAAACATTATCTAATGTAGCCTATTAATCAGCAGAGAACCACAGAAATTGGACGTATTTATAAAAAAATATGAGTCAGTTCACCGATGGCAGGCTGCCTGCATTTTCAATATAAACCTCAGCTTCAAACAGCCTGTACTTGATGGCCATCGCCATTCTAAGTGAGTATTCCAGCTGCTGAAATGTCACCATCCGCTCTTTCTTCTGTGAGGCAACTATCAGTTTCTTCATCTACATGGTAGAATGGAAGTAAATAGAAAAAGGGCTCTACAGCTGGAGCTTTGAAGAACTCAGCTGGAGGCTAGATGCGGACCTGGAGATAGGTGCAGGCAGGGGGTCTATTAACACTTAGGGGAGCCAAACTTGACAGCTCCTTACTCATCTGGGCCCCACAGGGAAGCTTGTTCTCGCTCCGGCACTGTTGTGATGGTCAATAACGGTGCTTCCAGGGACACTTGGATGTAGGCTGAGATATTCGCTCATTTTAACTATACTGCTACATCAGGGATTTGATTGGGAATAATACAGGTGCAGGGTACTATTTTTTGTTAATTCCTCCTCCTTTTTTTGGTGTTGTTTTGTAAATTTTTTGTTTTTGTTTTTTTACTCTGAGCTCAGACAATGAAGGCAAAAGGCCTCTGAATGTTACTCTAAAAAAACACTGCATGTAAACACGGAAGCTTAGTGTGCGACGGAAGCCTTGCGTATGCAAAGCGATGCAGCAATCATGAGACCATCAAGCACATTGTTCTCGTTATGTAGAGACTGCTGGAGGCTGTAGAGCTATCAAGGCAATAACGTGTATGCATGCAAAGTTTGGATGTTTGTTCCGTATGTTACAGATGTGAATCAAGAACAATGAGGCAAGCTCTTGTTAACTCCACAAAACATTATGCTCCTAATTTAAAAGCACTGCTTTGTGCCTGAGGTGCCATTGCATGAGAGTTAGTTTTAACGGTATTTTGAATCTCTTTTTTCTTTTGAAATTCTATTTAAATTTTCTAATAAATTGTTTTTTTTTCCCAGTGACACTCAAACTTATGACAATGCTTAAGTTGGTGCTTCATAAAAGAAATTTTGGCTCCCATTTGGTAGCTAACGCCGCTCATAAAAGCTACATTTGTTTTTGAAAATAACTGACTGTAAATAAAAAACTAATTGCTGCTGTGATATTGTGCACAGGCATATTAATAAGGAGCTCAATTTATTTGAATCAGCAAGGTTAGAGGTGCAACATACTGTATTTTGAGAGCTAACAAGCTTAATGTGTGAACTTGGAATTTTTCCTCTTTTAACTTGATATTTATATCAGAGTTTAGCTAACAATGGCAACTTTTTTTCTTTCTTGCTTTCTTTCTTTTTATTCAGGAAACAATTGTGTTAAAAATACTCTCCCTGGTGGAAAAATGTCACCACTTTATTACCTAATGCACTTACCTGAGAAAAAGTATTTTTGTCCTTTTTATTTTTCCTTTATTTTTCGAACAGTAAAGCCGGCTGGGTTGCTAAGAGTCTGGTGGCATGTGTGACTGGTTGAAGAGTGAGGAGGCAGGGATTAGTGACAACAGCACTGGTATGAAATAAAATAAACTACTTGACATTAAAGTTCTAGGGGAAAGAAATGTATTAAGTCTTTGAATTAGATTTATATGAAAAGAGGCATTATAAAGTTTTATAATGAAAAGACAAAAAAAACAGAATGAATTAAAATAAAAACTATTAGTTTAGTTTTGAGTCAAGCACTTTATTAATCTGTAGAGTTGAAGTTTTGCCATATTTTGTTTGTAAAATTATTTATTTTATAATCTTTTTTTTCTTTATTTAAGATTTATGAGTTTAGCACAGTTAACCAGAAAAATGGCTTTGTTCACATGTTATTTTAATTAAATATTGCCAAAATAATTTAGCTTTTAAAATGAATACAAAAACCCAGAGAATCAACGACTCCAGAAGTCCATCTTCTGAGGTTCTTCTGCAGTGAAGCATTGGAAAAATTATTCCTCATATTATAAAACCCCTATAGAAGCAAAGCTGAGACTGAGTATATAAAGTTTCCATGTGTGTGTGTGTGTGTGTGTGTGTGCAGCTCAATATGTGCGTACATGTGTGGGTGATATTTTACCTTGAGCCAATGTGGCAGTTCCCATCTCACAATGGATTCAAAAAGGAGTTCATCTTTGTGTCATTCCAATCCATCTCACAGAGCAGTTCCCAGAAAACTGATATGGCTATGAATATTTGCTCCCATCCTTATGTAGATGTGTCTTAATGGAGTCTGACAGCTGTGTGGCTATTATTGATGTCTCTGCGAAGCATAATGAAAGTGGAATCACTCCTCAACAATAGGTGGCAGCTAAATGGTGAAAATATTCGCCCACTCTGACAGGTTAACATGTATCGAAAAATTACCCCACCATACCTAGACTGGAGTCATTAGTGAACTAGAAACATCAAATTCATTTTATCAGAGATGCCTTACGGAGATATCTATCTTGCACTTGTAATGAGTTACTGCTGTATAATCCTCTGATGATCTGGCCCATGCAGGAGGATTTTAATGGTACGTTACGGGATGGACGTTTGAAATTATACCTTGCGCTGAATAAAACAATAATTGCAATTTTGTAACTGAGGTTGCCCATTTGTAATTTTCCTCCATATTTCAGCACAATGCAGGTGGCACACATTGAAATTCTGGGCACCTCCTAGCTATGGTCATCGTTAATTAAGGCGGCTGTGTTCTGACTTATTGACCCCCGTAGCTCAGGGGATTTTGATGGGTTATGGAGGAGCTCATGGAATCTGGCCTGTGGCCCAAGTTCTTTCCGTTTTGGTCATCCACAGTGTTTGATGCGTGGCAATTTAAATCCTCTCGTCTAATTAAATGTGATCTGCACTTGTGCTAAATGACTTTTTTCTGCTTGCTGAGAGATATCAGCTGCCTCTCACACAAGGTGACATTCCACTTTTCCATTATGCAGGATTATAACAGGTAGGTAGGACTTGGAGGATATAGTGTATGTAGAGGGCTGCTACCACACTGGAAGTCCCTCTTTTTTATTTCTGGTGAATAAGTAATGGTGATGAGCAGACTGCCAGCCAGGGGGAATCGAAGGGATTTGGGGCTTAATTCACAGCTTAGCTACCCCATCTCTGGTGTCAGCACAATGCAAAGTTCAGTGCTAAATCATTAATAAAATAATGCCATCAGTCAGCCAACAGTCAACGCAGAAATGTTGGATTCTAATACCTTTTGTGGTCAATACTTAAACCCTGGGGCGCAGCAGTATGGAGAGAGAGGGGAGGAGTGTCACTTCAGCTGATGAATGTGTGCATCATGACACTCAAATAAAAAGGAGATTTACAAATACACAACAGTTTTTAAATAAACTATTTCATCTGTAATGCTGTGCTCTTTAATTACCACAAACAAATCCTATCTTAAATAAAGGAATTATGACTAATAGATACAAGCTCATTAACTTATCAGAGCTCAATAAACATATATTGTAGTCTAAAAATATATATTGTATATATTCAAATAGGAAAAAAAGCCCTACATAGCCCTGCACAGCACAATAAATCTGCTTAAATGGACTAAGTTCCATTTTTTTCAATCAAACATAAATTATTAACAACTTTACAGACTCAGAAATGTAACCAAACTCGTATGTGCAAGCTCACGTTAAAAAAAATGTTATGTGCAAAAATATATAAGATAATCATTAAATTGGTTATAAAATTAGCACATAAAATTTTACTATGTAAGCCAACATCCAGTTGTTCCTTGAAAGCAGAGAAAAAATATTTCCACCAGGAATGATAATATTTTCCTTTCCTCCCTGTTTCCCCTCCTTGTCGATGCCACAGAAATATGTTCAGCTTTGTTGTTAAAAGGTCTGTCATCGCTTTTTTAAAATGTGGGACCTTGTTGGAGGCCCAGTGATAAATTGTAATAGTAGCAGTAATTAAAGTAAAGTGCACTGATGCTTTCACCTTCTAACAAGGCTTTGGTAGACCAACTCATCTCTTCATGCTTGAATTCTTTTGTGTATGGCAAATCTAGTGAATGTTGCCAGTAAAAGGGTAGTAACGATGTCTCTCTTCATCAGCTGTTTTTAATCACATGAAGCAACTTGGTTTTCATGGCCAAACCACAGCAGCCAAGCATCGAACGATCTGATGCAGAGCATCGAGCCGGGCCGTGGCACTACAGTACGCCGACTGCTGAGTCCTGTTGATGATGAGACGGGAACACGGGACACTTTCAAGACTGCGGCTAGAAAAACTCTTAGAACAGCAGCACATGTTTCTCTTTTTATTGTCTCCAAACATGAGCAGTGGGTCAACTGCCCTTCTAAGAATTCTCTCCATTGGCCTATGGTGCAGTGACCTTTCACAGTAAACCTTTTCCCGTTGCTCTTATGGTTAAGCGGCTGAGCAGGAAAAAGCAGCCTACAATTGGCCGAGCTAGCAGAGCTTCATCCCAAGAAAATCCATACCCAGCTGTACTGACCCATGGCTGGTCATGAATTTTTTGACCCAAGGGGTGTGAGCAGCATCCTTCTGGTTTTGAAGTGTTATTATGTTGTTTAGGATGCCAAAAAAAAGTTAAATAAATGTTCAAGGATCAAAAAAAAATTCACAAATTTATTGCTTTTCCAGGCATTTTCTTCAAATATGATCAGAGCCGCTAATATTGGCTAAACAACTCAGAAGTTCAGCTTCTTTTGTTTTGAAGTGGTAATTGGAAGAAAATGAACCTATTACATGAAGGTTGTCAATAGCAGTGTTTTTATTATGTTTTTCTGTTTAAGGAGCCAGACTTTGAACTAACTCCATTGTGAAGCCATCCGCGTCAATATTATTTCAGACAGCCTGTGCGGTGTAAAGAGCAGCACAGTCCCAAGAGAGGTCAAGGTCTGGGGTTGAGTGCTGGGTCATTTACAGGACCCTCACCCGGCATAACGGGTTCTGTGTGTTCTGAGTGAAACCAAAAATTGCCAATCTTTTTCTAGATCAAACCAACGAAACTGTGACCATTTCACAAAGTAAACCACATATTGTGCATCTTTATTCTTTATCAGATACAGAGAATGTGTGAAGCTGTGTCGATATTTGATGACCTGGGATGAGACTTTGTCATGTGTTCCCATAGTGGTTTGCATCATGTGGTTCTCTCAGAATCAGTGCAGCCTTTTACGTTTGTCAAAATCTGCAATGTAAAAGAAGTAAAAAATAAAAAAAAAAGTCCAAAAAAATGCGTTCAGTATAGAACTTCACTTCACTTTTGGAGGAGAGTTTTTTTGTTTATTTTTTTTTATGTGTTGACAGTCATGATTACGGGTTGGCCTCTTTAGATGTATACAAAGGTTTATACTAAGATAAGAAAAAACTTTATTGATCCCTGGTAAGGGGTGCTATAATTCCCATTATAGCAGCTCAGGAGTCAGAAGCAAAGGGCAAAATGATTAAATGACATAATTTAGTTTGAACATTTCATAATAATAATAAAAATAATAATAAATAGAGACTTTAAATTTCTATATATATATTAAACTGTTTAGATTGCTTTATTTATTACAGTATAAAAAGTCTATCAAACGTTTTTAACTAGCAAGTCCGCTATGGTACTGAACTGGTTTTGTTCTGTCTACAAAAATGAAGAAGTGCAACTTTTATAGCTTCTGCTGAAAGAAGCAGCGGTACATTCTCATCAACCTCTTGAATTCTTGTTTGAATCCAATTGCATGCATCAGTGATCCTGTGTTGTCATGAGGAGTTTGGAGTGAGGACTGTCTGTCATAAAGCATTTTGTACTATGTTAAGGAATTGTCCTCTGATCAGTTTCTCTGCCCCACAGTGGGAATTGCCTTTGCTTCGTGAGGTCCTTTCACAAGAGCCCTTCGAGCTCATTTGGCACATTTCTCATGTCACCGGCAATTAAGAAGGTATAACTACTTGCTTTGACCTCAACAAAGAGAGTACGTAATGTGTGTATCTTCTGTTAAACCTGAGCTGCATATCTAAGAGAGCAGTTTGAGTGGTGCATCAAAAGAAATCCATCCCTCTTTCCTAACAGCATTAAGCTCAACAGATCAGCACATTGCGCTCAATCCTCCCACATGTAAGGATGACAGGGACAGTGACAGAGAGGTTGCTTAAGCTGCCCCAAGAAGATACCATATCCAAATGGGATCCTCTGTTTGTGTGCATTCCTCGAGAAGTGTTCAAGCGTCGAGCCTTGATCAGTGCAGCCTGTGTAAAGGAGATTTGTGGTTGATTCCCTTGTCGTTTCATCAGATTTACCTGCTGGATGTGTCTGGATCTTTCTTTGGGGCTGTATTTAGCATTAAAGGATGTGAGTGAGAAACCTCTTGTGTGAGAGTCTTACAATGCTAATGCACTGTTAAGAGCTCACAGTGTTGTCTAGTGCAGCGGACCGAGTATGCTTAGCACAAGGGCCGCCTTGTTCTTTCCTAGCTGCCGCAAAAAACTGGACAGGTGTGGCAGATAATTACTGGTAGAACAAATGCACTGTGTCAATCAGGATTTGATGCAGTATTTGGCATTGGGCAGTCCCCACAGGAATCACAGAATAGATATATTTGAGTCTTTGTAAAGTTTCAGTGCAGCAGGGTATGTAGTCGGTGGTCTTGCTCCCTTAAACAAATATAGTCACATTAGGGGTCGAAGGCAAAAGTGAAGTTTGTTACTAGTTCTGTAGCTGTAAACATTTATTCCAACAGAATCCAAAATGAGCTTCAAGGGCACGATTTGATATAAAGTTATAGGAAAGCAGCAAGTAAATGCAAACAGACCAATGTTTGCTCTGGGTGAATTGGGGCGAAGACCACGCAAGCTGACAATTCACATGTATCCCAAGGTTTTATAACTCCAAATCATGAATGTATGGAGATATAAAAGATATGGAAATTTATTCAAAGGAAAAATAACAGAGAGAAGTGAAATATCTGGCAAGGTTTGATATCAGTCTGAGGCTGAGCTGTCACTGAAACACACTTACAGGTAAAAAACCCTGCACACACAGGGTCTCTGTGCAGGGTGCTGTTCAGCTACAGAAAATTTCTTTACAGTAAAAATTTGGCAGAACATAGTTTAAGAATCTAGATAATCAGTCAGAGTTGACATTGCCCTCACCCTCTGTTGGGGCGAGCACACCATCAGTGATCACTAAACAAGAGATGTGTCCTTTTCTATTATATAAAAGTTGGAGAGCTGATGAATACTTTCAAGTAATAAATACTTTAAAGCTTTATTTATTGTCTATTACTGAGCATAAGTTTTAATACCAGCACATCTAAGCCTGTTAGAACCATGATAAGGTCAGTCTTCTCCTTACAGCTCATGTCAGCCGCCTTCAGTTCATTTGAAAGAATATTACATCACAAGACCGTATTTTCAAAAAGACGCTAACAAAAGCTTTCTTTGACAATACAAAGTCCACTTTATGATAATGAGGCTCAGTATTCTTCAGTGTGTGTCCCACCTTTCCCTCCCTTCACTTTGGCTCTCTTTGATTGTCCAGGAAAAAAAAAAACACAGTTATCTTGATCATACTCTTTTTCCCAACTTTGCAGGTACAAAGCAGTTCTTTATTCTCTTAAGGGGATTGAGATGTGCTGTCAGGGACTCAGCTGCTATAAACCGACGATAATGGTTACCTGATGCACAAGCTCTCTATTGTTATAAAACCAGCCACAGAAAGCAGCAAAAATACTGAGCAAATGAAACGGCAATGTACGACTAACTCAAAGGAGACACATCAATTGAGTCAGAATGGGTTACTTTTTAGCAGCTGTACATCCGACCAGAAGCACTCATAGCTTGAAGTGTGCTTAGTGTCGCTGCCAATTTTGAAATGAATACCCTCTCTTAGCGTCCGATACCGACATTAGCAGGCAATTGGCTAGAGTAAATGGGAAAGTGGATAAACATTATCTATCACTTTATGCAAACATAAACAGTCTGTTCAAATTACTGCTACAATATTTAACAAGATTACAGCTCATCTCATAGTGATACATTTGATTTTCAAAATGAACCACTAGACAAAATGTCACTTAATAATTTTCAATCGAAGTGTTAATTTTCAGCTATTGCTGTGAGATTGACTGGCACTTGCCTCTGAGTGGTCAATGTCAGGTAAACAAAAGGAAATTAATGTGATAAATGTTCAGGTTGATTTTTTGCAGCACATCATTTACCTCTAAAAACTTAACCTTTGGTTGCTTTCTAGGATTTTAATTGAACTTGCTGCCATGCGTGCATACTAATGTGCTAAAGTGCCCCAAATTGCCAGTGCTTTATTGCAAAAAGTATATCTACTTTCAATAGACAATCCTTTGCAGCTGATGGATGAAGGTACATTTGGCACATATACTGTATTAAATGATGCTTGGTTGTATTGTTACAGTTAAAATGGTACTGTGACCATTTTGGAAGCAAAGGATTTGATCAGCGCCGAGTGCCCGGGGAAACAAAACAAATGGTCCTAATTCTAACAAATTGTTGCAACGCCAGTGGGCTTCTTCCCAGCGGTTCTTTTATAAATTGGGACATAATGCGGCGGTAAGTCAAAGCATCCCTCATTTTTTATGGGACAAACTCGATGATCTGTGTGCCGAGTGCGGGCAGGAAGACACACAAAGTGCACTCAGACTCTCCCAGGCACATACAGACACTACACCTACAGAATTGTAGACCTGGGAGGTGATATAAATGGCCCATAGCGGAACCATTCCCGGCGGACAGATAGCGATAGTCAAGCAAGTTCAAGGTATAATCTCTGTTGGCCCATGAGGGGGACTAATGAGTGACTGGAAGAAGGGGGAGGAAGATGATTATACTTTACATACTAACCTTGGCAACTGGGCCTGTCCTTTAATGACGGCATAATTCAGCGTTCACCTTGGGAGACTGCCACGGGTTTTGGTTTATGAGGTCACCTGGGTAACCTCAATCATTCAAGTGCATGCTCTGTCTTTGCTTCAGTGACTATCCTCAACACACACACACGCACGCACACACATGCACACACAACCCCTGTGTTACAGATAGGCTGCCTGCCACCACCACCACCACCACCACCAGTGGCAGAGCAGGTCAGATCACAATCTTCTCTTTCTATCCCTCCATGTTTCGAGATCCTTGTGCTGGTCTGACTTGTATTTATGAGTGGATTGATAGATGTGCATATAACTCAGGATTAATCTCCCGCTTTGAGTAACAAGACAGAGTATTGACTCCAGTACATGGACTGTATATACAACCCATAAATAACACTATTCATTTAATGTTGCTCCAATTCTACATGACAAGTCGATCATTTTGCACCTCAGCGACACTGTGCTGTGTTTTCCTTTGTGAGAAATCTGACTGTTGCTCTTGTTTTTGAAAGAAAGTCTGTGAAATATAGTATTTGGAGAGTGCTTATAGAATAAAGACTAAGCACTGTGCATGCAAAAGCCCAGTGATAGTGAATAAACCCAATACTTTTAATTACTGGATTTATTGCGACAACAGCAATTGTTTGGTCGCATTTGGCTCCTTTTTTCCAGAAGTTATCTTCGTATAGATGGAAAAGTCTTCATGCACCATAGATGTGAATAGAAAACCAGGCACACATAATTCCTTTGATCAATAGAGTGGTTATAGCTGAGCCACAGCATAATGATGCAGTAAATCTACAGATTTCAATATTCTGCTTTCAAGATGGTACTTTTAAATCTTTATTGTGTGCTTTGTTTATCCTGTTTAGTCCCGGTGCCGCAGAGATTTTACTGCTGTTTTACTTACCTTTAGAGTTGCCATTTTTTTTCTGCTGCTAAATCTCTACCCTCAACCATGACTAATTGATAGTAGATCTTATTACATATTGATCAAACGCAGGCTGCTTCACGTCCGAGAACATCGTCTAATTAGATGATGTATATTTCATATGGCTCTTTTGCAATACAATACAACATGCTGATGTATTAAAATATCCATTATTCATACAGAACGCCAATACGTTTGACATATTTATTTTTCAGTCTGCTTTGGCGGCCAAGCTATTTCACAAGATGCATGCATTTGACACTAATTTTTGGATGCATTGTGCGGGTGGGGCAAAGTGGCTCTCTTGTCTACATTATTAAAGGCCTCAGATGTGTTTTTCTTGTTTTCTGCTGATGGAAATATATTATCATGAAGCTGCGGAGAGCTGGAGCAGCACAAAAATGTATTAACAGCTCCTGACTTGTTCTGGTGCAAAGTACAGGATGAGTATGCTTGACTCTACAAATATTGCTTCTGCTCCCCGTGTATACTGGAGAGGAGGCGAAGCTTGTGTGTCTGTGTGGTGATCAGAGCAGAGTTTACATTTCAAGTGTATGAAATCATCATTCACACTTGTTGTGTTAAGTCTGTTAAGAGCACAGAGCTTCACATCACTAGCAGGTCAAAACATAAAGGAGATGGAAAACAGTGTATATAATGGGAGAGTGGTGAAAGAGGATTAAACAAATACATTTTGTCAGCTAACAAAGCAGTTTTCAGATGGTGAAAAAAATCCTGCAGTAGTTGTCGATATTTTTTAAGCTGCATAAGGCATTTCTTAATGTAAAAAGACACCCATTTTACAGGCTCATCACAAAGTGAGGCTGCATTAGAGAAGACAGTCCCATCCTCACTAATTGAAAAACCATTGATTCGGCCTATATTTGCCCAGATGAAATTCTGGCACTGTTATGAATATTTCTTCAGACTCAGACCTCTGTCCAGAGGAGATAACCAGCAGGAGATCTTTTAATCCCTTTTTCTATAAAGCTTTTAAAATTGACAAACATCCTGTTTGTAGTTTGCTGATGTCATCTTACAGATTTTTGTGAATGAAGCTTAAAACGGTTATATCTTGCTGAATTCAGATCCACCCAGAGAAGACAGTTTGAAAGTGTTGCTTTTACTTATAAAATGGAAATGTGATACCATAAATCAAGACCAATGGGATGCATCATGGCAATCCATAAAAATTATACTGACAGTATTTCCTGACATTGAACATACTGAACAATGACAGAGAATTTCAGATAAAATTACATCTATTCTATCACTCAATCTTCTGCCATCTCAATTACACTCTGTACTTAGTCTTGTCAGATTTGGCCATGCAGAGTCTCTTTAATGACGACTTTCAGCTCCTCTTTAGAATTTACTGAGAGCTTTGATGTGAGTTGCCAACTCAGATTGCATTCAAGCACCTGTCACTTTTCCACATTCGAAAGAGGGGCAACGAGTAGACGTACAGAGAGAGAAGCAGACCAGCAGGTGTGTGCTAAGCCTAGCGAGGAGACAATATACTGTAGCCAGCCACAAGCCAGAAAACAGATACAGACAGCCATCGACAGAGATGTTGTTATCATTATTGGCGAGTGCTACTCCTCAACCAGAAGTCCCACTTTTATTTGGCCAAGGTTTGGGCAAAACAGTGGAATTGATCTGGAATTGATCAAAACGCTCGTACGGCTCTCTCATCTAAAGGGGATTTCATTGATCTGCCAAAGTCCTTCTCTATAATTGCTTCAGTGAAGTGTAGGAACAGCAGTTTCAGGTGGGTAGGTATCAGAGGAAAGAACACAGCTTGGACTATTTACAGATCCTTAAAGTAAAAAGACCCCCCCCACACACACATACACACACGCACACACACACACTGCAGCCCAGGACCCATCCTCTACAAATGCACCAACAAACACAGTGATTTATTGAAAAAGAGAAGAAAACTTATCATCGTTTTGTATGCAAACTATCCTGTCTGTGTAAAACTGCAGTTTTTGAAGTTATTTTTTCAGAGAACAAAACATCAAATAACATATTCTAATACAGCTGTAAAACAGCCAAATCTTGTTAATCAATATTATCGCCTCATCTCTGTGTCTTGATGCATGCATGCAGACTAATGTGAGTCAATACGTTTTTATGTTACTTGACTGCCACCTAGTGAAGGCTTTTGTAAGCTTCCCATCTGGTTTCCACAGGAGAGACGACTGATGGATAGATGGAGCTGCTTTGAACGCCGTGCCTGAGCTTGTCTACCGCAGACCCTTTGATGGCAACACATTAAGGCTGTTGCCAGCAGTAACTCAGAAAAATGAATTGTAGGTTTGTAAAAATCACTTAGGAATCCAAATGTTGTTGTTTTTTGTTTTTTTTAACTGGCAGCTTTGTCAGACATTTTAGATATTATTAAGAAAAAAAAATGAACAAGACAGGTTTTTTAAGTACTGGAGGCTGTTCTGGTATAAAGTGGAAGATTTGAGCCTTATAATAAAAAAAGG
This sequence comes from Acanthurus leucopareius, assembly GCA_029814765.1. Taxonomy (NCBI): domain Eukaryota; kingdom Metazoa; phylum Chordata; class Actinopteri; order Acanthuriformes; family Acanthuridae; genus Acanthurus; species Acanthurus leucopareius. The sequence continues at coordinate 13,860,318 of JAQMCX010000058.1, read as the reverse complement.
TAAATATACACAGACAACTGTATGGAGGCTGCTTCATCACCAATTAGAATTGCAGTCCCATCTGTGATGCTCGACATCTGACTCTCTCTTCCAGCCTTTTTTTTCAATCTTCCTCCCTCCCTCCATCCTTACAAGGAAAAGGCAAAAGTACACTTTCCATTAGTCCAAACCACAGCCAGTGGAAGAGTTGTCTAATGTAAAAAGCACAGGCAGTGGCTGTTGTTAAGCCTTCAGATAAATTGAAATTACTCAGCATTGCTTTTATTAGGTACATAAACCACAGTGAGTTGGCTTCCTGGCGTGCCTGACGGAGACTCAAAATAATTGTAAAAACACAAAAAGGGGGGATCATCGGGTATAAAAAAGAAGGAAATGTACATTGAGAAATAATATTAGGAAGGTCAGAGAGCCATTGCCAAGCAGTAAAACAACCGTTACCTCTCCACTGAAGCAGAGCATTTTAATATTGTCTCAGTATAGAAAATACATATACGGTTTGCATAAACTAGTATAGTTAGTCCAAGTTTTGTTTTTTTTTAACATCTGATAAAAGCCAAAAAAAAAAGCAAAAAGCAAAGAAGAAATACAAATGAGACATTGTGAGGATTTTTGTTTCCAGCCTGTCACTGCCACTTGGCAGTCCAAACAAAGATTTTGTGTTTGATGGCCAACATTTGAGCCTAACTTGACAAGAACTAAGAGAAACAAATAATATGTAGGTGGCTTTAGCAATACATGAAACCATTTTCAGTCAGATTTGATGAAATTGGATCAATTTAAGCATCTTATTCACCGCCGAGATGCATTCAGATTTGGATCTTTTTTTATCACACTGTACATTTTGTCTCCCAAAAATGCAGGAGGCAGTCCCTATCTTGTAGAACTGAGTAATGACTAGCCTGGGTAAGTATTGTTAAGGGACTGTTACAGCAAACCCAATGAATTGCACAGCGGGGGCTAATTGAGAGAGAGAAAGACTGAGGCATGATTGTAGCATTCTCCTGAGATGGTTTTGTCTGAGGCCAGGCGAAGGGGAATGTCGCCTTATCTCCGCTGATTACAATGCATCAAATGCCGATTACGCTCATAAGCATTACTAGGTTACAGACATAATTTATTAAAAAGCAACATTCCTTGGCAACTGGATTACTCTCTTCAGATTAATCAGAGTTTTTATTCGTTCACAATTCATTTCAGATTCTAAAATGGATCTTAATAATAGATGAGCTATAGAACAACAGAAAAAAGGGAGAAAATAACAGTCAACTGTCATGCCCATTCTGGTTTTTAATGTTGTGCTGCAGTGATGGGGTATTTTTTGCAGGCTTAAATCAATTAAAGCATTTACAGGGATGAATTATCCAGGATTTCACTGCAAGCGTATATTCTGGCAATCTATTGAACAATGGCATTTGTATAGACATAATTTAATGAACATCTGGTTTTCTGAGGATGCCTAATGATTTCACATTCATCTTCCTCTAAATGGCTAAAGTGCACGCAATTACATTTTTAATTAGCTGTGAATATGTTTCTGTCAATTGGAGTGATTCATCTCTCAAACATGAAACGTATCACGTGATTTCAGAAAGAGTGCACTGGTTCTGATTTTAGAACAAGTGTGTGTCTTCTGATTTTTAAAAAGTTATGTAATTAAAATAAGGTCTCCAAAAATAAAGACAGAAAGAAAGAAAGTTTTCCATATTACTTTGCTCTCTTCTCTGCAAGAGGATGCAACTGGGTTCTCTTATAACAATATTCATTCTCTCTCATTTCACAACATAAATATTTTGAATGACAGGGACACAGATTAATGATTGGCCTTCCCAGCCCAGCCGTAAAACCCTGCTGTCTGCCGCTCAAAGCAAATCAAGAAAATCTCCAAGTCCCTAATGAATACTGTTTGGCACTTCCCAGTCACCGAGACCTTTTGGACTCCTCGATGCCGTGCTGACAGTCATTTCTTCTGGCCCTGATCACTAATTCCTCATTAGAAATGATGAGCTTCTTCATCACCTCTCTTTGGAAAAGGTTAGGCTTGGGCCCAGAGGAGAGGTAGGGAGTCCTTCACTCCGGACCTGACGGAAGCTTCACAGCCCTGCAGCTATCGATTGGGGGCTTCAGGTTGCCTCTCCACCAATGTAGGGGTCGGCACTGCAGCATACTAAGCTGATGTATAATCAATGACTCATACCACAGCCGGCCTCTGTGCACAGACCCGTCAAATTATACAGTAGCCATCCAATATCTGACATAGTGTGTTTTAAAAACTGCCTTCCGGAAGAGTGACACACACAATGCACACACCAACGCACACAGGTAAATACACTTTGGAACGCACACAAGCTGAACGGCATACAAGGATGTGCACACATGTGCTAAAACCTCACAGAACTCTCACAAACAACCCACACACTCTGTATCTCGCGCACTTAGACACACACACACACGCACACATGCACACACGCACATGCACAAACAACCGCTGGGTCCTGCAGGGCTACTTTGATTTTTCTCCCTCTGTCCAGATGAAATGTTTATCATCGCAAATACTCGGTGAAAAAAAAATATATATACAAGTTATAAAACCCAATCCTTTTTGGAGACGGTTGCCTTTGGAGTCTAGCAAGCACCAGCTGTGAGATGTGGCCCATCCGCACACTTGGCCTGGCAGCAGCTCCAACGTGCCCTCCTCCTCTTCATGGGGCTTAATGATATGCACAAGCACACTCCGGGGCCAGCTTCCCAGAGCATTTAATCCACAGAGATATGATACTATGCTGGATGTTGTGTCATCCATCTCTTTCCTCTTTTCTTGTCTTTTCTCCCTCTCACCCTTTTAAACCATCATACCGTGCACACATTGTTTGATTAGGTGCTCTGTTATCTGTCTGTTTATCTGTCCAACTGACCGTCTCATCTATCTACTTTTAATTGATGGAGTAATCCCACTCCTTTTGAAAGTTTTAAATTAAAGACTTTTGTTGTTTTGCTCTTCTGTCTGCATTGCTCATTGCTGTGGTGTTGCTGAACTAAGCTCCCAGGAGATATTCTCTCAATCAAACAGTGTGTTTAGCTCTGTTGCATCTTTTACTTTGATTTCCTATTTGTAAAGTTTGAGCGTCTGCATGTGGTGCTCTTTGTTTTTTTTTTGCGCTCAATCTTAGTGGGCATCGCTGCTCATTACAGATGCTTAGTTTATCTTGTTTTCAGATTCCTTCAAAAACAAATGTTGTTGATGCAAATGCAAAGTGTCACCTAAGACCTTTGCGTTTCCAGCAAAACATGTAAAAGCTTTCACATTATCTAATATCATTTACTGGATATAGATTTGAAACACACATTTGTTTTTATGGAAATGTTGCAGATTATTACTTTAAGCTGATGCGAAAGCTTGGAGGTATTGATTGCATAAATCATAAAAACTACATTAGCGTTTCCTTTAAAAATGTTTTTTTGCATTTATCAATATAAATTCTCCAGATCGATACTCTTAAGTCAACACATGCCCATCAATACAATCCTTTATCCATTACATGGTCCATTACATTGTCCCTACGGCTTCCCGACAAGCCATTAGGTAACAAAATCTCACGAAGGAACCCAATCTTTCACATGGCAGTGTGGTCAGTTCGGAGCCTTCATCACGATATGTTTCCCCACCTACCTCTGGGATTTACTGCGCAGTATGGAAGACAAATGGCCAGCCATTAGTAGTATATTAATTACATGTACAGAATTACTTTGTTCATCAATCAAGCCATTTTTCCCTCCACTTGTCAAGTGTAATTTGGTGACACAATGAACAAAACCTGGAGGACCCGTTCTGTTCTGATCTCTGCTGTTAACAGCGTGTGCAGTGTTGACAGACTGGAACACTGAATGCATCTGCCTCTTGTTTCTTCTACAGACGCACACCGCCGTGCCACCCTGCTGAGCAAAGGTTCACAAAAACACCTCAAATAGAACTGACGCAAATTATCATGTCAAGAGAGATTAATTGCAAAGATACTGAAAGACTAATGATTACCACTGTCAGAACGCATAGATGCGCAGACACAGCGGTATAACCGCTTTTTAGTGGGTATCATATACAATTATCTGTTCTTCTCTGCAAGAATGAATGTCAAAGTAGCAACGCATCTAAATCCAAATACCAAAAGTGATTACTACATGTAGGCTTTGAGGCACCATCACAGAAGAATGAGGCACTGGTGGAGAAGTATTTTTGAGCTCTTTTAATGTTCAGTTGAAACACTAATAATATGATTTACACTACACTAACTTCTTGTGAAGTGGGAAGGGCTGGGTGACAAGGACCAAAAAATATATCTCACTATTTTCAGACTTAATGGCAATACACACATGTTTTCTACAAAGCGGGCTAAATGTTCGGTTGTTAGTCAAAGTCACATTTAAGAAGTCACAAGCACTTCTATAAAGACAAGGCTGATCAAACGAAATGAAACGAAATTCAAAGACAGGATTTTCTTCCCTGTTTGAAAAAAACACTGTTAAAAACAATGAAAATGAGAAACTATGTATTAGAAAGCAGGAGTATACAAAAGGCTGGGTGATATAGACAAAGCAAATATTTTTGACCAGATATCACAAATCCTGAAAATTACATCTCTTGACTGGAAGGGAGCCTTTTAAAAAGAAAAAAGGCAGCACTTCAGCTATATCAGGATGTAATTATATTCAAAATATAAGAAGATTTCCAGTCATATATCATGATATTAATATAAAATCACTGTAATCCCCAGCCCTACTACTGGGTGATGTAATACATCATGCTTTGGTACATCTATTGCTATATTTTTGCAAAATTGCTGGAACAAATGAGTGTAATGAGTGTAATTTAAGTGGGTGAAAACCACATAATTACATGCTTAGTATTTTTACATTGCTAAACGGCATGTTATACAGATATATATGTTCACTGGTGTTTGCATGATTAAAGCAATTATCAGTGATGTCTTATTTTTTATAAAGGAGGGGTAAAAAGAAGATAAATAAATAAATATATACAGTAGAAAGTGCTGAATTGGGCAAAAGTGAAACACAGAAGACACCTTAGGTTGTGTACGTTTGGTGTAAAACCTTTAAAAACACAACAAATTAATTTATATTTGACAACTTTTAAATCACACTTTGACACTTATTTGAATATTAAGCCACTTTAATAACAGCATTTTTCCTATTCAGCTCACCCATGATTGCGTCATGTCTATAAATATGATTATTTGTAGTCTTGTTGCATGACCAGCTGTGCAGAATAGTAAGCAGAATATTGGATTGTTTCTGCAGAGGTATGACTAACTCTGCTGTAGGCCCTTAGGCACTAGTATGACAACAGAGGTAAGAACAAACATTTTTACCTCCTCTGAGCCTCTGCACTGCATCCTTGGACAGTTTATTGCGTGCAGGGCCCCCTGCAAATACACCGTGTGATACCATTGACACAGATTATGGATTTTACCTTCTTAAAAATATGCTATGTGGGAGCATGGAAATGTCAGGGAAGGCACCCAGGCTCTGAGATTTACTGGGAATTTATAGATCACCAAATGCTGCTCTTTAAGGAAAAAAAGGGAAGGAAAGTCCAAGCAGTGGGCTCGTCAGAATGCAGCCACTGTTTCCCATTTCACCCGGAGCAAGAACTGATATCTGGCAAATTTGCATATACATGTATTTGCACAGATCCAATCAAACGTCAAGGTGCCGACACAATTCCAGGATTCAAAGCGGAATACCAACCAGTGTTTCGGCTATAACTAATACCCACAGCCAAAAGGAAGTGGAGGGGAGGGCGCTTTATCTTTGGAACAGATAACATTTAAACCACAGAGGGGTTTTAAGCAGACAGCATATAGCAGCACAGGTCAGGTCACTTGCTCTTGTTACAGCTGGAGAGTGTCAAGCAAGTGAAATGAATTAAGGGTGGACATGCTATGCTGTCGTGTACAATTCAGTTCAATAGGGCATCTGTTTATGCATAGCGTTGAATACTTAATTATTTGTGCATAGCATCACATGCATTTACAGTATGCGCCTGATAAACAGGATCTTAGGGCATTTTCATGGTTGATGTGTGACCAATTTCAAATCAAATCAAGGTTACCTGGTAAAGCTTTTGGCCGCATTGAGATAAGAAGTTATGTTTAAATCAACACTTGTATCTGTGAATCTCTGCATAGAAAATCTCCAACGCTGTGCTGCTTATTTTGTAATCTAAGGCTGATTCAAAGACTTCTTTCTAGTTTTTTTTTCTGCATATATCAGCAGCCAGTGACCACATACTGTAAAACCAAACGCACTGCTTGTTAAAATCATATCAAATCAAAGTGTAATGATTGCTCAAATTCCTTTTTTTTTTCTCCCCCCGAAATACTGTTAATAAAAAGTGGAGAAACACAGTAGAGGAAGGGAAATGGAAAAGAGGTGAGTGAAAGAATATATTAAACCTTGAATTGAGAGATAGAGGAAAAATATTCCTCAGTCTCAGCCTTTAGAATGCGTTATTAGGGAATGATTTCAACAGGCTCTTAGTAGCTCTCATTAGATGGTGTATCAAACCAGAACAAAACTCACTTCTCCTAACTATGTGGAGGAAGTGGATTGGAAAATTAAATGGGGAGAGGAGAGTGAGGGAGCAGTCTCTGCCACGCTCTTGTCACCGTGCCCCTGCTCCCACTAACAAGTCCGCTCAGTCGACTCGCTGCTGAAAGTCATTCACATGGTCTTTAATTTCACTTCACTGATTGGAATTTAAAGCCCCAGAATATAGCAAGGAAGACATTAAGATTATCTGTTCCCTAAACCGTGTGCCGAACATTTGTTTTTAAATTGTGGTACAGTACGGCGGAAATCTTCTCTTTTGAGTTTGCAGCCCTAAAAAAACTTCAGAAACTTTACAAACTGAGCTTCCACTCGCGGCAGGGTACTATATAAATTCCTGCAGTTTTTTAAAGGAGTATATATTTATATGCTGCATGCCGTAGATCAATAAAAGTAACATTTCATTAATCTTGACATGCTGTTCCTGCTTGATGCCAGATGCTGGGGACACAAGCTGTCGAAACAATAGACATGCTCTTCAGTGCTTACTTTCCCCTTCCCCGTTTTTCTTTGTTTGCACTTCCAAAGACAGCATTACATCTGTCAGCAAGATATGATTTACATAAACATCAAGCTATTCTTCTGAATATCTGTCAAGGGAAACTCTTGAGACTCGCAAAATATTAGCATTTCAAGGTTTGCATTTACACTATGTTCATATCTATTTTGCATTTACTATTTTTGTGTGTGTTTTTCATACGGTTGCTCATGTTTCTGACCGAAGCCAAAGAATTTTTAGGCATGGCATTAATGGGTCATTAAGAAGCAACGTTATATTTTGAGTCTACTAGACGAACATAAGAAACAAAAATCACTATAAATACTGGAGCGAAACAGTCAGTAACTTTCATCCCTCCTGTGTGGTAAGATGCAAGAAAAGCAGTCTAAATCATGCAGTATCCAGCTGGTGATAAGAAAATCAATCAAGAAAATAAATATAAACAGTATTCCAATTCACGTCACTCAGCAACTGCATGCAATCACATCTTGAAATGGAAATTACAGCTTGGACAAGTGCATGACCATTTTATGGATTACTTTTTCCACTGATTGTGTACCACTCATGCAGTTCGACAGACTCTGCATGATGGAATTGCTGTTAACAACAACTGTATGGAAATGTCCTCATGTTTGTCTACAGTATGTATTTTTGAGTGCGTGCTTGTGTTGGTCCGCGTCGTGCCGCGCCTGCTCGTGTAAAAGCCGTGTGTTGTGAGTGTCACCTGTGAAAGAGACAAAAGTGGCACTTTTGATGCCATTTGCATGATTAGTTGTTACTGTTAAACAGGGCTGAGCACTGGCCTGGAATTACAGTTGTACAGAGAGACGCAAATGACCGGTTTGATGGAATTTTTTAACAGCAAAGAAAAAAAATTACACAATTTCAATTTCTGTAAAAACCTAATCTGCCTATTGGGAGAGGCTTTCCAGTTTTGTTTTGGTTTATATTTTTTGTCTTTTTAGATCGACTCCCATATTCTGCATCGTTGTTCTACTTGCTGCTTTGCAGGCAGAAAACCCTTGTATATACATGCAGGAGCACACAGCCCCAATACCTCAACTTCCCCCTTTTTTTTCTTTTATGTCAATGAAAAAAAGCCATTCTGCACAAAGGTTAGAGGACTAATACCTGAGCAGACCTCCTCCTGGACCCACAATATGTCGTCTCCTGAATATACTTATACTTCAGGTATTGTGTACATCAATATTGCCTTTATATGTGGTGTTTTACTTTGCTCGAGTGTAAAGATCGATACTCTATGAATTTTTAAGCACATCTTAGCTTCAGGGATGGCCTGTAACCTGTAGCGCTGACAATCTCATTTGTGCCCTCAGTCCTCTCTAACGCTCTGAACTAAGTTTGAAGCACCAAACCAATCTTGACAAGACACAGTCAGGTGATCTTTGGTGTGTCCAGAAATATTAGAATTATAATGTGAAGACGATAGAAATTTTTAAAGACATTAGAACATTTTTTTTTGTATTTTAAATGGGCTATTAATCTTTCTTGTGACCTCATTTTTGGCTTAAAACAAATTGTATTCCGTAGATGGAAACATGGATATTCTTACACACGACTCTGGTGCTTTTATTCTTTAAATTCCCTCAGCTCTGTACCGTGTTTAGAGTAATACTTCAGGGCCGGTGATGGATCTATAAAAAAGGCCTGGCTCTCCTGTCAGTAATAGAAAAATGGTGGAGCAGAGGGCCTGATTCAGTTTTACATTGTTCGATTCTAGTTAAATGAGAAGTGAAGGGTGAGCGGCGATAAAATGCAGCTTTAAGCTTTGCAAAGTATCAGAATAGGGTTGGATTTTTAATAAGTGACTGCGAGGTAAACTCTTCTGTCGGATTCTTTGCTGACCACTGCACATGTGCCTTGAAGTAAAGTTTATGTACTTTAACAGTTCACAGACAGCAATTGGCATGATTTTGATGTGTTTTCGACTTAGGCCAACTTACACAGACTGCATAATTGGCTGCTTTGCATTTTCTGGATGTGTTCGACTTTATTCTATTTTGAGCTGACATCCTCAGCTGACTTTTTTTGTCGAGATTTTTTTTTTTTTTTTTTTTTAAACTGTGTGGAGATCATTGCTCTCAGCTCGGCACATTGCTGCGGCTGCAGTGGGAGTGTTCGGCTAAGCACTATGACCTTTGATAACTGGGATTCTCTCCTCTGAACTGGCATGTGCCATAATTTTCTGCTGCCGTGACTGAAGTTCTGAAAAAAGGGACTTTAGATTGCCTAAATCCTTCTGTGTATCATTCACTGTATGTATAATCAGATTTTTTTAAGATAGGTTTTATTCTTGACCCATTTCAAATGGATATGAAACAGTTACAGCATTTTTCATCACTGGAAATTTAAATGAAACAAAAATTTATTAAATGTAGAGTCTAGATATAGCTTCATGTAAGAAATGTTATGTATATTTTAAATAAGATATGCTACATTTAATCGATAAAAAAATGTAATTCAGTTGTGCTTCCATTTTTAATGGAAAAGCCCTGAAGGTATTTCCAGGCATTGGCAGGTGAACCTGTTCATTTTCTTGGAATTAAGGCCAAGAGCTTTTTGCCCCTGATTTCAAAAGCTATGGGGCAGGAGCGAGAGATGAGTGATTTAAATATTTCTGATGTTGTGCCCAATTTGGGAGTTAAGCTCCAGCACAGCACAGTTCTGAATACGAATAATTTTGCCTTGATATGGATTTTGGTGACATTTAAAGGAAAACATCAACACAGTGAGTCTGTTTTGTGGTGTTGGGCCACTGAGAGCTGAAGAAGAACAACTTTTATTGCTGCTAAAAGACTGAAGTGGGAAAAGGCTGCACGCTGGGAGTTTTTGGTAAAACTTTTTTTTTTTTACACTGAAGTCTAACAAAGGCTTTGCTTGGCACACACTGAGTATTGTAGTGCTGATATCTGATTTGAGGTGGGAAATCAATCTGAAATTTTGCAATTTACTTTTTAAAATGATTGTCAGTTAGGTGGATAAATGAACTTAAGATGATTTGTGTTTTGCAGAAACAATATAAAACACTAACACTTAACTGAAATATTAAACTAAAGCACAAAAACCTACACATGTTCTTCTTATACATAGACATATCTTTAAAAAAAAGTCTTTTTGTGAGTTTAAAACTGACCTGATTAGATCTACTTTGCATGACAATAGGCAAAGTTGTAAGCACCCTGTTAGGACTTTGGAGCACATCACACACTGATATCAGTATACACTCAGTGTATTTCACATGTACTTTTTGTGTATTATCCTTGAAAGGCTGATTATTTGTTTTCAGCAAGTGAAAAATGTGTGTGTTGCTGTTTCTCAAGTTGATTGTGTAATTCTGTGAAAACAGAGATAAAATCTGAGCTGTCAAAACTGAACCGAGATGTGACTTTCATGGCACAAAAGTCAGTTTTTGGAGATGTCTCCCTGAGAAACTAGTGCAGACACATCGTGGTCTGCCATCTGAAGTTTTGTACTTTGATTTAGGGAAGATGGATCATATTGCTGATGTCAAAAATAAGATCCAACCCTCAGAATTTGATGCAGTCTGAGTTTCCTGAGGCACATGATTTCTCGTCCTTATCATCAGCTCAGCTCTTTTTTTTTTTTTTTTTTAAGTTCCCTTGGCAGAGAGAGGTAATACACGTTGGGATGGGTTGGACCATAATCCCTGTGGATACAGTGAATCTACATTGGCAAAAGGACAATAGTAATGATATTCACCTAATCTCCCTTGACAGATTCAGGACATGCTTTTCATTAACACAAAAGTGGATAAGAGAGCAATAAGCACTGTTTCAGAGTTTACCTAAATCCTTTGAGATTCACATTCTGGTGTCGCCTGTCTCTGTCTGCTTGGGCTTAAGCCAATGCAGGTATATTTACAGAGCGCTTTGACATACTTTTTCAGCTGTTTTTCTTTTTTTTATTTCTTTTTTAAGGTGTGACTACAAACAACAGCAGGGACAAAGCTGATTTCACAGCTGGCCGTGTAAACTTGAACTACATACAGAGCTGTTAAAATATGTAAGACGCATGGAAGGAGATGCTGTACCTTTTTTGTACTTTAATGAGAGCTTTTGACATTCGGTGTGAATGAAAAAGAAAGGTTACTGTAAAATCCTAACTGTTAAGAGGCTGTACAAAGCTTTCTCATTTCAAAAGAATTTCATGTTTGCCAATGTGCTTAATGTCTTCATAGAAGGGTCTCTAGATAATCTACCTGCTCATGCAGTTGAAGTGTTAAATCCCAAAGCATTATAGACATATTGGGATAAAAACAACCAGGAGACAATGATCTAGATAGATTATGATCTCATTTGGTTTAATTAAGATACACGTGTTTCAGTATGAAGAGCCGATCGACTTTGTGAAGAGCATCCTTTATTGTCAGAAAAAAGGAGCATCACATTTTGCTGTCAATCATTTTTGTTGAGCACAGGTGTTTTTTTTTTTTTTTCAAACACTTTCTCATTTATGAATACACTTTTCATTCCTTGATGTTTGGAGGAGGTCTGGGGATCTAAAAAAGCCTGTTTGTCTTTCCCTTTTTTTTTCTTTTTTTTTTTAACATGAAATAAAAGTGCAAGTGGAGTTTCCATTCAGATTGCAAAGGAGGTAAGAAGAGGGAGGATAGCACTTATTTTTCTTTTTAATTAGCTTCATCTGAGGAATTATCCAGCACTAATATAATGGCTCGATTCATCTCCCACACCATCTGGTGTGAGAGCAGTGTACCTCTGGAGCTGATTGCTTTCCCCCGGTGCTGTGTCGGGGTAATAGGCTGTTCAAAGGCTGCTCTGGGCTCGGACAGCTGAGCAGAGGTGGGGCAGGAGCAGCTGGCCTTGGCGCCGTCACCTGCTGCCTGTCAGAAGGCTTTCGAATATGGTCCATCCATGCCCTAAGTGTATGTATCTACCACTGCGTATATGTGTGTGTTTGTGTACAAGTGCAGCATACTTGAGAGTCAACTTCAGGCAGAGCACGATTTTTATCCTCTCGGTACGCTGAAACGAGAGGGAGAAAGAGAGGGTGCACATCATTAGGACTCTTACGAACATCTGGGTGAGGTGAGACAGGTGACAAATAAGCAGTAGTGTCTGGAGATGATAGTACTTCAGTTAGTTTGCACTTCTGCACCTAATGTCAAGTGACACAGCCGAGAAGACATATTATTTGCTATATATAAATTGCTTTTTTGGGAAATGGTTCACAAGTGTAACTCTCAGCTGTATTTCAAACTCCTGGGGCTTTATCTGAACATCTGCATGTTGTTTTTAATCATTTCACTGAAGTTTTGGTACAAATGCTGTGTTTATTAAAATCATCTTGTCTTTATTTGACGCTAAGAGAACATCTGTTTTTCTTAGAGGCTTCTAAGCCTGTCCCATAATGCATTTGACCCAGCACCTCCACTGGTACCTGTTGACTGTGACCAGCTTTCGGTCCATTTAAGTCCATTTTACAGTTTGGTAAAGAAGAAGCCTCTCAAGTTTACCGAATACATGATGCTGCAAATGTCGTACTTCTGCATATTTTCTGTAGTGACAACAGAAAAATATCACCAACTGCAATCAAACACGTGAATGATGTCCAGTCAACAGAGAATTATTACCTGACACGGCAGGTTTCCTAAAGTTAATGTGTTTTTGTGGAAAAAGCTCTAATAAACAACATAAAAATACAAATGCTACCTGCTCAGCACTGAAGCAGACAGACCACGTTAGCCGCTGGCTTGTAAGGACAATGAAACATTTACTCCAAATGATTGCTAACGTTGCTATGACATTTGCTGGATCTTTAAATAGGCAGCTGTTTGCAGGGTCTCTTCAGGAGAATGTGTCTCACTGATAATTGTACAAAAACATAACTTAACAACTTTGCCCATTGATTTTCGTGGAACTGGATCATATTTTATGGAGAAAATGTCTTCTGGTTCTCCCTACGATGTCCTTCAACTGCTTATCCTCACCACTAGAGAAATAGCTTTAGTGTTACTTGTTGCTAAAGTAACAACAAGCAGCCTCTAACTGTACCGGGCTCAACAGCTTCCGAAGAACAAGGTCGGATCAGGACTGACAACAAGGAATACAATGCCAGGTAGATCACTGAAAGAAAGCTGAGGACCCACTGACCGAACACTATTAAGTGTAGGAATTTGTACGCCTAAATGTGAATGTGTATGTGTGCCCATGTAGAGGAGGAGAGGTGATGAAGGGAAGGGGTGGGGGTTATTGAGGGTATCTTATCTAACAGTTGAGCAGCTTTATGGCTTCTAATAGGCACCCTGTCGGATTGAATTGTAAATATGGAGCACCATTGTGCATTCAAAGGTGTGTACATCCTCTGCTTCATTTACCAGATGCTAAGTCATGACCGACCTGTTTATTACACCCTGCAATCCACAATTAAAATGAAGTGGCTCAAAAGGAAAAAGCCATTTACCCCAGCCCAAGCTGCCTTTACACACCAGACACAAATTTCACTGTTACTTGAAAACTTTCCATGCATGGAGCACATTATCATTTGATTTCCATCCAGAGTTCTCAATTAAAATTATACAGAGGTTGCATTTCATTACCTGAGCTCGGGGCAATTTGCAGGCCATTAAGCTTCTACCTGTATCAGTGGAGATGTTTTCTAGGTGAACATCTGGGGTTGAGGAGGTAGAGCATGAAATGAAATGCCCCTGGCTCTTTGCTCTGCCTTTTGTCCAAAACGGGCCAAGGGTATTAGAACACCATGCATAGTAAGGAGCGTGTTTGTACGGGCTGCAGCAAATTGGTCTGGGATCAGAATTGAAATAGAAAATTGACCATGAATGTTGGATACCAAGTTTGTCATACAGCCACCAAAAAGTGTTAAAAAAAAAATCTATATTTTATTTGATTATGTTCTATTAAATGGAGCTGCAGTGGTTGGTCGCAGGAATTATAGAGGATTTGGTTCATTATTATTATCATAATATCATATTATAACATTATTATTACAATCATCATTATTATAAGGGCACATGTCCCAGACTGGATTGGGCTCTGAAACACCTTGAACATGCCCCCAGTGAACATTTTCATTTCCTGTAGAAATCCTGAAGACTTGTAAAAATGCAGAGTGTTCCTTGCTGAATTCCCCATAAGGGATCAAGAATCTCTATAAAACTTAAATTGATTTCTGTTCTAAGCAATAATAAAGACTTACCATGAAGAAACTGCTCTTATGAGACCTTTTTAGAATCAGACCTTATTATACCTCAGATTTAATGTTGTTTTTTTTTTCTTCTATGATTGATTAGAAAAACAAACTGCAATTATGTTGCCTAATGATATAATGTAATTTGGTAATATAATAAAACTGTGTCTTTTGACGATTATTCTCTGTGATTCTTTGATCGAGATCTGATATGTATTCCTTGTGCATATTTTGCTCAGTGTGAGATGAGAATAAAACTTGCCCACAGACTGCAGTGGTAGATAAAAAGAATCATATCAGATTTTCATTTCAAGTGGTTTAAATGCCACAGTGATGTGGGTTGCATGAACTTCTTGGAATAAAATGTTATTTTTGTAATGCTTCATAATGTTTAAAGAAATTCATTAACCCAATCTGCTTGTTTGGCCTCAATTTTAACAAAGTAGAACTTAATACTTTTGAAGATGTAAGCAGAGACACATCAGTTTTATTTATCAGTGACTCACTGTGCCATAATTTCTTAGGTTTACTGTTTTCTCCCAAAAAGGCAAGATTGCAATGTTGTATTCATCAGCATCTCTGTGTGATTTAAATGAGTTATGAGATTTAAAATTCATATTTATGGAAGAGATCATACGAATGGATTAGAACAATTGAGCAATATTTCACCGTGTCTGATTCAACATTTCTCATCACATTTAACAGCATACTGGTACATTTAATTTGCATTGACTGGTTTCCTTTAAGAAGCGATATCTATGCAAAGAACTGTTTTATCAGGTGTTACTGAGCTTGCTATAGAGTGCCACCCTTTAATCATCTGTTCTTAAAAGAAGTAAAAGAGAGAGAGAGAGAGAGAGAGAGAGAGAGAGAGAGAGAGAGAGAGAAATAAAAAGACAGTTTCATATATATAAAGAAAAAATAGAGAAAAAAAATATAAAAACCCCATATAAAAACACACACTAAGTGAAGGGCAGCTGTG
>JAQMCX010000058.1:13799979-13844910 GCA_029814765.1 Acanthurus leucopareius | reverse complement strand
TGTGTTATAGAGCTTTATAGAGAGTGACACAAATTATTTTTATTTTATATAATTATTTAATAGAGAGAGAGAGAGAGAGAGAGAGAGAGAGAGAGAGAGAGAGAGAGAGAGAGAGAGAAATAAAAAGCCAGTTTCATATCTTTCATGAAAAAATTGAGAAACAAATTATCAAAACCCCATAGCAAAACCCACACTTAGTGCAGGGCAGCTTTGGTGTGTCTCTTTTCACACTGTTGTGAATAATAACATTTCTTTGTTGGGGATTATAGGTCCTTGCTACAGGGTGTTCCAAATAATTTTTCTTGTGACAGCCTGAAATGGCTTTCAGTTTGTCAAATAACTGCAGAGTCGCTGTCTAAGTCTTGCAGCGAACATTCGAAGATCACTTTCCTCAACACTGCGAAGCGGCTGCATTAAGAGAGCCCCAACACAAACTAGCGCTTTATTTCTGTTATCATTCTCCAACAGTATGGGGATCTCACTAGAGATTTGTGTGGTACAAGTTGTATTCTAGATGATATGCAGTAATCAGGCCCTTTGAGTCTCCTTCTGTCTCTCTCTCTCTCTCTCTTTCTTTCCCACTCTCTCTCCAGTCTGTCTCTCCCTCTTTCCCCTGCCCTCACTAAAGCTTGTGAGCACTCAAGTTTTGCAGTGTTTTAGCATTACATCATTCCACATGGCACACTATTAAGCTTCTGGGAACTGGGAAGACGGCCCAGGCCTTTAGATTTGTCATAGCATTGAGCTCCATTGTTGCACTGAACAGATGAATCACATGCTGACCAAACCGGCACTAAGCTAGGGGAAATAATTAATGCACAGCTCTCTTTTTTTTCTCCCTCTAACACGGCGCATGGGCAAGTGGTGTCACTGCGACTAGTTGTTAAATTTTGTCCCTTTTGTGTCAACACCGGAGACACATATTTATTCTACAAGGGGCATGGCCTCCATCCATCTTTCCCTCCATCTATCCCTCAATCTGCCCATATGATATTCCATCCAGGTACAATGTCATGGCGACGCTTAGTTATGCAGTGGAATTTATTGTCTGCACTGCGGCAGATTACCATTGCTTAACATGCCACACAGGAGACTTAAAGAGGCAGCACCTTTTGCAGTGTTGCATCCTGCTGGCAACTATGTTGGAAAGCTTGGGGCATGCTGGGAAGCCTGGTCTTTATGCATGGCTTCCTATGCTTTGAAGGACATAAGGTATACAGTGGTGCAGAGGAAAAGGAAGGGGGATATTGAACATACTTGAGACATTTTTGTTCTTTCTGTATTTGTGTTATCAATTGTTAGTTGCTAATTTTTGCTCGTGTATTTATGTATGCATGTATATATACAGAATATATGTGTTTGTATCAGTATTTTTATTCTGTTTTTCATTTTCCAAAGATTCTCACTGGTGCTGTGGCCTACTGCTTACACTGACATGAACTTGAATTTCCTTTGAAATTGTAGAGAAATTGTGGCACATACTGACACTGACTATTGGAATAATAGTCATTAAAAGCCAGCTCACACGCACAACTCATCTGAGAATTTTTTTTTTTTTTCCTGAGAACATTTCTTACCTGCTTAAATGTTATGTGCTCTGAGGAAATCAGGGGAAACATTAAGGTTATTCAATGATCAGATGTTCAAACCCACTATTTACAAGGTCAATACCTTGTATTTAATTCATCCAAAGCAGCCTTGATAGCTGGTAAGTTAATACATTTTAGTATTCCTTCCAACTCCGTTCTATAACAAAATACAGCTTCAACCTAAATAATTTAAAACCTCTGCACGTCAAACAGGGGTATCAGGCATGAGCCTCAGGATGAATTTGAAGGGAAAGTTCTTTACCAAGCTAAAGGCTATGTAACAAAAGACTTAGGCTACTCTGAGTACAAGAGATTTTCCTGCAAAAAAAAATCTGTAGTAAGATGGGAATTAATCTTTTCAAGTTGTTATCTGCATATGCTATCAGATTCAGGCACCAGGCTATAGGAGGATAAGAAAGGTTCGGCTTTTGTCCACCGTGGGCAATCCTCCTGGCAATATGGCTGCCATGTGGGTTTTGCCTGTGTGATGCTGATTGCCTGAGGTTAAGCAAGAAACAAAATGTTCTAAAAGTTGATTAAATCCACCCTGGTGTGTCTCTGTTCAGATTCCATCTGTAGGTCGTTATAGACTATTGCCTACAGCTGAAATGCTGAAGCAGAAGTGTTCACTTTTGCAATATCACTTCATCTCACTTGCACATAATTATTACTTTAGAACTTCCATTCTCTTGTCGCATTCACATACTATTATTTCATCCCTGTGCATGTGCTACATCTGTATATTCTTCAGTGGTTTGAAGCTACCTTAGCTGTCTGTCTCAATGGGATTTGAATGACGAACATACTGCTGTATGAGGGATTTAAAGTGATTTAAAGATTTACCTGAGTTGCAACCTTTTTTATACACAAATGAATTTCCTATTGTTACTCCAAGCACTCATGTCTAACAGGGCTTTTCTGGAAAAAAAACATCTTGCTGCAGTAGAAGTTATACATTGTTTTTTGTGTGTTTTTTACTTTAAACAACATTAAACAGCACAACAACATTTGTGCTGATGCATAAAAGCTGGTGAAATACTCATCAGCAAAAGCTGGACCTCTGGATAGTGCTGCACAAGAAAACACAACAGGCCGGTACCAAAGGTGGTGCCAGAGAAAAGCCACTAAACTGTAGTAAATTTAACGACTTAAAAGGTACTTGTTAACTTTTAGTGTCTCAAAGACGACTTGGCTCAAGATGTGTTAATTAGAAGTCTAACAATCAACAGGTCAGTCAAACAGCTGTCTCACCTTATATTTGATTTAGTTCACTGTACATTAGAACTATTTCATGCTAATATTTCAGTTACAATCAGAATGAATTAAAGCATAAAAGCTGACAACATTACATTGTGCTTTCTTGTAGTTAACCTCTGTGATATTGATGTCTGTTATGATTTATTTATGATATTTTAATAAATAATATTTGCTGGAAACTTCAGTGACCAATCTATTCATGCATATTTTACTAAAAACATTTTCAGTGTTAATATTTTAAAATAAAGATTACGTACTCTATAGATTTGATTTTGTTCTGGTGTTCGGACGACTTATATCTCACAGCAGCAAAAACTCAATAAATCTGCAATATCCTGACTTTATTTTCCTGTTTTGTTTGAAGATCTGTTTCTTAAAGTAGCCTGCAGCTTTCATAGAGATCTGTACCTAAACACAGACAGAACAAACAAGTACAGAGAAATATGTAGACTGACCCAATAACAATGGATTTAATTCTCTCTGCAATTATTTCATATTAGTTTGACAATATTGCTTAAAAAATATCTGGGATTCTTGTGTTAACATTTGCATATTTTCCACTGTATCTTTATTTTGTGGTGACAGAAAGAGCTGAGCACACTGCAGCTGAAGAAAACAGAAATCACGGAAACATATCCGCTTATTTAACAACACATACAGAGCAAAGACACACTGCAAATACAGAAAGCACAATTATGTATCAAAATGCTGTGAATCATTGAAATAACAACAGAAAAAAAAAAATCACAACCAGTAAACAACATATTTTCCAACCAGTGTTGTCAGATTTAGGCCTGCATGAAAAATTTGATCAGTTACTCATAACGCGTCTTTCTCAGCTTAGCTCTGTCAAAGCTGCTTTAAAACACCTCCAAAGGCTCCGCAACCACACATTGGGGCCTTCTGTATTTAACGCTTGCAGAGATACAAAATGAGACATTATGGTTTAATAAGCAGCCTGCCAACAGCAAAGAGGTATTTACTGACCAGTAACAGCTAGCTTAACAGCACTCCAGAGATCCCATCTTCACAATGAAGCTGTGGGGTTCAAACACCTTCAAACTGAGAAAAAGCCCAGGTGACTCTTAAATGTGGGCTTGCAATGGCTAGGTTAATAAGCCAGCTGAGTAGAAACAACATAGCATTAAGACAATTCGGGTGCAACTGGAAACGCATTTCTCCAGTTATGTTTGAGGCAATCTGCCTCTCCATACAGCCATCCCTTCAAGTAATGTGCTGTTGCTGAGACACTTGGACTAGACAGCAAAGCATATCTATGACAATAATAAGAAACACTGTACATATTGCTATACAATAGCCCTGTTACCTGCTTATCTCTCCTGGCTGGGTAAAGCATGGCTTTCCAGTATTCTCGACTAATTAACTCGGGTAAATAATTATTCCCCAGAGGCTTAGTGTTTGATTCGGTTGCTAGCTTACTGCCCATCTACAAGCAATATTGTTAACCTTTAAACAATCAGGTTTTCAAATAGAAACTCCCTCTCAGCCCTGATATTTGTTACATCGCTATGCAGAAATGTTACATGGGGAAAAGAAAACTTGGAGAGCTCAGCTCAGAATGCTCTCTGTTGACCTTTTGGCATACTAGCACATATAAACATACACCTCTGGATCATAGCACAAAGAGTACATTAACACTACAAAACATCAATTATATATTACTGCGGAGTTGTACTGTTCGGAGTTGCAAAATAATTGCAAGTAAAACAGCTATTTCCAGTCAAATGTTAAATCAAAAATATGTTGTTAGCTAAACCAAGTTTTTGAACACTCCTGAATATTTACATATTGTTGTGTTGCGCTTGTTTTGTTTGTATTCGCCATAGACTACATATTTCTAATTTTCACTATGTTTCCATAATCTCACACTGCATTCCTCAGACCCCGACATGTCTGAATAACCCTGACCCAAAGCCTGCACTGCGGTGGACATTTGCTGGCTCCTCACCCATTCCAAGGCTCTCCATTATGGTTCTGGATGACAGATGTAGATACGGCAGTGTTCTCCCTCAGGCTGTAAAGCATTAGGCCTAACCTTCTTTCCAACAGAAGTAATGGTCCACACCTTTAATTGTCATGGGCTGTTCATCTTCACTAACAATAGCAGTAAGCAATGGGTCTGGGAAGGAAAGGCAGTCGTGTCTGACAAAGGAAGTGATTTAGCTCTGGAGGCAATTCGTAAGCGGGCGTTGCAGGGGCAGCAGTAATGTGCGGAGAGAAAGATCATATAGGGTAAGAGGCGTAGCAGGCACAATAGTGGCATACAAGCAGAGGTAGATGTTTTGGGTTTTTTTTCCTCTGCCATTGCCAAGATTTATCTGAGAAAAGGAGGCAGTAAAATGTATATTGTGTGTGTCCTTCATGGACTGAGAGTATGTGTTATTGAGGTGAACATTTTGTTCTCTGAATATGGACACTGAAAAAAGGCTCAGAAAGTAAGTTGCAAAAGATCAACTTTGTCACCACAGCTGCATTAGCAAGAAACGAAACAACAGATCTCATTTAAAGGATTGGGCTGTTTGCGTAGGTGATTTTTTTCTTTTTTCAGGTTTTGATGCTTCCTCATTATTCCATTTGATGCCACAACATCATTTGATGCTCGACTTTCAAAAGTCTGCTCTTAGTTCTGCATTTCTTTATTCCATCCAGCCGTCTAAACAGGCAAAACTGCTCTGAAAAAAAGCGCCACTGATGGGTCACCAGTTTACTGTCTGAATTAGACACATAACATAAGGAGCAGACAAGTTCAGTTACCAAATTAAAGCATGTTTCCTGAGAAAGTTGAGGCCCATTAAAATGATAGATTGCATGGCATGTGCAAAGGGATGCTTTACACCCACAAAACAGTCTAATTGCATTCATTCCTGTAAGAAGTCCACAAATGTTGAATCTAGATTCTCAGGCGTATTGGCAGCAAGCTGCTAGACAGCAGATGACTAGCTTCAAACGAGAAGCGAGGGGGAGGGATGTAAAATCTTGACAAACAGTGAGAGCCAGTGTCCACATCATCTCTCGCCCCTGACAGGCTTCCCCATGCATGAATTCAAAGCTGGTAAAAACCATGGCTGGATTCATTTT
Organism: Acanthurus leucopareius; assembly: GCA_029814765.1. Classification (NCBI taxonomy): domain Eukaryota; kingdom Metazoa; phylum Chordata; class Actinopteri; order Acanthuriformes; family Acanthuridae; genus Acanthurus; species Acanthurus leucopareius. The sequence goes on along the minus strand of JAQMCX010000058.1, from coordinate 13,838,965 downwards.
GATCTGACATCCATCATGTAGATCAGTGTTGTAGTTTCACTGTACTGTGTCCACGATAAGATGTTTTGGCAATCGGCCCATGACATCTGTTAGAGCCAGTCAAGAGAAACTGGGACCAATTTGGCATTTCTGTCACAATTGTTGGCTTTATGGCACACTATACATTCATTAGATTACTTACACGTGTACCAGACACATCTCTGACTGCATGCAATGTCCTGTTTGTCTGATTGAAATGAAGCCCACCCACTCAATTTTAAATTTGTTCCAGGTTTGTCATGGCACACACCTTTGCATGTGATCTCCTCACATGGAGGTGAATTGGGTTTACTAAAGTGTAAGAGGAGAATGAGTGTGCTTAACTAGCAGATTTGGTCAAATGATTCAGACTTTGGCCCAGAGAGGCCTAGTCAGTTTTTTATATGGCATTTCTATTATTATAACTGTACAATCTTAATCTACTGATATGCATAACCAGTGACTTTGTGACACCTGTCAAACAGCTAGCAGCTGGGCTGTCATTTAGGACGGTGACTGAACAGGTGAGTTGTATGAAAATTCAGCCCCACACAGTCTTCACAAACAGAAAAATTAACTATATAGACCAGGTTTGTACCAGGTTGAAAACATGTTTATTTCTGCTGTAGGTGTAGCCTCAAGTGGCTGTTTGAGGAATCGCAGTTTTTAGCACTTCATGTTTGCTTCTTTTTTTAAGCACCGGCTGAGGCCACTTGGTTGCCATACTCATTTTGAATTGAAACTAATTGGCTAATAACAAAACTGTCAGGCTATACAATTTACTCAGAAGACAAGACAAAAGGACCCTGAAAGGTTTAAGGGCTAAAAACGAAGGACATTTGCACATTTTACCAAACTGTATATTTCTCCATAATAATGCAAAATTATTACATACCAGTAATGATTAAGCCAGCTTACATTTTTAATATATACTGTTCAACTGAAATAAAAAATCAAGAGGACAATATGCAAACAAAATTTGCAGTGTACAGCGAAAACAATTTAAAAAAATAGAACAACAGAACAGTTATTGTTTTTTTTTGTTCCGTGCTGTTTCTTTACCCCAGAGAGGGTTTGTAAATTAGAAAATAGGAAGGGACGGCAGATTTTGTTCTCTTCTCATTTATTAGAAGGAGCCAGAGAAGCCTTGCAGTCAGCTGCCGGGGGGTAAATGGGTTTTGTGTACTAGTTTAAAACCATTAAGAAATAAACTGCATGTATTGCTGCAATATTAATGATGATATGAGATGCAGACTCGACACATGTCTCAGGTGCTCTTTGATGGTTACCACTTCAAAAAAAACAAAAAAAAAACCAGCCCTGAGTGTACTCATCCAATCAAACATTCAAACAGAAGCCTTTATTTTCTTAACACTGCGATTTTTTTTTAACAATGCTGCCATTTAGTTAATAGCAGCGTCCAAACCTCAGAATTTCAGTCTCAATGGTGTGTTCAAGAATCACAGATAAACTACTAGCAGTACTTCTGTACCAGCTTGTATGGCTGCGGCATGGCGGCATGTGTGTCGAAGGCGTTGGGCAGATGGGATGTGTCTGATATCTCTCACTCAACATAATGAGACGAGAATGCGCTTCACCAATCTTAGGGCCCGTCTGATGGCAAGAGACACAGTGCCCACGAATACGGGAGGGATCTCTCCCCTCTTCAAAGATAATGAGATGACAATGTATTCAACTATCATTAGATAGACACAGGCTTCGGGGGGGCTGGGAGGGGGGGGATTGGAGGGCGAAACGTTCTACAGCACTTGTCTGCTGCCTTTGATCAGACGAGAAAAGCAACTGTCATTCTTTGTATCAGCACCGGACTCATGAAAGCTTACTACTTCATCGCCATCAGTGTCACTTAAAGGCCTGTAGTTTGTCGTGTAGTTCCTCGAGCTCTGTAGTTTTCTTGAGTTCACCTGGATTGTTGGATGAACGGGAACACACATCCCGGTGGTTGGAAACCGTCCTGCTACCTGTGTGATAAATTATGTCTCTCTGAAGTCACTTGCTTGACAAAAAATTGTTGTGGTGTAAAATCAATTTGCCATCACCTGGGAAGAGAAGACACAACATTTTGCCTGACATGGCACTCTATTGCAAGATGTCAAAAGTGCCATGTTAACAGGCTTATTTAAGCAGGTTTGACAAGACAGCCTTATTCTAAGTTGACAGTTTGTTGTGGCACTTGTAGAGGGATCCATCTTGTCTTTTGTCCCTGTGGTGAAGATGATCCCTTGCATGCTGTTTCTCTTTCTTTTATATTCCCCGTCTTTCTTGGAACGCAGTGTTTTGACAAATAAACCATCAAAATCCTTTATTTTTTCAAGCATTCCTCAGTGAGCATTAGGCCAGCTGATCTGCACTGAAGTTCTGTGACAGTATTTTGACAGCAAACAATTATGCAGCGTTATCATTTATTTGGCAAAAGAAAACGTGTTTGATGAAATTCAAAATTCTGTGCCTGTAACATGTAATCTTTGTAATGCTTGTAATTCATCATTCGTGAAAACTTTCAATCCTCCTGAATCCAAAAATATTATATAAGAAAGCAACCTGGCACATGGCTTGTCTCCGCAAACAGCAATCAATATAGTTCAATGTTTGAAACTCGTGCTGTGCTGTTGCATCTTTCTCTCATCACTTTCCATGTCTGTTCACTGTCACGAAACAAAAGAATAAAATATGAGGGAGAGTTGCTCTCTCGCTCCTAAAAAAAATATTGAGAGAAAGGATTGGAGCAGAGCTTAAAAATAGAACAATCTGTCTGCATTTGTCACACAATTATGAGAGATTGTTCAAACTTTTGCGATGCCAAAATCCCTTTAAAACCTGGCAAATCATCTCTCAAGCCGAGACTCATCTTCCCGACTAGACTTCATGCTTCTCTTAAAACTCAGCAAGATGCTCATTTGAAAGTAAGAAAGGAGAAGCCTTTACATCCAATTTCTCAACATTTCATCATCGTGTCCCAATAATTATGCAGGGTTATTAGCTCAAGTATTTGTCCTTGGCATTCCTAATGCTGGTTGACATTTATTATGAACAGTAATGGTATTGGAGATCTTTGATTTGCCATTTGCGGTGGTAAGTACAGTTTGGTTTGTTCTCTGCAGTGCAACAGCACCCTCTATTGATAATTTATGATACCAACACGTCACCATGAACACAGTGCTGGTGTTTGTGCACAGGAGAACAAAAAAACTGTTAAGATGAGTCAAAACGGACAAGCATTTACATACTGTATTGGTATACTTTAAGTACCTGAGCTGTCGTTGTAGATTCTTTGGATTTCTCTCAGGACTTCTGCACTGAAAAGCCCTTAATCCAGTCTCACTTCCTGTACATTTTGTTCTAAACTGAATGCACAGCCTCCATATCTTGTTTGTCTTAAAGCTTAAAATCCATTTTTCTCAGTTATACGTCTCTTTTTTGTCTCTGTCTTCTCCTTTGGAATGGCTCTTAAAAAAAGAATATAAGAGGGGAACATTGTGTTATATTCTGATTTATTCAACATGGATATATGAAACTTTTAGTGCTGGAGCCATGATGACGAATGTAGGACATACTTAATACTTTATATTCTTTTATTGACTTAATGGCTTGAAATGCCACATACTACACGTAAATATTAGTTTATGTAATATTTTGAGAACAGGTCCATATTTTGGTGTGAATCTAGATATTTAGTAAAGTGTTTTGTGATGACATATTCAATTTGTCATTGAAGGTGACCCAGATTTACAGCACAGGGAAGAATTTTTTTGGCCAACATACAAAATTTTAAAAGGAACTAAGGATCCTATTTTAAAGCAATAAAAGGATCAGCTGATGTGGATTATTCGTTAAACACCTAGGGGGGATTAAATAATACAAATCTACGGATAACCATAATAGGATTTCTTTATCAGAGATTTTCAACTTCAGTTGAATCAAGGTAACTTTGAGTGAAGTCAGGGCTGTAGGACCCTGCTTTAAAATAATCAGTGAATTTAATTAGTTATGAATTTCAACCAGATGGTTTGTTTGTTTGTTTCATGTCTGTTCAGTGATATAATAATGTCGCTTTTGTATTAATGCATATGATCTTGGACTCCTTAAGGCAGAAACAGACTTGGAAAGCTGATGACTTTCAGGTTGTGTGTTGCATCATGCTCTTATCACGTGACGCTGGAGTTCTCAGTGTTTTGATCACAGTGTGTTTTAAACCGCAGTTACATACCTGCGGGTGGTTATTAGACTGAGTGGATGAATCAGTAACACATAGGAAGTGAACATGAAGACAGAGTAAAGTTCAGTTAACCCTCAGAGAAGAAGAAGGATATAACTGAAACAGAAAACAATACAATGCTGTATATATGCAATGTTCATTTGCAGTGCAGGAATAAATAGAATACAGCTATTTTCATCATCATGGGCTCATGTTTCCTCAGCCATTAAACTGCTTTTAAAAATAACTGGACAGAGATATATTGAGATAAGTATTCTGGATGTTTGGGCTTTGGGTAACATTATACTCTGAAGAGGTGAACTTAGGTGAAAGCTATTATCCTTTATTGATTTCCATTATAGGATCTGACAGGAGGAGATGCAGATAAACAGAAATGGAAAGTTAGAGAAGGAGCTTTATCTTTACATCAACTGCGATATGGATTGTGCAAAAAAGGGCTTTTACCTCCAAATCAAAAAAGATAAAATGTGTGTCTAATATTTTGTGTATTCTGTGAAGACTTACGCATTTCCGCCATGTGGACACATAAGCCAGAAATTTGTATGCACGAACCATCCAAATCTAATCAAATAAGCAAGAGGAGGGTTGAAACTATTTGCAGGGTAAATAAGGAACAACAAAATAGACAAGCAATAGCAGTTGGTAGTCAGTTTGTTGAAGAGAGGGTGAAAAAAAGAGTGGTTTTAGCAAACATGTTTGCTTAATTTAAAAAGCAAGCGCTGAGATGAGAAGAAAACTGAGGTTAATGTTGACATCAAAGTACCTTCCAAGTCTGATTAGTCAAATATCAGTTTAGTTTACTTATTGCAGAAAAACAAGAGAAAATCGAATTCTGCCTGCTGAGCGGCCACGTTCAGCTCAAAACATGGATTTGAACATGCAGAGAAGACTGAAGTCATTTTATTTATAGGTTTGCATGCTGTACAAAATTATGATAAAAGCATAAAAAGTAACATTTGGCCCCAAAAACATGATATAATTACAGTTATAAATTGTTCCCATTGTGCGAAAGTTAACAATTTTTTTCTTCTTTTTTTTTTTTTTTTACCTTTATGAGCAGAACCCACTACAAATCTAAAAATTCTAATCAAAGTCACATTAGTGAGGTGCTGCCGAAATCAGGTTTCAGAGTGCTGCACATATGAAACAGTGCTTGAAATTCTCTCATAGACTCAAATAGCTGGTATGTGGTTGCACCTGGTGCCACTTCACCATAGTTAGCTGTTTTCTTCTGTGTTTTGAATGATAAGATCATCTTCATGACCCTAAAGGCATCATATCCTTAAAAACCCAGAACAGAAAGCCATCATTATATATCATATTGCATAAATCAAATAAAACATTCACTCAGCCAGCATGCCCAGAAGTGAAGAAAAAAGAATAATAATAATAATAATAATAACTGTATAGTTACCAGAATGCACTGGTTCAGGCATGACTCTATCAACACAAATGTAGATTTTGAAAGTCCACAAAAATTTATACAGCAATGTGAAATATCAATATGATATATTTTCTGTAATTCACAACTCTGTAAACTTTTATTTAATGCTTAACAAGACTTCGAAGACAAGCAAATGACTTTGGTGTTCTGTAGCTACAGGCTCAATAAAAAAGAACTAAAAACAACAAAAAAACAAAAAATTCCAAATATATTTTTTTCAGCAAAACCAGCTTCAAACCAGCCTTGACAAACTCCATATTCACAGTGGTCTTTTTCTCTAAAGAGTAAGAATCTGTTCAGACCACCCACTAAGGGAAGACACTGGTACATGGTAATATTTATGTGTTATAATAATTTTCATTTTTAGTGGCTATAAAGTGAATATAAACCCAAAAATAGACTGTATGTGATGGCACTGATAAGAAAAGTCTCTGTATAGATGTAAACTAACCTGCAGGCTCCTTTTTTTTTTTTTTTTACTCAAAATGTAACTTTTACATTTAATCTTACAGACATACACTAAACTTTTCATTAACCTAGTATAACAAACCAGCACAACAAAGGCCTGGCTCTTGCTACGGCTTAGCCAAGTCTTTGAAAATTCTTGATCGGTTGAGAATGTGGAGAATGTGCAGTCCTCCCCAGTGGACAGAAATGTCCACTAATGATAGAAACAATGGTTTATGGGCAAGGCTCTGTCTGCGTTTCCCTCTGAAAAAATCTGGAGAGCTGAGTTAAAGGGGGGAAAAAAAAACATGACTCTCGAAGGATGTGTCCTTGATCTCTTGTTTTGTTTGTCCACTCTTCTTCGCTGCGCTTTTATTTGTTTCCCATGCTGTTGTGAGACAAAACGCTCAAGGCAATTTCACCACCACCACGCAGGCGCCTGCCCGGCCAATGTTGAGAGGGACCTCCTACAGGAAGACAGAGAGGTTAACATGCAGCCTCTCATCCGAGGCTGTCTCCAAAAAAAAAAAACCCATTTTACTTCATGCAGATAAGAGGGTTACACAAGGCAAGATTAGAAAAACATATTGCCAAAAAAGAAAATTTTAAGCTATGAAAGGTTGATAGCATTCAGTGACTCCAGCAGATTTATACTCCTGAAGAGTATTAACTGGAACACAGATGCTAAGTTTAACAAGTTTTGTCAGAAAACAGCAACTTTTCAAGTTTTGTAAAGCAGATTTTTTACTGTAATATTTATTCTTGTTTTTATCTAAGAATACAATGTATTAATCAGCTGTGATAACTCAGTTGTGTAGGTTACCTCAGTCCACTCATTGTTCTGTGCATCATAGGACTCGACAGTGCTCAGATATGACTGACCGTCATATCCACCCACAGCATACAGCCTGTCGCCCAGCAGGCAAACACCCACCGCATCCCGGGGAACACTGAGAGAGGCCACAGTGGTCCATGTGTCTGTCTTTGGGTCATACCTGCAATTCAAATATTTGATCAAATGATTGTTTTTTGCCATGCGGTTGGTATGATGAAACACGAAGAAATCATTCATCCAATCAGCCTAAAACTCAAGAGGGGAACCGCGTCCCATCCCAACTAACTGAGGCGTCCTTATGTTTGCCCTCTTTAATCACTGATGTCTGAATGGTCACTGGTGGAAACTCCTTCCAGCACAGACAGAGAACCAAATTAAAATTAAAAGCAAAACTGTCTCTTGAACAGCAGCCAGAGCCCAGAGAGAGCTGGACTCATCAGTGAGGGCAGAAGTGAGACTGTTGACCATGAAGGCGAACAAAATGAGGACACGTTATGTGATTTATTTCCAGTGATATCTGGGTAATTTAAATTTTAAGAAAAATCAGGCATGCCTTGCTGACATGTGGCATGTGGGGTTCAACTGTCTCATGCAGTTTTTTTTACATAAGTTTAAGGCAGCGGTGGGACAATTTTCAGATTCTTTACTGACTTGAAATACTAACACCACACTGTGAAAATACACTGTAAATTTCCTGCATTCAAACCTTATCGAGGTATCAGTATATATGTAGTATTAAAAAAAAAAGGTCCCTGTCAGTGTTTTATTTATATGATGTTTTTGGAATACTATGCATTTAAGTGTACGTTGCATTTTTACTGCTTTAGATAAATGGGTTGTGCACATTTTAACTACTGTATATACTTTTTGGTGGTTTAATCCACAGAAATGCATCATACTCTATGAGATCATTATATGCATTTATCTTCACTGCCCTGTGAGAACCATGCAAATAGTAAATCAGTGCTGTTTTAGCTGTGTGACAATGCAAATTCCAGATTATCCATGAGAGGTTTTTAATTGTTTATTTTGGGTAAAAACTCATTAAGGAACCATTTAAGCGTCAGTTTAACGGAAACATTAAAACTTCAAATCACTGAACTTGCAAATTTAAAAATACTCAAGGGCCTCTAATTTGTACCTAAATACAGCACTTAAGCAAATTAACATAATTACATTCTATTACTGTTTTTAGCAAAATAGGTCAAATTATGTTACAGATTGCTTTCTGTAATCAGTACAATGTAATTGGTCATTACAACTTCGGTACCAATGACGCTGCATGATAATTAGTGAAACAGCTTTAGTTTCACTATTGTGACTAAGTAGATACTTATTTTCTGTTAATTATTTTATGTTAATTATTGTTTCAAGTGAATAAAAGCCTACATGCAACAGCTATATATGAGGCTAATCAAATATCTTTATGGTAGCTTTGCTCTACTTTTGTTATTACCACTTACAAAACAATGCATATGACCAGTTTGATAATTGCAGCAGTAATCATGTTCTGTTTTTGCTCTACACATTGTTTAAAATCAAAAAATATGTAAAAAGTGGATAAAAATTAAGCATTTATAATTTTTCAAAAAAAAAGGAAAAGGTATTCTTGGCAGTGAGGTTCAAATAAGGGTGCTTTAAAGTGAGTCATTTCATGTTCAGATTCAGGAGAATTTTGGCCACCAGATGGTGCAAGATACTATAAAATAAAACCATGCATGGAAAAAATTAGCTCTTCAGCTGAGTATCTTGTGTAACAGAGACATGTCTCAAAATGCAGGAACAGGGTGGGGAACAAGAGGAGTTCATCTCCCTCTTGTGCTTAGTAAAAAAGTCCCGTCCCCACCCATGGCTGTTTTCCATCAACTGCAGGCTAAAACCATTTGCGCAACGTTTGTGTGTGTTTTCTCCAGAGAAGACAAGTTTACCGACCTCTCGACACAATCAGAGAGTCGAGAACAGTGGTTAGAGGCAGGTGCGTCGTGTCCGCCCACAGCATACAGGAAGTTGTTATAAGTTGCCACACCCACACCTCCTCGCCTCTTGGCCATGGGGGCACACATGCTCCACTTGTTGGTGTGTGGATCGAAGCACTCCATTGACCTAAGGCATGAGCTGCCGTCTCGGCCACCAACTGCAAACAGTCTGAGAAAAATAAAGAATATGGTTCAGAATCTGAAACATCTGAGTTGTTCATGCAGTGCTGCTGGATCTGGCAGGAGCAGCTCGCATCAGCTGTCAGATGTCTGTATAAAAAAATGACGACAGAACAGTGATAATGTGACAGGTTTTATAAGATACAGCAGCGAGCACTCGATGGCATTTTTCAAAGGCTTATTCCTTGTGAATGTTCTCTCCCAGAAAGATCACATCAGTGTTTTCAGTGCTTGTAGCTCCCAGCCCTGACTGTATGAAAGTAGAGGCTAGGGAAACAGTTTTCTTGTCTATTTTTGACCTAGATGCAGAAATAACTCAGCATTGACTTTAACACTGAATACTGAACATTGCTGAGCAGCAATCTCTTTCCTCTTCAGCACACAAACATATTTAAATTAGGCTAGGAGCTAGCCTGTTCTTTGCTTAATTGAGTCTTAATTAAAAGATTAAATACGGACAAATTCACAGTGTTTTTTAATAGAGTCTAGATTGAAATGTTCAAATGACCACAGTGATCAAAGCTGTTGACTGCTACACAGCCACACTGTTTTATTTCATGCAGACTGATTGCAGAATGATTCTGCATTCAAGAAGTAAAACGTGTCAGACTATGCACTTATGCTGCACTTTAGCTTTCCCTAGACAAGTTGACTGAGATACACAACCATACCTGTGTTGGGTTGTTGCCCAAGTTACACATGACATGACTACTGAACATTTTGCACAACATAAATACGCTGCAGTGTTTTTTTAGATTTTTTACTTTTGAGTACATTCTGAAAATCAATTTTTAAAACATATAATGGTGGACATCATCTTATTTTTGTTTGTGTCTGCTTTTCTTTTTTTGCATTAAAACAACTGTTAACTCATCTTAGGCAAGAAGAAAGCAGACATAATATTCAATATTAAAGCAAAATGTTCAAAGCAAGCTTACACTTAGTGTAAACAGGGCCATTTCAAAATCATGTGCTAACACTGACATTCCCATTGCTGCTGTAAGTTGTCTGTACTTGTCTGTCTCCTTAGTGTCTGTTGTGGTTTAATTGATGCCAGTATCATCGTCCTCAGGCTACACCAAAACACAACAATATGTTTTGCGTAAAAACCCAAGGTTGCACATTTTGAGCACCAAGCCAAGGCAGGATGGTTTCTGAGCACGATGAAGCAACTTACTTTCCATTGAGTGCTGTGACTCCCATGGTGCTCCGTGGTGTCGACATGCTGGCCACGTAGTTCCACTGTCTGGCCTGCGGGTCCCAACGCTCCACTGTGTTGAGATAGCTCCAGCCATCATGGCCTCCCACGGCATACATAGGGCCCTCAAGCACAGCTATACCTACAAATAAGGAAACAAGTGACATGTTACCCAAACAAACCTGCTGAGCTTGCCTTACTCCTTCTGTACACTTTTGTATTGTGTCTTTTTATATATATATATGTGTGTGTGTGTGTGTGTGTGTGTGTGTGTGTATGTGTGGGAAAGCAGAGGCAAAATGCACATGCAGTAATTATTAGCACTTCAAATAACCCCAAGAACATTTTATATTATATGAGCACATCTAATGTATGTGGATGACTGTGCACACTGTAGATGCTACACTATCTGTATGCTATAAATATCAGTCTTGTGCTTAATGGTTTCTCTGTAACATCAAAGCAGAAGCCACAATACATTCAATTCCTCCTTGAGGCTACTGAAACAAAGATTGCTTCCTTTTTCCAAAAATGTCGCTTAATGTCAGCCGAGGTAATGCCCATGAACCATCTGTTCATGAATAATAAATGACAAAAGACGTGAGGACCCCCTCCAATTAAAATCAAGTTTCTACCCTTGTTAACATGTCCATGTGGGGGCTGGTAAAAATTATGTATGATGCTACATAATAAGCAAATAAGCAATAAAAGCCATAGAGTTGTGATTGGTTGCAAGGAGAGAAAATGGGGAGGCTTCATGTATTAGCAAAGGACCTGAAAACTCAGAAGCAAAACTGTAGCCTGCAGGTGCCTTTTTGTTTTGCTACAAAACTCATACTGACGCCCAACGTTGTTCATCTTTTATACTGAGGACACAGCAAGTACCAGCTGGCAAGTTTTTTGTTTTTCTTGAGCTCTATCTCTTCGACTATGCCCAAACAAATCTGCAGTGTGCTTGATAATTTTAGCTAATGCTAGCCTGACAACTTACATGATGATTCATGTCAAGTGCTGACATGTCCTGCAGGACATTCTGGAGGCCTGGGGGGGGTTGTTGATGAGGAAAGTTACAGCAAACGTTACTCAAAACCGTTTGTCAGACATTAAAGCTGCTGATGGGGTTTGTGTGTTTGTTTGATGTGTTTGTTTGATGAGTCAAAGCTGCAGGCAGACAGTGGAGAGGTGGGTGGGGACAGAGGTGGAGACTACTGAGATCAGGACAAACTACATAAGGACAAAGGTGTAGAGTTACATCCAAGCCTATTTTGAATTTTTTTAGAGCAAACTTCAAAATATGAATTTGTTATGAACAGAGACGAGTTTTGGTGGGTTAAATTGATGTCTGGAAAGAAACTGTGAATAACACTTCCAAATCAAACTTCCCTTTGACGGTTCTTGGAGCTGAAGCAGAGGTTCGTTTCTCATTTTACAGCTGAGCAGAGTGAGTCATACAGCTGGTCAAAATCTTTTCAGAAAACAGGAAAACTATAAAACTGCATTGTTGTTCCTCATTCCAAAGTCACAAGAGAGAGCAGTTTTTTGCCAGAAACATTGCAGAGGATGTGTTAACACAATGGATTGTTGTATTACCACCCTTACTTCCTTTGGTGAGAGTTCAATTATTTTTGGGGAACATGAGGGCAAGACTGCATTCATAGACCCCTGAATGACAAAACAACACTGTTAGGAACAATTCTCGCAGTGAAACTCTCTTTTTATTAGGGACTCATGGTTTTGGAATGAAAGGAAATGCAGTTTTCTATCCCTTTTTTTTCCTTTCTTGTCTTTATCCATAATGCACACAGCAAGCAACGACCCAGCAGGGATGTTGGTAGTCACTAGTAAGCACGAATATATTCAGACTCAAAATATGCACGCCACAAGCAAAGCAGCAAGAGATATTTGCAACAGGAAAGATCAAAGACGACACAGGTAATCTGTACAGTGTGATCTCCTGGGCTCGCTGATACCTCCGACCACACTGGGTGAGTGAGCTGAATGCTTTGACAAGATCTCCCTGCTCTGTTACCCAGACATGTTTCAACTGCAAATCAAAACGCTTCTGATATGAGATTTATTGGGCAGGGAAGGGTAAGGAAGAGCAGGTCCAGGACAGCCTGCCAAGCTTTGATATGGGAATGGGTAAATATCAAACGTCTATCACAAAGAGAAATGTGTGATTTTTTTTCACAGCGTGCCAGCTGTGCATCCTGTGAGTTTCGGTGTTTTATAACACCAAGTATCTGAGCTAAAACCTTACACCTTGATGTTTATTGTCAACATTCTTTGAAAACATAAGCTTAGAAGGAATTTAGCTAATAATATTTTAAAAATATATATGCATAATATCATATCAGGTCATGAGGAACAGAAATAAATATTTTACTCTGTGGCAAAGAAACCTGAAAGAGTCCCTAATTAATAAAATGATTGGTGGTCAATCAATTGTTTCAGTCGTTTATCAAACCAAAATGCTATGTGACCACTATGGATTTTTTTAATATATAAAATATTAAACTTAATATATTGAGGTTTAAGACTATAGAATAGTGAAAAAAACAGGCGAAATTAAACTTATGATGCTAGGCTCAGGGAAATTCTCCTGGGTATTTTCCACTGTTTTGTTAAACTGCAGACACAAGTATCAATAATTTAAATGAGAAAATAATCGTCAGACTCTCTGACAGTGATAATGATTGTAGCTGCAGCTCTGTTTACATAGCTGCTTAAGGTGTCATCACTATTAGATTATTTATTAATGTATTGCTTTAGAAAAAAAATGAAGCAACATTCACCATGTGAGACACACTTACCAAGTCCATGTCTGTGTGTCGACATTGGGGGCATGGTGGACCACACTTTATTGATCGGATTGTAGCACTCCACCATGTTGGACGTCTTGAGTCCATCTCTTCCTCCAACCACGTACAGCTTGTTATCTATCACTGCCACGCCAAACTGCAGCCGGCGTCCATTCATGACTCCAACCTGGACCCAGGTGTTGGTCCGCAGGTCGTATTTTTCTATGGTGGTAGAGCCTGAAACCAAAGACGCAACAGACACAAGGGTTACATCGCGAATAAACAGTGTTGCTGTGTAATGATAAATCCTGCATACAGGCCATACCTTTGGTGGCATCCATCCCACCTACAGCATAAAGTGCACCCACAGTGGACTTTCTGGGTTTGGTTCTTGGGCTCTGAAACATGGGGCGTCTCTCAGGCAGAAGATGGTACTTCATGGCCTCCATCAGCAGCTTTTGGCATTCCAGATCATCTGAGAACATCTTGTTGTTTTCAAGATCTGCAAGGAGCTGCATTCAACAGAATCATATTAGCAGGCAACATGGTAACGTAAGATAAATAAAAAAATATCAATATGTGAAGAGAAAGTGCCAAATATTTACAGTGAGTATCCTTAAAGGGAACTTTTTCATGCATGTGTATGTATAATTAGATTAACCTAGATAAGTCTAAAAAGTGTAAAAGTCAGTCTTCACTTTAATATAAAAATAAACAAAAGAACAATAAAATCTGCAGCCAGTGAAGTCATTTCAAAATATCTCATTAATTTTTAATATTTCTGGAATTCTGGAAAATACCCACTTGGGGCTTTTTCTGTCTTACCTCATTTCAGAGGAACATTAAGTCCACAGTGAAGGTTGAAGCATTTTCTATTCAAAATGTTACATTTTTTAAATGTATTTATTTTTGTAATGTTTCAGTATTTTCGAAAATTAATGTATGTATTTATCGGTGAAGGAATGCAATGACACCGTCAGCGAACCAGGAAGAAAAATAGGTAAACACCGCTCTGATAATCTTATCAGTTTTTTTACAAAAAAAAAAAAGCAGTTTTGGAAAATACAGTGATTTGTTTCTATTGTTTATATCAGAATATCTCACCAGCTACTGGGTTAGACAAGTACAATGCATATGATTATTTCTTCCGCATTTTATTCATAAAAACATTTACTTCATTGTTGTTTTCAGACAATGCTGAGGGTTGTTTTCACCTGCATCTATTCATCTAATAATTTAGTTTCACATGTGGATGCTGAGTTTTGGAAAACAGCCTGTCAGAGAAACTAAAGCTGTGCTCATACAAAAAAAAAAGGAAAATATTTTCATACTTCACATCTGCCAAAAATTGCATATCTGGGTTTGATGTTATGTAAATTAGGATGACACAGTTGTTAAACAATGGTTCCTCTCGGAAATACAGCATTCATAAAACATGAGCCGCTGTGGTAAAAACAATAAAAATTCTAACATAAGCAAGCTATTTATGGCCTGGCAATGCTATAAAAACTCATATGTAGCTGTCATACTGTCAGACTGATTTATCACTGAGAGGAGAGAGTGAACAAAAGTGATTACTGACAGGGCAGTGGTTCACTGCCTTTCAGTGGTCAGCTGGAAGAGCAGGGGTGGACTGATGGGTTCTGCTGCATTAAACATTCCTACGAGTAGTCGATTAATTGATTAGTCGGTTGACGGGAAACACTTACATTTTTCAAGCCAAAACACTTAACATTTCCTGAAAAGAGTGACTCAGCTGTGGGAATTTACTGATTTACTTGTCTAACATAAAAGAAACCTGAGTATCTTTGGACTTTCAGACTGTTCTTCAAAACAGACAAGACTTCAAAAACCCCAGGTTGGGTCTGAGAAATTATTATGGACATTTTTCACCATTTTCTTGCTTTTTACAAATAAAGAAACTGAAATCCTGTTAAAATATTAAGAAACTATTTGTGTAAAAGTGCATTATAAATCCAACAGATTGCACCCTGGACAGACTCACACAAGCAAAGGTAAAAAATGAAACTTTCATTTGTCTGTCAGGAGACTGGAGGTGTTTTGACAGCCTAGTTCTCAGCTACAAACTCAAACAAAAATCACAGTACATGATCCTCATCATACCTTTTTCCTCAGACCCCTCCTTCACTTTTTTACAGACTATCTTACCTGCGGAGGAAGAAGAGGCAGGCGGATGAAAGCGAGAAGCACCCCAAGGTCCTGCTGACGATGCTGTACGTCGTATCGCACCCACATCATCAAAGCCTGGAAGATTGTTTCCTCATCGGGGACGTTGATGTCATCGCTGGAGAGCAGCTTAACAATCTCAGCCGTGGGGAGCAGCAGGAACTCCTGGTTCTGGATGACCTCTAGGAAGTGTTCCTGGAACATAGAGGAGACGTGGAGGAGGCAGATAATCATCAGTCATTAGCCAAGGGCTACGCACGCTGCAGCATTGTTTGTGTGTATGTGTTTGTGTTTCTATACATATGAGGACCAAACAGCACAAGGACAGAGAGGTGAAGAATGGATGTATACAAGTAGACAGAAAACATCATTTTTAAGGCTTCAATCAACAGTTTTTTTTACATAACCAACAGTGAACTCACAATATTCTCCATTTCTCGAACATTTTGAATGAACAGATGAGACTGTCATCTGTTTCACTTAGCTAGCTAAATAACATGATCCACACAACAGCAGGCTACAAATCTATCTGGCGTAACACAAATCCCAATAATAAAAAAGCCTGTTTTATAAAGTATTTCAGCTACTGATCAAACATGACAACCCCAAGTCTTTATTAAGCCTTTTAAGGAGGAACAGAAAGGCACTGCACACCAACATGATCATCCCCTCAATACAGCGTCCAGCTCTTAAGTTTTGTGGAAGATGTTGTCTATTGCCTTCCTAAAGATTGATCTTCCATTTACTGGCTAGAAGCCTGGGCGATATTACAGCACTGCATGGCTACCTCTTCAAGGACATAGGCTCTGGGCAGTTTCCATTAGTGATGATGGTATATAAAACACCCTCCCTCCATTAGAGTATGTTATATCCAACATTAAAACACATGAAAGACACGCGGAGCAATCCTCGGCCGTAATCAAGCCTCATTTTCTTGTTGAACGAGGCAACTGAGCATTAATTATTAAGCTGCCAGAATAACTTGTGTTCACTGTAGGGTGCATGCTCAACAATTACGAAAAACAAGCACGCTATTGATCATCAACTTGCAGCAAATTACAGTGTCTTAGTCCGATCTATTATGAGAGCAGGTTTTAAGAGCTTAACACAGGCAGCCTTAATGAAATGAGGGACATCAATCGATCGGCTGTGGCAACACTGAGGGGGATATTCTGTCCAATTCTTTGACCTTGTTTTCAACCAATTATTTGGTTATACTATTTACAAACAACTAATAACTAAATTGAGAGTTCAGCAGGGTTTAATTTATAACCATTTGAGAGGATGTGTTTTATTTTCTGATTGTCCACTAACAGTGTTTTTTTCTAAGGAGGAGGAAACACTGATGTATGCAAATTCTTAACAAAGAAAAAGAGAAAGAAGGATAGATATGGATATATGTAAATGTATCTTAAAGTAGTTTTATTGCTGAAAAGAAATACAGTAATCCCAGATAATACTCAGAAAGGGCACCTCGTTTTAAAAGGAAGAGGATGTCAGAGTTTGGCTCTCAACTGTCATGCACAACCAGGAAAAACAAGCTTATCAAAACAAAACCGACCCCGCTCAGAACGCAGAGGATGGACTTCCAGGAAGCCCACAGCTCTCACTGCTCATGACTGAAATGATTGAACAGGAAGTTGGCCCTCTTGTGCAGTTTGATGATTAGATTAACCCTCTGCTCCTGGATGGGGCCTATGCAAACACACCGAGCAGATGTCCTTTAGGAGATAAGGGCTGCTTCCTGCCGTCAATTCTGCATGCCCAGCAGAACATTATCTGATAAATATTAATCCAAATATACAGATATATTATAGCATGTCTCTGAGTCATTTACTAATCAGTGTTTGGCAACATGGGATTTCTTACTGACAGCCACACAACCAAAAAAGATAAATGGAAAGAATGAAACTATTCCTTTTCTATTCAACTGTGCTGGTCATCCATTTCATTGCTGGAACTAGATGCTATAAATATCAAAGACACCATCAGCTCAATTCTTTGCGGGTTATGACAGGTTATTTAAATTAACTAGCTTCAAAACAGAGGATGGTTACAAATATTTCAATGTTTTGTGGACAGTATATCAAGCCTTGATGGTATCCATGCATATTGCACATCACTGACTGAATTCTCACATAATAATTAAAACAGGAGCCATAATCAAAGCTGATGTATGGACAACAAAAATCAGATATGCGCTTAAAAAAAGGCTCACAGTAAATTTTGTCAGTACCTTTGATAATGTGGAGTTTATCGGATTCACTGCAGCGTGGGCTGCCTTTCATGTGAATGTAGATATGGTGGTAATTACTCTTAATTTTTTTATACTCATGATACTGTTATATCTCTCATAACCATAGCTGCCCCTGTGTATTCATGCAAAAAAGAGTGACTTTTGAGAGTGCAATCCCTTATTACAAAATAAAATAATCGGGCCCATCCAGCCATGTAAATGTGGTCCAGCTCAATTCGCCATCCTACCATGGTGTAGTTATGAGCCACATTGAGAAGGTCCACGCAGCCCTGGGCATCTGCAAAGGAGCGTATTCCCAAGCAATTGGAGGGATGAAGCTGTTTCATCAGGAAGTTACAGCAAACCTGGATGACTTGTGAAAGCTGGAGGAGACAAGCTGCTGCCAATAAACTCTCAATGGTCTCCTCTTTCAGCTCAAGGACACCTGCAATGTCAGAACAACAATATATATATGACACAACCAGTTGTGGCTGTAATGTCAAACGCAGCATGGGAGAAATGCTACTCTGAACATTTCAGTTACAGCACAATGAAAGTAGAAGTATCATAAAGAAGTGGCATTACCCTATAAGCTATATAAAGAAAAAATGTGCCAATGTATCATATATAGGTCATGTGCATCTCCTTCCTTCAGCAAAAAAATTAATAACCATCTTTACGTTATTTTACCTTGTTTTACGATTAAAATACAGCAAAGGGAGCTACTTTCAATCAGCACTTCTTACCACAGGGGTTTTATCCTGTACAATATGGCAATATAATGTCGAAGTGCTGCCCAGCCTATCAGCCCAGTTATGAATTTCACTGCTGATCCATTTTAATCATGCTGGATTTTATAAGTCTCATAACTACTTACAGGAGCTAGTAAATGACTTCACAAGCACTCACCAGTGTAGGCAAATTGAACCAGGGATCTGAGGGCCTCTGGGTCAACTCCCTCCATCTTGATCTCCTCCTGCTTCGCCTCCCTCACGTCGCTGGTGAACATAGCAGCAAAGTAGTCCGACACAGCACTCAGGACCAGTCTGCCATAAAGATAACCACAGTGAATTAATGCTGTTCTACTGTACATTCTCTTAATGTAATGGGAGATCCTTATGCTGATTATTTTAAGTGATTAATGAATCAATGCTGAGGTTTCATCTCCTCAAATGTAGCTTTGCTTCATAGGAAAGTGCATATCTTCAATGTGCTGTACCACATTGTACTGTCTGTGTAGTAATTTTGTGTTGATCTATGTTGATTGTGATTTATACTGCTCATGTGCTTTTACACTATACTGGGTCACTATGACAAATTGAGTAACTTACCGCTCCCCCCACATTCTGTGTCATTCCACTTTGTCAGCTTATGATAAATGAAAATATCCCACATACTTCATGTCACTAATAGCTACACTGGTCAGACTTCTAATTATGTTAACTCATTTGTCTGGCTTGCATAACACACTGGCTGATTCATGAAGGAAAGAAGAGATCGTTTGGTAATACAAGAAAGTGTGATCGAGTGACACAGTAAGGCAGTCTGCACCCATAATTCAATGCTGATGTGTTTCTAATATTTTTGTACATGCATGTATGTCACAAATTATGTCCATGCACCATCCCTGCTTTACTTGACTGCATCCTATGAGCAAATATAAAGCACACATTGGAACATGCAGTCAGACAGATGATCATTTCACCCAACTAGGTCAGACACTGATACTTTTTTCACTCTCTCTCACTCTCTCGCTCTCTCTCTCTCTCTCTGTGGAGCATTCTGGTTTCTGTTTCATGAGTCTGTCTGGATAAACTAACAAAATATGCCAGTGGATAGACGTACAAGCACACGCACTGAGTAAATGTAGTGCCTCTCAGCATTCAGAGGATGTCATGCGATCTTCTCATTTCAATCTTTCAACCGAGAGCTGGATGCCTAAATATTGACACCTCTGTGTAGTGGATTAGAGTGTTCCTACACGTCTCAGATGTAATGGGAAAATGAGGAAAGGCAGAGGTGTAATTAGATCACACAAGTGTACATTATTTAGATGTGAACACAGAGTTTGCATATCTTTCTTGTCAACTGTTACCTAAAAATCTGAAGAATCTTCCTTTGCATTTCAAAGATTATTCAATTTTTCCCCAGATGGAATCGAACTGAGGTCCAAACTGAAGCCTGAATGTGCACATCAACAGCTTAATGAAGCGAATCCAGCAGAGCTTCTGTATCTACTAACTAACTAAATTCGATGCAGGTGTAATGTAATTAAGGTAATCAAAGCGGACAGAAGCACAAACACCAACCTGTGAGCTGGTATCTTGTGATCCCCAGCTATTAAGAGGACATCACACAGCTGCTTGTGCTGGAGGTAGGTCTCCATCTTGCGGAAGGTCTGTTCTGCGTGATTTGTGGCCTGAAAAAACTCATCAGAAGAGTTGGTGTTCATTCTGGAGAAGGTGCTTAGAGCCAACCTGCGTGCAAGGGGAAAAGGAAAGAGAGAGAGAGAGAGAAGTTTTATGACTGAAAATAAACAAAAAGTGATGGAGTATATCTGTAGAAATGTAGCGTCTTTGTTTTTGTACATTTTATTAAAATTGTCACACTTTTTTTCTGAAAGTTTGGGCATTTAGGAGCCATTTGTGCTTTGAACACAACATGTAGTCTCTTCAAAATAAAAAAAAAAAAGAATACTTAAGGTTTTGTTGCTTTAAGCTTTCCCCTCACTACCTATTTTTGACATGGACATATATAAGAAACCATAAAAAAATGACAAAACCTTGAATATTTTATTTAAAATAACTGAAGTAAAGATAGGAAGTTTTAATTTAGGAAGACAAATTATTTGAACATTTTTTTAATTCTCTGGCTCTTATTGAATATGAATTTTTTTTTTTTTTAAATCTAAAGACTGAATGCAGTAAGTTAAGCAACAGCATATAGAAGACATAAAAGGGCTTATTTTTGGACACATGGCACTCCTGAATCCCCCGATCCCTGTGGTGCATCTGCATCTTTCTTGCCACTCGAAGCTGAAATTAAAACTGTTATGCACTAAACTCCAAACATAAGTGGATAGCTAAGCGCCGCAGTCAAATGGGACAAGCAAGCAACACAATCTATGCAACAGCTTTCCAGGCTTCAATTTCTCCTGTGTCTGAATGCGTGCATGCCTTTGTGTCTGTTCCTGTGTTCGTCTGCATATCTGTGTGTGCACGTGTGTTTTCCAAAGACAGGGACTTAACAAGTGAACAAGCCTGTTCCACGCAGCATTGTGTCGAGGCTGAGTCCCTGTCCCCACAGGCTGCTAGATTACATGCTGTTTTACAGGAATCCAAGTAATCCCTCAGACTTGTGTCAAGTAATGCAGCACAGTCACTTGGTGTCCTTCACAGACCAAGTCCACTCATTGACATTTAGGGTTGTTTGTTACGTTACATAAACAGACCCAAGCCGCCTCTCAGAGGGAATTTAATGTCATCTCATGGTCTTTCTGCTAATCTCGAGAAAAAATGTCACTGCTATTTAAAGCAACATTCATTTACTCACTCATTACCCCTCATATGCTGATATGAGAGTGGCATCAACTAGTAAAATTACAGATTTGTCAATACAGATAAATAGAAAACCCTATAAAGCTTGGCAGCACACTGTATTGGCACAAACTAAGATTGATAACAGGAGAAATGGTGGTGGGTCTTATTGATGTCCTGATTAACACGCTATTACAAAGTTTTTAGCCGTGTGTGTGACTTTCTCCCCTTTGATTACCAAAAACAACAACATTTTCCCTCTGGGAATTGTTTATATCGCCCAGAGGTCACTGCAGTATCCTATTGTCTAATCTTTATTGGTAGACTTTCTCCTAAATGCAAGAGTAATTTATTGCCCTGTCACAATAATTCCCCACTGACTCTGGAGTCTTGGAGAGGAACACTAAGCAAGACTGAATAAGCAATGGGGCCGTAAAACTGAGATGCATTGCCTTTGTATTGGCTCCAAGGCATGCTGTAAGGATTTTTCATGCCTACCAATCTCTCCGACACTAATTGCTTTGGTATCACATTCTAGGGAGCAGTAAATTTCTCTGAGGTATATATTTCGCTTTCACTTGTGGGTTGGATCATCAGAGGTATTGCCCAATTTTACTGAGGCACTAAAACACAGAACACCTTATTCCTGAGAAACCGCTGTAGGGACGTTGCTATATATTGCATATAACTAAGCAATTCAAAGACACTCACACAGCCTCACATAGCTTATAGATTTCTTCTGTTGTCTACAAACTTTTTCAATGTGCCAACTTGTATCTCTTGGGTAATGAGAGGGTAAATTAGCTCATATAAATGAAAAGACTATCAGGCATCTGCATCCCTTTCACCTTATCCATCAGTATACATACAACATCTCCTTCAGTTGAAGGCTTGTCGTATGCTCCTCACACCTTCCAAAACACATCAAATAGCAATGTATACTGTATATAAGAAAAGAACCTGCAGATTCAAAAACTCTACTATTCAGGTGAAAAAGAGAGTATGTTGATATTGCCTGTGTTGTCAAGACTAGGACCCTGTTTTGAGCCAGTATAATTGAAACTGCAAGTGCCTTTTTGGTGAACAAAACAAACTGACAGACACAGGTCTTAATACAAAAAATCATTAATAATAACACTGAGAGGTTATTTAAAATATCATGTCCCTTCTGCTGTTGTGCCTGTTGTAATCAGTCTTGAGACTTTTCACTGAGCCGAAACTGCCCTCCTAGATGAATGTTTGGACGACTGAAGACATGCTTTCGTCAGCTCAGATTAGCCCCTAGCTGTAAAGGTTGTGAGTCAGATGTGTTGTGGAGAATCTACGTCTCATTCTAACTAGATTCAACTCCATCCCTCTGCAAGAGGAAAAGTCGTGCCTGCCTGGGCCAAATGGGAAATGTCTCTTTCAAAATGGATTATAACAGCCATTTGCCCCTGAAGGCTGCTGAGAAGCTTGGGTTGAGTTGAAAATCCAACAGCTCACACAAAGCCTCATGCAGTGTGTGCCAAGTCTATATATTCCATGAGATCTTTATGCCTCTGCACTTTGACAGTCGATGTACTGCCATTCAGCTTTGTGTGGAGATAAATACTGCATATACACTAACTGTAATAACTTGATCCTGGCACACTGAGATGATGACTGTGTGCTGAAATAGATTTTTCTCTCTCGTGCACTTTTCCTATCTCACTAAGTCTCACATCAGGAACAATGGCATCTTCCTCTGATGCAATTGTTATATGGACATATCTGCTTAATATTGATAATGATTGAGGAGATGTAACAGCATATGGAAAGCCAGTCTTTTGAAATCTGCCCCAAATGTGGCCGCAGGCCCTTTATGTTAGAGAGTGCTGTGGAAAATTGCAACAGCTATTAAAAGAAATGAAATATTGCCCTCTTATAGCTTTCTCCCCCTCAGCTTTTACCAAAATGGAAAATGCTGTAAAGTCAAAGTGTGATGAAGAAGGCTTGTCAGCACTGTGTCTGTGAACAGATCATTAACATCTCAGGTGGGGTACGGATTTCTGTTTAAAATATTAAGAAACTATGTCAGGAGGAGTTAAATCTTGCGGTGTAAATGAAAAATCATCAAATATCTGTTGGTTTAATAATGAAATTCTGCAAACTGACTTGCTCACATTAATGAAATATTTGTTTGAAGCCACTGAGGAATAATATGCCAGGGGATGAATATATTTCAAAATAGAGAATTTTTTATGTTGGTGAGTACAGCATATTAATGCTGGCACTTTTCAGGTATGATAAATGTTATTGGTATAGTAAATTTTCATTTTCATTTAGAGGTTTCAGTCCTTGTTTGTAGATTAACTATAAATACAATGCTGAGCTCTGTATTCTCATACTCAAGAATTTGATGTAAATTGTGTGTGTGCATGTATGCATGTGTGTGAGTGTGTGGGTGTGTGTGTGTGTGAGTGTACTGGGGGTTGGGGGCGCTGTGTAAGTGAAAAATGTGCAGATCATAGCAGAAAGCTCCCCACTGCTTGGCTGATGGCAAGTTAACTCGCATAGACTATAAGACTGTCATTATTGTTGGATTGTCCATAATTTATTTATATCTGATATTTAATACACGTTATTAAAGCAGTGGATTCTCAGTTGCTTGTGGTCTACTGAAAACTACAAATCTATATATAGTTATTTTGATGTATATCTATGTTGATATGCAGCCAATCTCAAATTGTGGGCTACAAACCCGGATCCTTTAAATCTATATCGAAATTTTCCTAAAATGCTAGCATAGATTTTAAAAAATAATTTTTTTTAAAAAAAACACTGTTTGCTCTAAAACACTGTTGCAGAGATAGATGTGATTTGTTTATGCTTTGTCTGTATTATAAGATTTTTAGCTTGATCACAGACATCCAAGTGACTACAATTCTTTTTTAGGGAAAACTACTGGATGTGAGTGCTTCAGGACACTGTTGAACTGAGTCATGACTCCTACTATTAGCCATGTAAAATTTGTAGAAAAGTGTGTTACCAAGTATTTTCTTTGAATTAAGTCAATTTGACAGGGAAAAATTACTGATCCATATTTAAACAGAAACATATGTGTCTAGAATATTATCTGTTCTCATCACCATCCGAAACCCTCTGCAAAAGCAAAAAGATGTGTGATCACAAAATCTCCAAACCTCTGTAATCTTTATAATTGCCAGATATACAGTATTTCAAAATATACAGCATCTTAAGATCGCCGTGGATGTGTCACACACAAACTGAGACCCTATAAGCCTTGTGGTGTTATGAGGCATCAAAAACATATCTGAATTACTGCGTTGACAGAAGGAGAGGTGGTGGTATTTCTTTTTCCAAGGCATTGGAGAGGGAATTGAGATATCATTCAAACTAAAAGCCTGCTGACTTGAGCCTCTGTAAGTGTTTATGTGGCAGAGGTCAGGGTTTCCATTCCATTCAGGTTAACTTCTGTCATATATCCTCTCCCAGCGATTCAGAGAGGCTATTTGGATGAGAGTCATGACGACAGAACAAATATACACTATATAGATATGTAGGAGCATTAGGAGCAAGGGTTGGAAACAACAAGGTATTACATCCTGCTAACACCACTACACTTGATTTAGTGACTCTGTGGATACATAGCAGTCGGTCGCATAAGATAGGTTGATTAAGTTCAGGAGAAAGATTGAAGAATGAGGATAACCAAACCAGCACAGCCACTGACTCTTTAAGATATCTTCAGCATTCATGGCACCTATGCAGATTTTTAAAACTGTTCTGCAAAAACATAATTAACTACCTTATATATAAAGTCAAAATTTTATTTTGTTAGCTCCAGTGTTTCCAATAACTGTCGTACCACACCTGTGAACATATGTTAACATGTGAATTTATGGATTTTCCTTATTTAGTATATTCACATAAAACACAGATTTATTTATTTCAATAAAAATACGGAATTTATATTTTTTACCACATTGCATATTATACTACTTTCACCAATGATCTATGATGAGCTGCTCTCATTGACTTTGTCAGCTGGTTCCATTTTGAAATTTATACTTAATATTAACAACAAAAGTGTGGAACCATCGAAATCAATCTAAAAATGGAAGATGATGGAAATTTTCCCTGAAGAAATTGTGTGAGGGGCATGTACCAAAAAATGACTGACATGTATTTTCCAACTACAGAGGAACGGCTCAAATTTTTGTATTTTTCACAGCTAGAAGATCTCATTTCTACATTCAGCCTGAGGGATTGTGACAAATTATGTGTCAAGGATTTATGATGTGAGACGTAATAGGGCCACCCAGCTGGTGGAGTAAATGAATGTGCATATCACAATGACATCCACACATCTGCTTAGCCGCCGATGAACATGCAAGCCATGGCGTGTCACACAGTCACTGGCCTAATTCACTGTGCATCCTTGTACATCTATGGATGCAGTGCTCATCCAAACAACATTTACAACCACTAGTCTTCACAGTCATCATGTAACTGCAGCTCCATTACACTTAGCTTTGATTAAAAAGCAGTATCATTTAACAAGCATGTGTTTTCCCAATAACTGCTCACGTTTAATTTTTTTTCCCTTCCTTTTAAGCCACTGAATCATTAGAAAACTAAGATTCCTTGGTTTAATAATTGTGTTAAACAGCTGCTGACAGGCTGATTAATTAATTAATATGAAAAGAGAAGGTGATGGAAGTGCTTGTCAATATTCTTAATGATCCACTACTATTTTTAAATGGAAGATTTAATTTCTCTGTAGACTGTTAACAGTTGGAGTGAGAGAAGAAAAAGACTAAAGCCCATTAAAAAGATTTTCAAAGTCAGATTTCACTGTTGATCATCAAATTCATAAATAGATCTCACTGTAATCGAGACTAGCCAAGCCAAAGTTATATTTTATGGTTCACGAGAGCAGAGCTGTTTAAATATTTCAGTTTCATTGTCAAAATATGGTAGCTGTTCTGTATTTTACATGGCCAGCATGAACTCAAGGTCCCCCTGAGAACCAGAGTTACACATTCTTACTGTGAGGCGCATCTTTTATGCATGCACTTTTCACACACAGGGACCCCAAAACAAGAACATCTGCCAATTTATGGCAACAAGAGGAGGGGGTCATGAAAACTGTTTCTTAATTCAGAATAATTCATGTTCGGTTCAGGGTTTTAGACCGTCCGCTGGCCGTGGCAGTGCTCAATCACGGTGAGCTCTGTAAAAACAAAAGGATCCGTCCACTTTCATTGTTCATGCCCTCACCAGGTGCCTGAAACAAAAAGCTGGGCAGGAATCAACAAAGCTTAAGGACCAATCACCTTCAAATGTCACAGACAAGATAAAAGGCGACTTGGTCTTTTCATCCTTGATGTGAGGTGCTTTTAGTGTTCTGCCAGACATTGAGACACACACACACACACACACACACACACACACACACATGCACACACACATCTCTAACCTGTTTACTTCCCGGAAGACGATGTAGGATCACACAGAAGACAGAGGGGAAAAAACACTACCTGATAAAGAAGGGAGTGGGATTTACAACTAAAATAAAGACATTTACAAAGCTTAGAGTTTGGAATTAGTGCATGTAAAAATATTTTGGTAAAAAATAAATAAAAATAAGCTACGATAGCTTTTGGCTTATAAAGTGGTTGTAGTAGCAGTCTAGATAATTCGTGTGATTGCACTACCTTCTTGTATTGGTCTGGTTTACATGTTACATGATATCATGGCTCTTTCCCCTTATCCACCTTTAATGCTATGGAACAACACATTAGAGTAATACGTAAAGGGTGAATACACCGAGGAATCATGCAAAGTCAAATAGTGCATGTGATCTGGACCACAACACAGACAAGGGAGCGGAAAAAGCCTCAGCTTTTGGTCCACTGAATAATTAAAACGATGCTTTATTGGTTTATCCTGCCTAACATGCTGTGGACAATGAGAGTGAGCTGTCCCCAGGTGAGACATGGTGGCAGCTGCAGAGCTTCGGCAAATTGGGAAATGATAGCTGCACAGATAATTTAATCCTAGCTTAATTACAGGATCTACATACAGGATGGCAGTGCAAACACTGAGTGATATTACAAAGCTGCTGACATACTCCACATTTATGTGGAAATGTATGTATGTACTTGTATGTATTTTGTCTCAGAAATACTTAAAGTGTTCTTTTAAGCATGACTGTTGTGTGTTAAGGAAGCAACATTCACTGGCTGAAGCAGTGCTCATGTTTCCAGATTGGGACAAAATATTCTTACTTTTAAATCCTCAGATGCTACTTAAGGCGTGAGACTTTCTCAATCACATGCAGATTTTATTTAGCAACAATACTTTCACTATGAAACCTCAGGAAAGCATTTGATCCCAAAATAGAATCCCATAATCTGGCTTCTGCTAAGTGAGTAATGTCGTGCCACATGACAAATCTGCATCTCCTAAGTATCCAACACCTCATAATGGTCATACCTCTCTCTGGCCTCCACCTCTGCAGGTTCCTCTGTGCTGTTCTTCACATCTTGATGTCCAGTGTTGGCATCCTCTTTCCTTGTGGTGCTGGGCGAGGAGCTGCTTTTTGAAGATTCCTCGTTGACCTGAAGACCCTGTATGGTGTTCTGCTGATGGGGCCATGATTGGTGACCTGCTCTGACATAGACAGGTGTGGGCCCTGGCGTTGGTGCCAGGATACTGTGAACAGGGCTGTTAGTCTTCCTTAGTCCTCCCACGCCTCTTTCCCGTGAGTGGCTCTTCAGCCGGCCCTGGACAGGCGTCACTCTGTGGTCGAGGCCGTCCTGCTGGATGTAGCCTCCCACCCCTCCAACACCACCGCCTCCACTGCCGGCTGAACCTTGGGATGAATGGCTGAACCAGCGCCAGCGAAGCCTGAGGATCTGCTTTACGTCAAATTCCTTCTTTCCTGACACAGACATCCTCCTCTGGGTTTGGAGACGAGGGCGATGATACGTTGAGTCCCCAAAAACATGGAGAGCAGAGGAGAGAAGAGCCTTGATTTCAGTCCTCACTGGCTTCAATGTGTCTCTTTTCTTTCGTTATTGTCTCTCCACTATCATGACCAACCCCCTCCTCCTTGTATTACTCCTCCGTTGTTCTTTTAGTGGAGATGGAAAGCAGTCCTCTGCAGCTTTTGTTCCTGTGCCTGAGAATACTACCCTCCCTCCAACTCTCCCTCTCTGCCTTTCTCTCTCGCTCTCCCTCCTGAGCTGCTGCTGTTTCTGTTTGCTGCTGCTGCTGCTGCTGCTGCTGCTGCTGCTGAGTTAATGCACATGCATGATCCACACTCCCTCCCCTTCACCTTCCCTGTTTCGCTTTCTCTCTCCCTCTCTGCTTGCCTTTTCTGCACACACAGACACACACACACGCGCACACACACACACGCACACACACTGGGAGATAGATATGAATACTCTGAAAATAAAATGAGAAAATCTCCCAAGCCCTGCCCAGTCCCCTCTGCTTTTGCTCTATGTGTCCCTGTGTGAGTATGTTTGTGAGTGTGTGATAACAGAGCTGCCTGCTCTTACTGTGAGAGGGAGGTGGGGTACCATGACGCCAGGATGATGAGGTCACACCTTAACAAAGTAAACCACTGATTGCTCAAGGAAAGAAAGAGAAAGACCTCTAATTGAACAGTACTATCAAGATTATTATTAGAAGCTTCTAATACATTATGTGTGTGGATACTCAAGCATGCTCATTCATCAACAAAAAAACAGCTTAATATTAATAACTCACAAATAACCACATCAACAGACACTAAACACCAAGTGAAATGTACCTCACACAAATACACATCCGTGCAGTCTGCTATTCTCACATCAAACAGAGTCCCATGGGGGAATGTTTTAGCATATGTAGCCATGCAGAAAAAATATTCTCCTTCAGTCACTGTCTTGAAAGCCCCCTGCGATTACAAGTGAAAAACTACATACTGATAAACCTTCAAGGTCAGTGAGCTGCTCCTTTGCCAGTCTAGGCTTCATAAAGCAGTCTTTTACATTTCAAAAATAGATCCGGCTTCTGCATAAGCTTTGCACTGCACCATTGCAGGTAATTGAGATACAACATCTTAACTCTTACCTCAAAGACAAAGAGACTGTGGAGTACCACACAAGGTAATTTGGGGACACTTGATCAATATGACAGCATCCAAGGTATATTGAGTCAAGATGGTATGCAGTAGAGCACTGATCATCCCTTATTCACTGTACAGAATAGTTAAAGGCTGTTTGCAGTGTGTCTTAACATTCAACTCTTGAAGCCTTAAATCTTCTTAACAAAAACACTAATCTCTGCAATTAACACAAGTGAAATCTGAAAACTTGATACCTCAAGTGCATATAAACTTAAAATCGACTTTCCATGGCGTCAAAGGTGTTTCGTGTCCAACATTTATCAGATTCATAGATTCTGGATTTTTGAATGTCAACAAAGACTGTTATTTGCCAGCTTGCTGGTCCCCATATCCATCCATGTTTAAGAAAACTGTATTTTCCCATGGGACAAGAGGTAATTGGGTTTTAAAATGAACTATAAACCATGAAAGATTGTAAAGCATAGCTAGCCTTACCTTTCCTGCTTGACACTATATAGAACCTGGTAATGATTTATGGATTTTTAAATTGGAATAACTCAATCAATGTTGATTTTCTGTACTTGAGCCAACAGTGCCTATATGTACAAGGAGGCACTGCCTGCAAACTTCTGACATCACTTAACTACGCAGAGCAAAAGCAAAGAGAGCAAGTTTTTGTTTAGAAGTTGTAGAATGCCCCCTAGCTATCCAGAGGCAAAGTCTAAATCCCAATTTGAAATAGCCTTTAGTTCTCTCTTTAATATGACTATGTCACTAATGTCAGAAAAACAGATTTTGCAGCAAGAGAGCTTTCTCTCTTCCCAACTTTCTCTCTCTATAAATCACACGCTGAGGAATTTTGTCTTCAGTCGACTAGATTTACTATCAACACTGATTGAGCATCCACCAAAAACCTGGGGAATTTCTCTTTTATCTTTTATTTTTGTGAAACAGATAAAAATTAAAATTTGCTTCTCTTTTCCTTGACTTCCATGACAAAATATGAGAGGTGAATTGAAACTTCTGGATTTCAGTGTTGTAAAATCTCTCATCCACCTCCACTGCCACCCACTGCAGGTTTGGAGGAGTGGAACCAGCTATTGTATCCACCAGTATCTATTTATCTAAAACCACAACTGTCCATGTTATTAAATGAGGACAGGCCTTAATTTGACCATTAAAGTATTTTGAAATATTACATACTGCACATCACTATCATTTTCTGATTATTCTGATTATCAAAACTGAGGATGATACTTTATATCACAAACATATCACAAAATCTGTGCTTCACTTAAAGAAACCATTTGTGAGTGAGATACTGCCAAAAGGTCTCCTCAATTCAATGACAATATTGCTTTAAATTTATATCTCTTTGTTGTTCACACATACCAAACAACAACACAGCAGAGAAAAATGTTATGATTACCAAGAAGACAAGAATGTTCTTGCAACTACTGTAAGATCACAAAATTTACATTACAAAATGTTAAGTTCAATGAATTACACAAATTACATAAATAAACGTTATGGTAGAAATTACAGGAGGTAAAAAAAAAACTGCATAAAGTTTGCAGATCTTTCTTTGTTCATATCCAAGTGTGATACAGTAAGAATGGATGAGTTCCAACCTTATTTTCACAGTCAAGAAGCAAACACTGAATTATTAATAGGACCTTTCTCTGCATAGAAAAATATTTTACATTGTTTTTTTGTTATTTTGAAGCCCTAAAGAACCAGCACAGAGTGGCTAGCCATATACAGCCACTCTGTGCTGGAAATCATATGCATTCTCAGAGATTGTGCACCGACCACAGGATCTATTCAGTTGCTTTGGGGTTTTGGGGGTTTTTCTTTTCACATATAAATTTCACAATAGGGATAGTGATCATCTTTCAGACCTAACTAAAGCAATGCTGAATATACAGAACAGTTCACTGATCACAAGTTCCATTGCGTTTCATACATTTTTATTGTAAATTATTATGTTATAATCAGTCTTATTACGCACCATACAACATGCAATACATGTGTTTGCATGTACATAAAATTGTGGTGTAAGAGACCTCAATCTAGCTGTGAAGTTTTTACACCCAGAATATGACACTACATCTGTGAAAATATTTAATAACCTTACTGAACTGAACAAAGGGATTATAAGGAATTACCAATATACGCTCTTTTTAAACTAAACTATCTAGCTGTGAAGTTTCTTGGTTTTTTGATAATCCCTCTAACACTTTTTTTTGGTACAGTTTTAAACACTCAATTTCATTAACTTCACAGGTAGCATTAGTTGCACGTGTAAACTAATGAAATGTCTCCTCACAATTTTTTTAAGCTTCACTGCATCCTCATCTGTGATATGAAAATGGATTCAAAATAACCAAACCATTATCATATAGAATAAAATTGGCTCTTTTAAAAACACTATCCATTGGTCAACGAAGTCTAGGTTTATCATAATAATAAAAAAAAAAAAATCAAAGAAAGAAAGAAAGATATGTGCTAATGTAAAGTTACCATCCATTCAGTGGGTAACCTTTTTTTTTCTGCAGTAGTCAAGGACACCATCTGGCTGCACTCTCCATGACACATAACATGTCAGATGTCTGACCGGTGTGGTAAACCACATTATCATCCAACTTCTGCCTCCCTTGTGAAAATACCAACATGCAAGGACAGCTATTTTTTAGCATTCAAGATGGTCGATTTTTTTTCTAGAATTGAACTAGCAATCAAGTTGCAAGTTAAATGCCTTAAATTTCATTCATACTTACAATATAAATTTATTCGCAGGAGTCTATATTATTTATTGTGGAATATAAGTCAATTTAAAGTCATAGTAGTTATCAAATATTTTGAAATACAGGCTACTATCTAATTGTCAAGAGATGTTAAATATACTGTTAAATATAAAATATATGATGTTAAATATATATTTTAGAGTATATTTACATTTATACATTTCTATTATATTATATTATATTACATTTATTCTGGATAAATGAGAGATACAAGCATAGATGGAAACCTCCTATATTCTCAGCATTCAGGAAATTTCAAATGTGTCAAGGAAAGATTAAAAAAAGGTAGTCCGTGTCAAATTAAGGCTGTGTTGGACAGTAATATTTCAAATATTACAGACAAACCTACATATAATTGAGACAAATTAGAGAATAAATAGAATATAAGAGAACATATCAAAGCAAATGAAATGCATTGACAAACAAAACCGCACAGACTATATGTGCACATGTATTCATCACCAGTCAGACAGCATGCATGTTGAGTGTACATGCATACAGTGAATTAAAATGAAATACTAATATTACATACTGCTTGTAAGAATGTTTCATTCTTTGCATTAATATCCTTGACCTAATTTTTTCATGGCCAGGATTCAGTAACGAGATGCAGCCTTTCACTGTGGAGGTCAGAAAGGACAAGTTGAAAATTTATGGGAAAATCACATTTAATGTTCCATTTATGGCTGAACGAGCAGATGAGGTTACTGTACCTCCCTGATCAATAAGATACACTGCTTAAGGCAAATGTGAACCGAACTGAGGACATATTAACACAAGAATGCATAACGTATTCATGCTTTGTTCTATTTGTTTTTGTATTCATTTTTTGTGAATCGAGGTACTGACTTAAGTAATGCTGGAGGTTAAATTTAAATCAATTCCTGGCAATACTGACAAAATAATTAATAAAAGTCTTCAATTAATTGGGAAAAAATTCATCACAAAATCAGTAATCTGTCCTCTTACCTGAGAAATATATTTCCAAGAGGTACTCCTCACGGTTCACTCACTGGAATTATCTCCCAATGAATAGATAGACAATGAAGAAGGCCTTCACATAATCCAGAAATTTACACATAACAACTGTGCAGGAATGCTCCAGCTTTTTTCTCAACTGTGTCCCTCTTTCAGCACAAAAAATGTTTGCCTCTCCAGTAAAGAGGGCGGCACTTTCCTCTTATAAAGGAAACTCCTGATGAGTTCCTTCCTCAGCACTACAATACCAATTGCTCCAACCAGGAACCCTCACATCCTGTGATTGAGGCCAAACACTGCTTTCGCAAAGCCTTACCCTATAAACCATGTTTCTTGAACACCTGTGTTAATACATTTTGTTTTAGTTTTTTTTTAAGTTTAGTTTTGTTTTATGTATTTGTTTTTTTGTTTGCTGCTTATTGTTATTTTCTATGTTTTTCTGTTGCCTGGTCTTTGGGGACTGGTACTCAACAGATCAGTTTAGAGAGAATAAACTTAACTTGTTAGTTTTAAGTTAGATATTCGAGAAACATTGATTCAAGGCTCAGTAGCATTTTCTTGCTGATTAATCCAGTGTTGGCTATAAAGATCCCCTCCACTGTTTGTTTTTTATCTTGTGTTTTTGTTTTCTTGTCACATCTTGATTTAACTAAAATCTATGTTTATGTGAGATACACTTAATTCCTACAAACAAAACTTGAAATTTGTGGCTGTCATCAGTATATTCTGATTTGTGCATTAAAAAGAAATATTCAAAGTTATTTTCTTTATTATAATTATTCTTATATTTTATTTTAACATGTCAAATTACATCTCTCTTTACTGGATTATAGTGCTTTTTATATTTTGAATTCATATTGTTACTAAAACTCAGCACGTTTTCAGTAACTACCTTATCATGTGACCCACCTGTTCATATCCTTTTACTTTTACTGTTACCTAGGGACAACCTCATCAAATTAGTTTTAGCTGTTTAAAACTTCAACTGAAATCCTCAATACTGAATTTAAGGTTCACACCTAGGCTTTGACCTCTGTTACTAGGTATGGATAAATTTAACATGCAGTAGATTCATAATTCATTTTTACATTCACAATCACAATTACTTTAAGCAAAAAGGCAATTTGCTTAAAGTGATATTGTCACGAGATTCAATATGTGGCTTAAACTGCAGTTATCAGTATGTCCAATAAATATTCCTACTGACTCAACAAGATTCAATGTCTCAGTTAATCAAAAATAGATCTGTCTTAAGCTTTTCAGATAGAATACTGGTTGCATCATTGTCTTTGCTATTTCATATTAGACTTACAAATCAGTCTCTAGATGCTTCGCTTAACTAGAGACTGATTACATGCCCCTGGTTTTCATTGCTAAAACTGGGTGGAGACAATTACAGAGTAAAAAAAAGCTTGCATTGCAGAACCAGTCCTAAGTCTTCAGGGCAGTCTTTCATATTTGGGGCGGTGACTTGTGAAAGTGTTGTGGTTTTAAACATTGCCCAACCACAAACATGTGTACTATGGGATGGCTCAGTTGTGGTCATCAAGGAAAACTCCCTCAAAGGTCATAGATGTTTGTCGCATTTGTGGGGAAACATTTCCATCGGTTAAAAATAAACACAACCTTTTACTAGGCCATGATTCATCCATCCACCCGCATTATACCTCTCTCTGCGTTTCCATATGGAGGACAAAAGGGGGAACACACTACTTCTGGGAAGGAGTCCCCTTTCCAAAAAAGGAAAGGGGCGTTGCTTTGTTTGCTGCAGTTCTCACTGCAAAGTAACTTCCTAGAATCTGCCTTGCATTGGGATGTCACTAGATGATTGGTAGGCGGAGATCTTCGATTGTCTGGTATTGCAAGACTAATTTCATATTATATGACGTTCATGTAACATCTGAAAATAAAATCAGGGCTTTGTGGGACTATATTCTTAAAGGGGTCATCCAAAAATCTGAACACATGATCCAACTCATAGTTATTGTTGTTATTTACTATTTTTCTTTCTAGTGCTTGGAGCCTTACTGCATGTCATGCCATATGACTGTACTATATATACTTACACATTATGAGAGAAAGTATCTGTATCTTTAAAGTTGGACTGAGAGTCCACTGTTTATTTTGTATTTGATGTAATAAAATATTTACTGTAGCCAGTGTTAGTTGATACATTTCAGACAACAGCACTGAATTGTCATTTTTGCATTAAAAAAGATTAATTTAAGTTGGACTAATTGATGAATGAATCAAAATGAATATATCATAATCAAAAACAAGTAATAAGCTTTGAAAAATACTGTAATTTGGAACCAAATCGAACTACCACAATCAAGTATTTCCCAAGCCATATCACATCATGTATCATGTAATCATGTAATTAAAGAATCACCAATTACTTACTTAAGAAGTCTCATAAATACTATGAATCTTTTTATTGGTTTATTTAGCAGAATGCACACAAAAGAATAGACCCAAAGAATCGTGCTTTATTTCCACTTATTCTATATCAATACAGATTTGGCTTGCAAACAAATTCTTTAAAAAAGCGTATGTTCTCAGTGACATTTTTTTCATTATCATAAGGTTTGTGTCAAAAGAGAGAGAGTGACAGACAGGAAATAAAATAGAGATGATCATAAAACAGGGAATATGAATATGTCATAAGATAATGAAGTAAAACATGTTTAAAACAATTACAGAGAATGCATATTTTGGTAAACTTCAGGGCAAATACATATTTATAAAAACAAACAAAAGCACTGAAAAGTTGATGTTGAAAAAGTGATTTTCTTTGCGGTTATGGTGTACAACACTCACTCTTGAGAATATGTTACAAAGGGCCAGCTCTATGTTGTCTTATCATGTTGCGTTTATTGTATAATATCAAAGCTCAACAAAAAAAAAAGAATGGATTCAGATAATAAAATACTTTGTTTGTGACTGGATGTTTAAACCACATTTTCCTTCAAAATAACTATTGTAACTGTTTCTTCTGTGCAATTAACCCTTGGATACAAATATACCACACCCATTCATTGACAGCATTCATTTAATGGAATAAAAAAATGGCAAACCCCTGTAATAAAGTGTTGGAGAGGATTTGGTGAGGTGAAATATATGTTCAATAAATCTGGACTATGTACAAAAATA
Organism: Acanthurus leucopareius; assembly: GCA_029814765.1. NCBI lineage: Eukaryota > Metazoa > Chordata > Actinopteri > Acanthuriformes > Acanthuridae > Acanthurus > Acanthurus leucopareius. The sequence continues at coordinate 13,802,825 of JAQMCX010000058.1, read as the reverse complement.
TTTATTAGTACAATACAAATTAATCTTATTTACAGATCAAATGGATTTTAAACAATCTCATGCACTCCTATCTAATTACTGAAAAAAATTAATTATTTGAAGTTAACAAAATTGAGATGACTGTGTAGGTATTCCTAGGTTCAAAAAAACTTTGAAGGAATTAGAAGGAAGAGCATTTCATGAGAGAGTTTAATTTACCTCATAATAACTCATTTTTTGGGTGAAACAGAAAGTTCAAGTCTTGGGAGCCTAAAACCACCTCTTGAACCACTGTCACTGCTGGAAGATGAAGACAATCTTGATTTTTTGGAGGGTAGAGAAACACCTGCACTTCCCTCCACTTTGGCATCACTGCCCTCACCAAGTGTCACTTCATATGAGCCCTTCGACTTTGAACCCAAACCTCCAAAGGTGCCAAATTTTAACTTGCCTTTCTTTCCTTTCACCTTGCTTCCCCCCAGATCTAATGCAATGTCACCACCCTCAGCTTCTAAGTGAGCTGAGGGAGAACTAACTGCAAGCCCCCCCTCATCACTCAGAGAAGAAGACCGATGTCTTGTTTTCTTAAATAGATCCAGTGAGGCTGACTTGCCTTTAGTTGATAAACTAAGTCCAGAATCACCCTCTAATTCAAATTTACCACCCATCAGTTTGCCAGTACCCCCTTCTCCACTTGCACTCATTTCCACCTCTGGTCCTCGAAGGTCACCTGCACTGCTGCCTTTTGCTTTAGATTTTCCGAACAATTTTGGCATCATTACCTTTGCTTTCCCTTCGCTGTGCCTCAGTTCTGGACTAGGAACCTCAATATTTTGTGAACTGCCTTGGCAACTAACAGATGGAGACTGTATGTTTACGCTGCCTCCAACTGCAAGGTCTGATTCTGCTTTTCCACCACCTTGCTGCCCCTCCAACTGTGGCAAAGCAATACCAAATTTGGGTATCTTCATTTTAGGAAATGTTATGATACTCTCTGGGTATTGAAGACCTCGACTCACGCTGCCCTCTGAAACACTTGCATCAGTCTCTGAACCACCTGTCACATTTATTTTTGGGGTTTTAAAACCAGCAGACACCGTTGTATCTCCTTGACCATTTAAATTTTCATCAATGTCAGGAATGGACATGTTTGCATTTGACTTTAATTTCAAATCTGGCACTCTCAAATTAATAGGTGGACTGTCAATGGTGATATTTGATGTCAATTCTGCATCCGAAGATTTCAATCTCCCTGACAAAGATCCATCACCTTTCAATTTTGATGATTTGATATCGAATTCCACATCAGGAAAATGAAGCTTACCAAAGAGGGGCTTCTTTACCTTTGTTCCTTTGACATGAGTACTAGGTGTCTCAACTTCTAGGTTCATCACTTGTGTTTCAATGTCAACATTGGGTTTCTTTGCCTTTCCTTTCACTTTAGGAAGTTTAAATTTACCTTTTTTTCCCTGGACATTTATATCAATATCAGGGGCATCAAGTCTTCCTTCAGTGTATGGAAGAGTAGTTTCAATTTTGGAACTCTTTGCTCCCACACTTAACACTGGTGTTTTAACTGTAGGTTCCGGCACTTTCACTTCAGGAGATTTCAGTTCAAACTTGGGACCCTTAAACTTGGGAAATGTGACACCAGTCTTTACAGGGTCAATAGACACATTTGGACCTTTAATGTCAACATGAGGTGGTTCTTTTAGTTGTACATCTGGTTTTTCAATGTCAAAATCTGGTCCTTCGATGTCAACATCCAATGCTTTGACATTAATGTCTGCTTTGGGGAGGTCTAGTTCAACATCTGGCCCCTCAACTTTGGGACCTTTCAAGCTAAATGATGGGATTTTGATTGAAGGCATGGCAAATCCACCTTTTGGCCCTTTCACATCAAGTCCAGGGCCTTCAATATCAACTTCAGGTGCTTCAATGTCTCCTTTTATCTTTGGAGCTGACACATCCAAATCACCCTTGATTTTTGGACCTTTCAGATTGAAATCCATATCTGGCATGGAAATGTTTGGCCCCGTTAATGTCGGCAGCTTGAAATAGGGTCCTTTAATCTTACCACTAGAACCTTCAATGCCAACATCTGGTCCTTGGATGTCAACATCAGCTCCTTTAACATCAATGTCTGTCTTGGGAAGCTCGAGATCAACATCTGGCCCCTCCATTTTTGGACCTTTTAAGCTAAATGCTGGCATCTTAATTTTTGGCATTTCAAATCCACCTTTTGGCCCTTTGACATCAAGTCCTGGGCCTTCAATGTCAACTTCAGGTGTTTTAATGTCTCCTTTTATCTTTGGAGCTGGCACATCCACATCACCCTTGAGTTTTGGACCTTTCAGATTGAAATCCACATCTGGCATGGAAATGTTTGGCCCTTTCAATGTTGGCATCTTGAAATGGGGTCCCTTGATCTTGCCACTTGAACCCTCTATATCAACATCTGGTCCTTGGATGTCAACATCAGCTCCTTTAACATCAATGTCTGCTTTGGGAAGGTCTACATCAACATCTGGCCCCTCCACGTTTGGACCTTTGAAGCCAAATTTCGGCATCTTGAATTTTGGCATTTCAAATCCACCTTTTGACCCTTTGACATCAAGTCCTGGGCCTTCAATGTCCACGTCAGGTGCTTCAATGTCTCCTTTAATCTTTGGTGCTGACACATCCATATCACCCTTGAGTTTTGGACCTTTCAGATTGAAATCCATATCTGGCATGGAAATTTGTGGCCCCTTTAATGTTGGCAGCTTGAAATGGGGTCCCTTAATCTTACCACTTGAACCCTCTATATCAACATCTGGTCCTTGGATGTCAACATCAGCTCCTTTAACATCAATGTCTGCTTTGGG
>JAQMCX010000058.1:13756239-13798663 GCA_029814765.1 Acanthurus leucopareius | reverse complement strand
TTCATGTGTCCTTTTATCTTTGGAGCTGACACATCCACATCACCCTTGAGTTTTGAACCTTTTATATTCAAATCCACATCTGGCATTGAAATGTTTGGACCTTTCAATGTTGGCATCTTGAAATTGGGTCCCTTAATCTTACCACTGGGATTTTCAATGTCAACATCTGGTCCCTGGATGTCAACATCAGCTGCTTTGACATCAATGTCTGCTGTAGGAAGGTCTACATCAACATCTGGCCCCTCCACCTTTGCACCTTTAAAGCCAATTGATGGCATCTTGATTTTTGGCATATGAATTCCACCTTTTGGCCCTTTGATATCAAGTCCTGGGCCTTCAATGTTCACTTCAGGTGCATTAATGTCTCCTTTTATCTTTGGAGCTGACACATCCACATCACCCTTCAGTTTTGGACCTTTCAGATTGAAATCCATTTCTGGCATAGAAATTTGTGGCCCTGTAATAGTCGGCAGCTTCACCTTTGGGACCTTAATCTTACCACTAGGACTGTCAATGTCAACATCTGGTCCTTCAACATCAACATCAGCTCCTTTAACATTAATGTCTGCCTTGGGAAGGTCGACATCAACATCTGGCCCCTCCACTTTTGCACTTTTAAAGCCAATTGATGGCATCTTGATTTTTGGCATATGAATTCCACCTTTTGTCCCTTTGATATCAAGTCCTGGGCCTTCAATGTCCACTTCAGGCGCTTTAATGTCTCCTGTTATCTTTTGAGCTGAAACATCCACATCACCCTTGAGTTTTGGACCTTTCAGATTCAAATCCACTTCTGCCATGGAAATTTGTGGCCCTTTTAATGTCGGCAGCTTGAAATGGGGTCCTTTAATCTTACCACTTGGACTCTCAATGTCAACATCTGGTCCTTGGATGTCAACATCTACTCCTTTAACATCAATGTCTGCTGTTGGAAGGTCTACATCAACATCTGGCCCCTCCACGTTTGCACCTTTAAAGCCAATTGATGGCATCTTGATTTTAGGAACTGAAAATCCACCTTTTGGCCCTTTGATATCAAGTCCTGGGCCTTCAATGTCAACTTCAGGTGCTTTAAAGTCTCCTTTAATCTTTGGAGCTGACACATCCACATCACCTTTGAGTTTTGGACCTTTCAGATTGAAATCCATATCTGGCATGGAAATGTGTGGCCCTTTCAATGTCGGCAGCTTGAAATGGGGTCCTTTAATTTTACCACTTGAACCCTCTATATCAACATCTGGTCCTTGGATGTCAACATCAGCATCAGCTGCTTTGACAATAATGTCTGCATCTGGCATCTCCACTTTTGGTCCTTTTGAGCCAAATTTCGGCAGCTTGATTTTTGGCATTTCAAATCCACCTTTTGAATTTTTGACATCAAGTCCTGGGCCTTCAATGTCCACTTCAGGTGCTTTCATGTGTCCTTTTATCTTTGGAGCTGACACATCCACATCACCCTTGAGTTTTGAACCTTTTATATTCAAATCCACCTCTGGCATGGAAAGTTTTTGTCCTGAAATATCTTGCACCTTCACTGTAGGTCCTTTTATATTCATATCTGTTCCTTCAATGTTAGCCTTTGGTGGATTTAAGTTAATGTCATGTGCATCAGAGCCTTCAGTGTCAACACCAGATACTTTTACGTCCATGGTAGTATTTGGAAAGTTAATATCAACATATTGTCCTTTTGCTTTTGGACCTTTGAAGGCAAAGGGTTGCTCTTCTATGTTAAGCTTTTTATGTTCTCCTTTTTTAGCCTTACCATCAACATATCGTCCTTCAATATCTTTTTCAGTAGCTTTTTTAAGGTTTAGGTCTACATCTGGACCCTTGACCTCTGGACCCAATAATGACGTTTGACCTCTTTGAATGTCCATACCACCATTTGTCCTTTTAATTTGAAGTTGTGGGTTTTTGGTGTCAAGTTCAGGTGTTGTTATGTTTCCTTTAATTTCTGGTCCAGATATAACCACATCATCTTTAACTTTTGTACCTTTTAGTCCAATAGAGAGCACTGTAGATTTTGGTTTGTTGATTCCATCCTTGAGTCCCTCAGTGTCAGTTTCCACTTTGGGAACTTTTTTGTCCACATTTGTGCTTTCAGTGTGGTCTTTGGACAAGTCGATCTCAGGTACCTTTCCATCAGTTTCAGGTTTAAAAAGTTTTATTTCAACTTCTGGTTTTTTTGTGTCTGCCTCAACCTTTGGAACTGACACATCAACATTACCTTTTTCCCTGCCTCCTTTCATACTGACATCCTCTGTTTTGGAAGATATCCTGAATTTCAGTCCCTCACTTTTTAAGTTAGAGCCCCCACCTTCAACTTCTGGTGCATTAATGTCAACCTTAAGAGGTTTTACAGTGATTTCAGGTCCCTTGGTCTCAATTATTGATGTCTTTATCGTAGACATTTTGAAATCCCCTTGTTTTCCATCAGTGTTTTTGTTAGGACTTTTGGAGTCTAATTTGGGTGTCTTGATAGTTTTCTCACTCTTTTGCAATGCTACATCAAGATTTCCCTCTGCCTCTGATCCCTTTAGGTTTACATCAATGTCTATTCCAGATGTTTTTATTCCCACCTTTTTGTTTGGCCTGTTTACATCAATCTCATCCTCCAAATTTGAACCTATAAGGTTGACATCCACACCTGCCACTGAAACCCTGCTTGGCACAGAGGAATACCCTGAGGTAACATTGCCTAGCATAAGTGCTGATCCTTCTATCCTGCCACCACTCAATTCAGCATCAGTACCTATAGAGCCTTCACCAAGTCTGACATTGGCTGTATTGATAGATTCCCCAGTCTGTGGATGACTAATGATACTTTTAGCTACCATTACCTTTGTCCTATTATCTGTGTCAACACTTTTTCCTTGTAAAGACACACTATTTGAATCTCTCTTCTCATTATCTGAGCATACTTCTGCGCCTCCCAACCCACCTATTTTAACATGCCTACTACCAGTGTTTGTGCTGCCACTTTGTGTCACAACTGTTCCTGACGCCTGAATGCTTCCACCCTCCAGCTCTCTACTACCTCTTGAGATCTCAAAGCCTCCCTGGCCTGTACCCCCAAATTTTGGCCCTCTGAATATGAAACCTGTACTTTTTTCTTTGTCTTCATCTCTTGTAATTGTTGTGGTCTGAGTTCCCCCGCTTCCCCAGCGTGTTGCTGTAGAGCTAACTTGTGGACCAGTGTAAGAAACATTGCTTGACTCAAAAACTCCCTCCTCTGCTCCCACTTTACCTGAAGTGCTGCCATGTGAGATTCTGATACAAGGAGAGCCATCTCCAGATTCATGCCTTAGCCCCTTGAACTCTGGACTTGAAAGTTCAAGTTGCTCATTTATGCCACTCGGCATATCCACTGTGTAAGTGGTGATGCGGCGTGTAATGGTAGTAATTGTGCTGCCATCACTGCTTGTGCTGCTATGCCGCTCTGTTCGAACATCTACTCCCTCTGCAAGGTCTTCCGACTTCAGCCTTGGTTTAATCTTTTTTGTGTATATTCTCTTATAGTCCTCATCATCTCCACTCTGTTCATAGGAAAGGACAGTAGCACATTGAAAAATTGAAATGTTACTATACACAGAAGCTTTTCTCAACAAAGAAAATCAGTAATCACATAATAGAAAGAAAGACACAAAAAAACTTACAAGGATGATGTCTGGACTGGAACCTCCAAACCGGGTCTTCCCTTCCCATGTCAAGGTGCCCATTGGTGAACGACATGGTGTACTCAAGGGCGAACGACAAGGAGACTTGTCTCCTTTGTTTTGTAGTTTTAGTCCAACCTTGTGACGGTTCAATGTCTTCAGTAGCTCAGCTGTTTCTTCTGAGCTCATGTTATCAAAGTAGACTGTGGCACCTACAATCTGGTCACCTATGAATGGAGGAGAGACAGCAGCAAAAAAAAAACAAAACGGTTGAGAATTCTTGAGATTAGTCATCATGTGGGTGATGTAAACCTTACTTCATTCTTGATTATTTAATAAAAAAATAATTTTTTACCTTCATATACTTTTCCAGACCGGGCTGCAGGAGACTCTCCTTTCACCTCCTTAACAAAGATGTCCCCTTCACTGGTCTGTTCAATGGTGAGGCCAGTTTTGTCTGGACCCTCCCAATCTGGAAAGAGCACTTCCCTGGTATCTTCCTCAGCCATCTGTCAGTAAAACCACCCAAAACATGGATTAGAGTAAGCAAGAACTTATTTGATTTTGTTACCAAGGTAAATGGGATAAAATATTTAAGAAAATCCAAATAACATAAAAGGTACTTGGGAAATACAGAACAATGTACTAAGGAATAACTAGTCAAAAATTATCTCAATAACTTAATCTATGACAATAATAAGGTTATAAAAAACATGAAATTCGAAAGAAATAGCTAATGAATTTAATTTCTCTTCTGTTAATGTTGGGCCCAATTTGGGCAAAATCTATGAAAAAAGTTAATGATGCACAACTTGAAGGTGGTTGGAAGAGGGGAAGTAAAGTTGTGTTTTTAGAAGTTAGTTTAAAATGAAATAAGATCCATTGTAGCAGAACTCAAAAAAAAGACACCAACAGACAGTGATGGGCTGGACATGATTATAGTAAAAAAAAAATCATAGTATAGTGTATATGTGTGTGTGTGTGTGTGTTTGTGTGTGTGTGTGTGTGTGCGTGTGTGTGTGTTTGTGTGTGTGTGTGTGTGTGTGTGTGTGTATGTATGTATTTATACATATACTTAAACCCCCTAAGCTATATTTTCAATCTTTCATGCAGGTATTTTTCCTAATAGAATGAAAATAGAAAAAGTTATTTCATATTGTAAAACAGAAGATAAACACAGCCTAACTAACTACAGACCAGTATCTATGCTTTGCTTTCGTAATTTTAAGAGGTTCTTGAGAAACTGTTTGTGAAAAACTTGGCGCTTTTCTTGACAAGAAAAAACTACTGAGTGAGAGTCAGTGTGGTTTTTGAAAAAATCAATCTACAGCTTTAGCAGTACTGAAAATAAGGGAAGAAATCTCAACATCAATTGAGTGTAAGAGATTCATGATAGGAATATTTACTGATATTAAAAAAAGCATTTGGCACAATAGACCACAACATATACATTTATAAAATACACATGTATGGGATAAGAGGTATACTTTTTAAATGCTTTAGCAGTTATTTAGAAAACAGACAACAGTATGTTCAGTTTTCTAGTAATACATCTGAGTGAAGGAAGATCCTCAAGATCCTGATGATTCCTCAAGTCTCAGTTTTTGGGCCTAACCTTTCTATTTTGTATATTAATAATATTTGTAAAGTGTCGAAGATATTGCAGTTCATTCTGCTTATATTTAGAATATTTCTGTTCTTAAGTATGTGTAAGATTACAAGGCAATGCAAACTTTGTACTGTTTACTTGTTTTGTCTTACCTACGTTATTGCATGAAAGTGTTGGGGAAAACATGCACAACATAAAGCCACTGTTTATTTTACAGTAAAGAGCAGTTTTAATTATCCATAAAGTGGATTCAACATACAACAACGACATAGAACTCTTAATCAAGTCAGGATTAATGAAAATTAAAGATCTAGAGAAATTACAGATTTTGTTAGTTATTTTCACGGCAAAAAGCAAAATATGACCTGAAAATATACAAAAAAAATTGTTTTTTGCTCAGAGGATGAGAACAATATTTAATTTTAAAAATCAGTATGCACAAACTGTTTTAAGGCAAATGAGTATGTCAGTGTGGTGTCAAACTGTGGAGATCCTTCGATCTCAATGATTTTTCTCAGTTTAAGAAAATGCTAAAGGAGAAAAAAATATCCATCAATTATCAATACGAAGTTGCCAGATAATAGATTTTTTAGTTGATGGTGAATTGCTTTGTATGGATATTGTTGTTTTTTGCTCCTTCTGCATAATTTTTCTGTAAGAACTGACTGTTAAGTACCTGATAAACAGATCATCAATTTCTTTTTGTTGATTTATGTTTTGAGGCTGATAAAATAAAGTCTTCTTCTCCCTGTCCCCTTTTGATCATGGATTGTAATGTAACAAATAATTTGTGGTTTGATTATAAACTGTCTATCTACATGAGCAGAATAAAAGTGAAATGAAAATAAAAATATTCATATCAATAAAAAAGGAAAAAAGGATTTATTGCGACTTTAACTTTATACAGTACCTTGTTCTTACCACCCTCTATTTATGCCCTGGTGTGATGAAAAACTCTGTCCTGTTTGTCCTGCATAAAGTAAAGGTAATAACCATTAAGAGAGAAACATGACCAACATGCATCACTGTATTACAGATAAAATGTTCTTTTTTTCATCATCAAGACCAATCCTATGATTTCATTTGAATAAAAATTTACCAAACCCACTCTTAAATTGGTCTGGCTTGTAAGACTCAATGTTGAACACTAGATGGCGTTAAAGCCATTTTAGACAAGACAAAACACTACGCCCTCCTACAAACCCTCCCTCCTGGTTGCTCTGTTTTGGAAATTTGGTTGGAGTCAGACCACACCCTGCCCTAAGGAAAGCAGCCCAATGCTGTGCCTACATCCCAGCTCCAGTTTCAATAGAGAGAACAGTGTTGGCTAAAGCTTTGTAAGGCCTTGCCTTATGAAAACACATATAGAAGTGCAGAGATGCACGGTTACACTTACACAGACACGTTAGTGTATGCCCTCTCCTTTTAACACAAATCCATATCACCAAACAGTATAGTACTGAAACCAGCATACGTTTGCATATGCTCTCACATAATGCCCATTAGACTTTAATTATTTTCATTACGGATATCCAAATATATTTGTGTAATTGTATTCATAGCTGTTGCTGCATCACAAAATTAGTCCCCCTTTAGGTGCAATCACTAAACCCGAAGCATACCTTTGGGTTTGATCATTCATTTAATTTTTTTTTTTTTTTTACAATCTCCTTCTCCATATCCACCAAACAGAATAGATAGACAATATAATAACAGCCGGTCAGTTAAATAGAGTGACAAAGATGCAAGCAGTAAGAAAAATAGAAACACTGTAAAACAAAGACAGGGCAAATACTACAAACTAAAAGCAGCACACAAAACTGGAGTGAGGACATAAAATGAGTTAAAAATATAAATATATAAATATGTGTGTAAAAATAATATTGAAATTATATATAAAGACTTAAAAATTACTGCCCATAATACAGAATCCTTATCAATAAGGAAACTAAGATACAATATTCCCTGTATTTCTATCAGTTTAAATCAAGCAAATTTACAGATAGCTTAGCTTCTCTAAGACTATCCATCATCATGTGCATTGCAATTAACACATTTGAAGCTATCACAATAATATAAAGTTGGTTTAAATTATTTTAAGACTTGTATATTTGAATATTTTAACTAGGCCCACCACACCCTCAATTACAAAAGGCTGACTGAACAATGAAGTGAACTAGTGAAGCTAGTAAGCAACTGTTTGTAGAGATGTAGAAAAAGTCCATTCACTTAAGAATCTCAATCCTTAACTTCTCTTCAGAAGCTATAAAGAAATACCAAAAAGGATTTTTTTTAATTTTTGTCTTCAGAGTAATTTTAACAGAATGAAAAAGACAGAACTCATTTGTGAGGGCAGCACAGCACCTAGACACTCTACAGCACTCACACTACAGAGATATCATGCAACTCTCAGCATTGTCATCTTCTAAAAGGAAGCAGAACCAAAGGCACTAAATAATTACCACTGTGAAGTTTCTAGGACACCAATCGAAGACTAAAGATAGTAATATAATAGCTGATCAACTGTAACAAACTAAAAATTGTGGGCAAACTACCCACAACAGCTGAAGACATACCATTAGTACACCACAGAGCCCTCCCTCTCATTGGGCTATATAGACACAGGAAGGAGACATTATTTTACATTGCATGCACTTCACAAAGTGACATTTTCACCTTAAATATGCACTTATAAAAGTAGTTTGAGGTTCAACATCTTGCTCTAATACTTTGAAACTACTTAAAGACACACTGACCAAACCTCCAACTGTCAACAGACTAAACCCGTTTACCGTCTAAATTACAGTCACTTAGCCATTTAGTAACTCATGACCTTTTCCACTTGGAATACATGTCTTTTCTTTTGTTTGTTTGTGTAATCTGTTTCAGTTTCATTAGGCATGTCTTAGTACTATCTTTCTGTACCTTAGGACACGTAAGATTGCTGAGATAATGCTTAACGAGCTCTGAGTATAAAATTATTTTTACATAGGCTAGAAAATTTAACTATATAGGACAATTCATAACATATAACCTTTATTAGCTGCTAACAGCTGATAAAGAAAGATCGGTAAGTCAGTTTAGAGGGAAAAATTAGTGTTTGGAATGCAATTGTAAAGTCAAATGTATTTGGAAACATAAATTAAAGTTAGGAGAAAATATAACTGAAATATAAATTGTCTAGAAATATTTATCCTGATTTTGCATTCCAAAGTTTTTTCCTTTTGGGTGTTTGGTTGTTTTTTTTGTTTGTTTGTTTGTTTTGTTTGTTTCATCTGTTTGTTTTCTTTTAGATTGCGAAATCTAAGAAATTACACTGTAATTGTACCATTGTAAATAATAAATTCTACCAGTAAGCCTCAGATCCCTTCCCCAAACTGTATCAGCCACACTGCACAGCAAGATAAAAAGCTGTTGGAACCTGATGCAAAGATAAAGAAACAGCTCTTTCAAGGGGGACTTTAACAAGCATAACTCCATCAATGGCCATCTGCTGCTCTTGCCACAATGTCAATATACAATACTTTAAACAAATAAGAAAGTCAGAAGAAAACACTAATATTTGGCTGGTTCCCTGACATGTAAATCTAGGTGATACATGTAGTTCTTAAATGTTTGTGTGAGCGAGAAAGGAAACTCATTGTCTTCAGCTGTAATTGTGTCTTATTCTTCAGCAGAACAAACTTTTTTTCTAAAGTAAGGGTCTCTGAGAAATCATTATTTAAAAAAAAAACAGTTTGGAATGCAAATTGATTTTTTAACTGGTCTCCCTAGTTTGCTGGACCATGTCCAAGGACACACAACAGGCAATACACAAATAAACAGAAGTCAGTAAATAGGCTGATCAAGCATGATTGGGAATACTGAAAAATGTTTGCAATGCTTTGAGGTAATACTAAGCCCTCTCTCTAAAATAGCCTTTTGGAGACTCTTAGAAGTTAATAACAAGGGCAAGTACCACTAAGAGTGATGATACAAGAGTAAGGAGTGGTGTTAATGCCAAAGATGACGTCAACAACTCACAGGCATCTACAACCTGCTCCTCTTTCCTCTGTCTATCTCATTGTGTCTGTCAGTGTGACTTAATCGAAGCATGTAACATGAGCCTATTGGGACCTCAAGCTTTGCACTATCTGCAACATTATATGTATAAAATACATCTGAAATTACATGCTCACAGCTTTCAGAGGACAAACCATGCAGCTTTTCTTTAAACACCTGTGGATAAAAAACAGCTCAGGTCATAGGTCATACTGCCAGTTATAGCCCATAGAGTAGACTATTTTGATACCAGCTTAAGAGTACTTGGAATGAACCAAAGAAAATGGGATTTTTTGTGTGCTACAGGATGCAAGCTTCATTCTACACCTCCAAATCTTCTCTTCATTCAGTCAAAGAAAACAGCCAAAATAACTGACAAACTTTTCACACATGATCTTGGTACCCTCCCTTTTTTTGTGTGTGCTTAAACATTTCCTGAAACAGTTCTGCAATTGAGAGAGGAGCAGGGAATACAAAGCATTTTAACTCTCAAAGAAGAGACAAATTTTGTTGTCTGTATTCATTTTTTTGGAAAACTATAACATGCTCACAGAGGGAGGGTAGAAAGCAACATCCATGTTCACAAAAAAATTCCCCTAGAGCAAAGAAGAGAAAACAATTTTTCTCATTCATTTCTTCATCCCGAGAACCTTACACATTTTACTCCTGCTCTGAGGCTCTCCATAATCAAGAGTTAAGTGTTTGAGCTGTCCTTGTTCTCACAGCTGTTCTCACACAGCTTAAAATATGCAGAAACACAGCATACTTTGAAAAAAGAGTACAGAGAAATTAACTTGATTAAAATCATATAACTGGATATGGATTCTGTTGTAAACAGTTGCTATTATAAGAAAGCCTCTGTTGATGGGATCATAAGACAGCAACATGACAATCAACCACTTCCCTACTCTTTCCCTTTCACTTCTCAGACAGGCTTAAAAGTGACAGTCATGATGTCACTTTAAATTTGATGAATGATGTCAGCAAAGGCAAATTTGAAATTAGGAAAATTAGGAGATGAAGCACTGAAGAGAAAAATGGAGACAACAAGGATAAATGAAAACTGATGAGCTTGTTTATCCGCATGTTTTATTATGGCCTGGTATGCATGTTGAAAAGGGGACGTGAGGACAACCAGCCAGACAAAAGCCTCTGTTAACTAGAGGCCAACCAAAGAGCATTTCAGAATACGCCTCTTGACAGACTAACGCTGGCCTGCATAAAGTTTAGGTCAGTGTTGCTTCTTTCGCTTTCCTTCCCTCCAACTTCTAAGTAAAAAAAAACAACTATCCACTGCTGCTGACTACAAACAGTTAAAACAGCGTGAGCTTGGCATGCTTTTGACAGGGTTGTTTCATAAGAAAGGGAAAGGGGTTTGAGCTAAACAGGTGGTGTCTGGGGGGAGGAAGGAGGGGTGCAAAGAGGACACACTGGGAGCAGAAGCAGCCAAGTGTCAGGTTTCCACAAGGCAGGCCTTTCACAGCTGAATGGCAGTGGTATGACCTTCCAGGTTCAAAGGAGGCTTTGCAACAAACATTCCAGCAGAGGTTTTGCAACTGGCTGCACAATAGAATGCTGTTCTAAGGTGACACTGACCAAGATGTCCTTGGAGTGGAGTGATAGGTAAAAAGGAATTTATTTTTCTTTCCTTTAACCAGCAACAGATGTGTTGTGTGGATCTCTGGCATTATGTCTTAGCACACTCACCTCAGATTGTTCAAGCAAGGCCAAGGACTTCACTCTGATACTGTGGCTCTTGTATTCTCGACTTCTGTTGATTAAAAAAAAAAACAATGATAATATGATTAGAGTAAATATGACTTAAGTGTGTATTTTAAGGATCAAGAAAATCTCCTATTATCAGGGGTTGTTTAAAGAAACCTAACTTGAATTTATCCTTATGCTCTCTTATGCAATATCATGCAAAGTTTCAGCTTGACAGATAACTTAACACTTTCTTTTCATGTGAGTCACTGTTGCGTTAAGAGGTGTGTCCCAACAAGACACACAAAGCCACATTTTATTTTGTGGATACAGTCAGTATTTACACATGGCAATTTAGGTGTAAATGCTCAATGGACTCCCATAACCAATCAGAGCCTTCAGAGGCTTTAATAATTAACTAAGCAATGGTGGCAGTGTTGACCCAGGCATGTAATGATGCAAAAGACTCCCTTAAAGTAAATAAATCCAGCTACTTGTTTGGTGTGGCCATCACTTCTTTAATTGAGAAGATAAGATGAACACACCAACATATTATCTATTCATAATACAGTTTCAAAAACTTGAATCTGTGAGGAAATAAGTCAAGGTTAGTTCTGAAAAGGTCTGTAAATTTCTCTGCTCTGTTTTCATTGCTCTAGTGATGTCTGTGAGACAAGTCTGCACTGCCAAGGTTTAGAGTATAAAACCACTGTAACATAAAAGCAGCCACATAAGCCAATAAAACAATAAAATAGTGCTGTTGAAACTGTATTCTTCACCGGAGTGTCTTTCTGCACTCCGAGTCAATCTTACCTTTACCGGCTGTGACTAGCCCAAATATTACAGCACCTACTAGGATTATTGCTTAGACCCAGCGGCATATTGTGAAACAAAGTCTTCTCTTTGTCAATCCCAGCTCAAACAGAACCATAGTATAAGTGCGCACAGACATGTATTAACCAGTGGCAACATGTTCTTCAGAAAAATTCTTCCAAGACGGGCTCTCCAACCCCATCATTAACCTCCCCCTCCCAGTCCCCAATTTTCAATAAACTGAATTACTCATTACTTTGGTGAAAAGTATGTCATATTACTGTGTCTGTGAGACTCTGTTTTGGAACACTGCGACTTTTATACCTACGCAAATACTTGTGCATTACAGTAAAAAAGAGTCAGCATCACTGGTATAAAGCCTGACAAAGGCTTTAATTTTTGCCTAAGAATGCATGGATGTTGAGTGCTTTTTTGGATAAGTCCTGTTCTGAAATAGAATAGATGAGACATAGCTGAGATAAATGCCAGCCAGTACATTGTTGTCTTTCTGTTTGTGCAAGGATACGTGCACCACGGCAGCTGAGTACACTTTGTAGCCCTTATTCTACGTACAGAAATGTATTAACTGACTGAGTGACAATGGTTCATTTTTCAAAGTATCAGTCTTGAGGGAATGTGGGATACAATTTCCTGGATCACTGACGTTAAAAAACAAAAGTAGATAAAGGGTATGTGAGGCATGTAGCAGTGAAAGGAATGGGGGGATTTTGTGAAAAAAAAATTTAAAATTATCTGATGCAAAAAATGTTTCTACAATGGCCTTATCTGAGCACACAAACTCAAAAAGATTAGATAGAGGTCGTTCCATCTTACATTCTCAATACCTTGATTAGACCGCACCCATAAAGATACACAGAGACATGCACAGGTGAAGTGTGCTCACCAGCAGTGCGGAAGAAAAATAAAAACACACGCGGGTGCTGGGGTAGAAATACTACGACCAAGTCCACGAGGCAGATCACACCACTTTGCCTCTGTGCTGTGCTCTCAGAGGGAGTAGCTCAGTTCACAGCCCCACCCAAGCCTCCAGTCACACACATTCCTTGATAGAGCCATCAGGCCAGCTGGAAGGGAGCCCGGCCTCTCCCTGCAGTGACTAACTCCAAAGAAATGTCCTCTTTCTCTCAGACTCCAGCTTCATTCTGTGCTGCCCACCCCCCCATAGTCAGTCCACCACCACATACCCCACCCTCCAGGTTCTGCTCAAATAAACAAGAATACCACATTTAGTCGGATATGCACAGTAAGTGTGCACTCTGAAACGCAACTCTCTCAGATAAATGCTGAGAGGCAGCAAAGGATCAGCTGAACAGATCTTATTTTCATCATCCATATCACTGTATATTGTTGGTCATCTTTTCTGTTGGCTCCACCTGTGTGTGTGGTAAATGCAACAAAAAACTTTACACCACACAGCAATCCACCTCCTACCTACCCCAGGAATCTCCAACATGTCTTGAAGACACGTGCCTGAACTGTTTGACTGGTCCATTTTTGCTTAAGTGACAGCCCACTGGAAACCAAGTGTCTTTGATTGATCCGTCAAGTTAATTGCCAAACCCAATCAACATGTTGAACAAAAAACAGGAGCAGTGTGACAATGATTACAGCTCAACCATAAGTGAATCAGGCTGAAAAGTGATAAGATTTGATTATGAATCAATAAGAAGACCTTAGTACAGTTTCGGGAAAGAGGCAGAGAGGAGCAGTTACAAAATCAGTCATGTTTTCAAAACAGAATAGACTCACTGTTCCTCTATCTCCAATGTAGTTTGATGTAGCAAGTACAATAAACACAAAAAGAGACACAGCAGGCCCCGGTGTAGGTTCACCCTCCCCTCAAAAACGCAGATAGGACATGTACGTGTGACGCATATAAAAGGAATGCACGTCAAAATAAATGGTTCTTTTCTGCACTCCATAGTCCACATAGTCCTAAACCAAACCACAAGGCCTGCATAAGACCAAAGCCTGCCCACTGACGCCAACTTGGCCTGCTGTTGATTAAACCATTGTGACTTTTGGCAGGAGTCATGCTCAAAATGGAAAAAGTGAAGAAAACTCTTTACGAGATCACAAATAAGACCGATGGTAGCACAGAGAGAGTGTCTCAACTTTTTCTTCATTTTCATGTAAATTACACTGAAGCTTCATGTTCACGTGAGGACAGTGAAACAGAGGGGCTGTGCTATATGAGGCAGTAAGTACCAGATAACTACCGACTCAAGCCATTACCCATTGTTCTCTATTACACCCCTAGACATCCAAGAAGGGAGGATCTCACTTTGAATTTCCTCTCTCAGGATCTCTTCCATTTTTTCTGTGCGTTAAGGTTTAAAGGGGAGAGTTTCCTTGTCTCAGGAACTTAGACTGCATCATAAACTGTTACTGTTGCAAGCTGTGAAAACCTACTCTGTAATAGTTTATTGGGCTATGCAAAACAAAGATACTGAGGACAACTGCAACATTCTTGCAAAAATGAGCCAAAACATTTTGGATATAGTTGATATTGTTTTGAAATCTAAAGTGATCCTGGGGTGTTGCCTGCACCACTCTCAGAGCCAAGAACTTTGAGCTAATAACAAAGTGAAAACTTTGATAAAAAAGAGGCAGAGCTGCAGAAGGCAGCTGTGGATGGATATTTTGAACTGGAATAACTAGTTACACAAGAGAGAGAGAGAGAGAGAGAGAGAGAGAGACAAAGAAGAGAGAGAGAAGTTTGCACTGCTGTGCCTCATAAATTTGAGATTACAAGAGGTTTACAGAAACACAGAGCAACTTTATACAGGCCATGGCGTGGCAACTGCTGAACTTCAATTCAATTTAGTTTGACTCAGTTAATATGTGCTTCAGCCTCCTACGGTTGCTGTTTGAACTAGGAAAAATGCAAGTCCATTCATGGAGTAGCAGACAAGAAGTTTAAGAGAAGGGCTATACAGCAACTATAGAGCAAGAATGATTATTTAGACATAAGACTTGTGTACCTCAAAAGTATAACCAAAGCATTACGATATTCGTTCTTTGCATTTGAGACCACACCAGAGTTGTGAAGAGTTGTTTAGAATAAGAGATGGAGCTGGACTGTGATGAGTGCCATCCATGAGTATCTTGTGCCAGATAATGAAAGCCTAAACAAAGCTAAATCTATTTCTAAATTTACATTCCAAGACCTGCTGCCCTGACATCTTGGCTGCCTCATTCCAAATAGAGTGTAACAGATGCTGCGTGTCATTCCTTACATAGGGCAACATAACAGCATTTGTGGGGGCTGGGGTGTAGGTCAGACAGTTAACAGGGGGCAGGTTAGCTTTGCAGTATAGTAAGATTTTATTGTTTTGGATGGTTTCATATTGCAGATGTTTGATAAAGCAGCAGTAAAAAAAATTTTTTTTAGCTTATCAGAAAAATAATTAACACTCTTGTTAAATTCCATGCTTTGAAAGAACTCTACCAAACTTGATGCTGTAATAAACAAGCTTGAATTGGATGCATATGCTTGGGTGTGACTTCATATGACTCATCATACTTCTCAAATCCCTTTTTCTCAACAACAAGGAAAGCACTGCTAAAGATAAATGCTCCCCATTCACATACTGAAAAATTCCAAACCGGGATTGGATGGATGAGAAGGGAGTGGCTGCTGGGTTGATCGCCTTGAAAGACTCTCTAAAATGGCACACTACAGTTAGATGTTTATTTGTAGCCAGCGGACTGGAATGGTTGTGTATCTACAAGTTCGGTACTGTTTTATGTAACCATTTCTGGCTGGTGATTTAGTGAGTCTGCTGAAGCTTCATAATGTCCGCGAGTGCAGCTTTGCTTAAAAACAACACCAAGTGTGAAAAAAAATAAGATACAGTTTGATAGGAATCACCCTCCCTCCTTTTATCTTATTTTCTACATACAACTCCCTAGTCTCTCCTCTCTATGTGTCCCTTTTTTCAACCACCCACTCAACGAGCCCATGAGGAAATGGTAGAGGAAGTGTGCTACAGACCAGTTTCTTTCCGTTTCACAGTGGCACGGCTGAGCAACACCACTCCTTCGTCTATGCTGCCAGTCAACAGGGCAATAATGTGTACTGGTTCTAGAAGGGAGCAGTGATAAATATCTTAACATGGTCAAGCTAAGACTTCAAACAGTCATGAGGCATGTCCTGTCCTTCAGGCTGGTAAAGATGCTGTTTGTCACATGGTTGCCGAGTGCAACAAAATCCGCGTGAGTGGCAGTGTGCACTGCCAACGCCGGCTATCATTACTGAGCAAGAGTTGATCAAAAAGGCCTCTATGAAATTCTACAGCATGGTTTTTGGAATTCCATATGCCTTACATTACTTAAGGTTACGACATAATGTAGCCTCTGTACTGCTGCATAGGTGGAAAGTGTAAGTAGACAAACAGAATGTGCCTCAGGCCAAGATGAGGCCTTGTTAATCAACGAACGTTTTAGCTGCAGGCAGTCAGGAACCAGTTCTGTCTCTGTGCTTGAAATACATGTTCCATATTTGTAACGTTAATGCTGGCAGCAAAACTCTTCGCCTACAGTTTTGTATGTAATTTAAAGTTTCATACAGTATTATCACCAATTAAATTGTGACTGCTTTTATATATTTACACCAAACTTATGGGTTTCTGAATGACAGCCTACAACCCAAAGACCTTCTACCCCTTTTCAAGCAGCCAGTGTCACAATCAATCATGTTGACAAGAGCAATTTGAGAAATGCCAGACTTTTACAGCTGTGGGACTCTCAAAATGAGTTTAAGTGCGCATTGTAGAAAAGATTTTGCAGAACGGAGCAAAAAGCAGCTCTCCCTTACACTCTGTTGAAATAATTTTTGGGTGTGGCAGGAGAGCGTTGCGGAGGACGGGCAACTACACACAGAGAAATTTGACTTTCAACCAAGATTCAACAAAGGATTATGTCTGGAGTTGAAATCAGCCTTTTACACACCTTCAACAAGCGTAAAATATTAAACGTAGACCAGACTGCAGGTCTACGTGATGATTCTTGTTTGAACCACACCTGGAGTGATGCCATTTATGCTCTTTCATAAGTCAGGCAGAAAAATAAATATCTCTTAACTTCATGGG
The DNA here is from genome assembly GCA_029814765.1 of Acanthurus leucopareius. Taxonomy (NCBI): domain Eukaryota; kingdom Metazoa; phylum Chordata; class Actinopteri; order Acanthuriformes; family Acanthuridae; genus Acanthurus; species Acanthurus leucopareius. Next base: position 13,781,726 of record JAQMCX010000058.1, on the reverse strand, counting down.
CAAATTAAATATGTTTCTCCCTTCTCCAAATGTGCTAAGTCTGAGCTCTCTACTCTATGCCTCAAACCTGGTTTCAATTAGCTTGTCTTTCCAAACCACTGCATTCCATTACTCCCCTCCTCGCCCCCGCCCCGCCCATCCCCCCTTCAGTAACTCACTCCCTGCCTCTCTTTCCCCGTCTCCCTCCCTCTTATCCCCTGTGCAACCTGGCTGGAAGCCCAGGTTAAAAAACCCAAGGTAAAAGAGAAAGAGAGAGAGAGAGAGAGAAATCTCTATCTGCTCAAAAGTCAGTCATAAAAATGGTACATGCCTCGGTACAGAGCAGCAGTGATAGTTTCCAACTTCTTAGCTGGAAAAGGAGGTAGACTTTGTGCAAAAACAAACATCACCAAAAACCATCAGACAAGTCCAGCATATTCCACATGGTCAGACTGCATAAAGAACGGCCAGTATATGAGATTTTAACTGTTTTAAATGTCTGAAAACTACACAGCAAACTTAAGCACATGGACTAGTTCAAAAATAGTTCCAATCAAAACTTTTTCAATCCTATTTATTCAGCTTGAAACCACTAGATATTTCTAAAAGAAGCTATAAACGTGCTGGGAGAGAAACTGCGACAACTCTTCGCAGCATGTAAGGACTTTTTTTCTTTTGGGTTTTTGGGGATTTTTTTTTTCTTTTTTTGGAGGTGGGGGATAAAGGGTGTGCCACTGCGAGGAGACAGCAAAGCAAGAAGAGAGGAAGGAAAAAAAAAGGACGAGGTGGAGGGACGTGAGGGAGAGGAATCCACACCCAAGTCTGTTGCTGCAGGTTCTTATAGGGAAGTACCTTTACTTTTTTAAAGTTCCAAGTCTGAGCTCAGGGCGTTGGACAGATAAGAGAAACACCTGAATGCCAGCATCAACATAAACAACACTTTTATCTGTCTCTTTCGCCACACCTTCCGCTCAACTTCCAACTAGTGTACCTGCTACTCCAGTGCTGCAAAAAAAAAGGTGCTATGCTATCCTAAAACAGGGGATTATGTGTATGCTAAAGAAATCCATATATCAGAATATTCAAATCACTATCCAAATAGAGTCATTGCAGATGTTTGCTTCTAGGACTAAAAGGACTAAAATCAGGTGATATAGCCGAGATTCTTTCAGCCTATATAGCCTATATCAGTGAGTTGAGCACTTCTTTGCACCTTGGATAACAGCCTTTGTGTGCAGTGAAAGGAAAAGTAAAGTGCGCAACTTCTGTAAAGTCCACTGCATTTATGTGGTGGCTGTGAGTACACACCCACTTCTCATAGTCTGAGCTACATTAAATCTGAATTTTAAACTTAAAATGATATTCACTCAAAATCATTGCCAATTGACACCATTATAAAAAAAAACCCTTGTCCTCATAGGTCAATTTATATGTTATTCCTAATGCAAAGCCTCATTATGACAAAACTCTCCTCAGAAAGAAAAAATAGGATACAACAGCATATAAGCACATGTAATGAAGTAGCACAAAGTCTTTCTAATATTTTCACAGATACAAATACAGACTACCAATGTTTATAGGAATATCACAGGAATATTAAACAGACAACTTTGCCCCTTTTTTCATTTACTAGTGTAAACTTTGGCAAGTTTGAAGTAAAGCACGGTTGGCAATAAAGTTTAGAAAAGCAGTTAAAAACAATATTGAATTCAGTCTGAGAAAAAAAAAGAAGAGCATCTTTACCTGTGCGCAGGCTTAGCGCCCAAGAAGTCTCACACCAGCTTGAGCATCCTTGAAAACTTGTCTGTTCCCCTTCTCCCCAGCCCAAGAAAAGCACTGTCACAGTCACAACTTTGCTGTCTGCTAGGATTCTGTCACTCTTTTCCTTTTTCTCGATCAACCAAGTTTCCAGGGCGTTTTCTCCCCTCTGTCTCCCTCCCTCCTCTTCACTGAGTTGATTTAAACTTTTTTTCTGTGTGGCTGCTTCTCTGGGCTGAGCAGAGTGGTTGGATAGGGAGCTGGGTAGGGCTCCTGGTTTGCAAGAGGGAGGGGAAAGCCGGGGAGGGGACCATTGCGAGGGAGTGGTTCTCACCAGCCCTGGGACCACCCACTACTTCAGATACAGGGCTCTTATGGTATGCAACAGGAAAAGTAACTTCTGTTTCTAAAATGAAAAGGAATACTAACTCATCTATATATATATATATATATATATTTATGTATGCATGTAGTGCTTTGATACTTCTTTCTTCAAAGCACCACTGCCAAAGTGGACAAGAAGAAGGCACTGAGAGGATAATTTTGATATATATAATTCTAGCAAACTGACTCTTAATATACATTTTGACATGGCTTTGGGGATTTAGGCTTTGTATTTGTGCTAATAATAATAATTTAAAAGCTGAACGATAACATTTTGGTTGTTCAAAGTGAAGTCGGAGTGGCACGCCTCACTATCCCAAATGACACACATGCACAAAAGGCCGTCTTTGACTTTCTTACATAAGTGCTTACACAATGATCAGCACAGAAGTCAGAATCTGTTGTATTTTTTAATTCCTACCATTCTATTTGAACAAAATTAAATTCTTCTAAACTCCTTTTATCTATTGTTGTTTCACATTTTACATTAAGAACATTTTATAACATACCGCAAAATTGGTATCATATGATGGACAATGACATAAACATGTTATTACAGGATTTAAATTACTGCACACAAACTGACAAAGTTATCATTACCAAAGTGACTCAGGAGTGAGTCTTTAACTTACATACAAAAAGCAAAGTGTGCATTTACTGGAGCTTTCTGTAGTTTGTTTGTCTTAACAATGCCCACCCTGAACTGTGTCCCACAGAGTTGTGGAAGGGTTAGCATGTTTCATATTAGCTAACTTGTTTTCTGTTTTGGATTTTAAATTGATTCAAGATTTCAGAGCATGCTTTGCATAGTTTGTAATTTCCCTTCACCATTTCATGAGCAGAAAATAGCAATTGTAATACTAATCTCAGTAATTATCAGTAGGAAGACCTTACTCTCTTTCCTGCATAATTTTGTAATAGCCAGTGTCACATATTTCTGTGAAACTTTTATTATTGTCATGGGTTCTGTTCCCCATATAGCCCACTGTTATTTAGAGTGTAAAAGAGATCATTTTAGCCTTGATGTAGTGAATGATGTTTCATTTTTTTTCTTCCAGCACTGTTCCTGAATGTTTTGGTTCGGATGGAGACACAAGCTTTGTATCTACAAACTCTAATGCTGCGTCCGCCAAATCAAACAGGGCTCTGTCCAACTTACCTCCAGTATTATAAATTTTTTTCTTTTACCTTGACTAAAAGAAGTGAAAACAATCATCAAGATATACAATAGCAAAGCTGAATGTATATATTTGGTTCCGTATGATGGAAAAAGAAAAGAAGAAAAGACACAGGCTGTGGAGACGGAGCGCTAATGGGTGGTGCATCACACAAATACAGCGTGGGATTTCAGATAATATTGGGTCAGCAAACAAGACCTTACAGGCCTATAGATGAAAAGCATCTGATAAAGCATGAGTAACTGCAAAAAATATTTTAGACTGGTGATTCTGAATCTTTTCCAGCCCTGAAAACTCAGTCAAATTAACTTAAGTACCCCATATTCGTCATTGCATATAAGGTTTTAAATGTGTAAACTGATTTTAAGTTTTAATTCACTGTTAATTTATATGTAGATATTGGTTCCATATTCCTTCATAACAGGGGTTAATGGTGTTTAGGTCTGTTTGCACTTGAAGGGGAATTACTCTGAGCTATGTATTTCAAACATGCATCCATTTTGGCTATTTAAATCTTCAATCAAGTACTTCTGAAGTATTTAAGCCAATTATGAATGCCTTTTAGCTATGCATTTATCCACTACTTTGGCTAACGTTACAATCAGCTATTTCTACTGTTTACAAAGTACCTCTAGCCACATTTCAACAAGTTCTTTCTGGCTATTACCTATAACTAAATGAACTTTTAATGCATTAACCTATATTAAGCTATAATTTAAAGATTCAGTGACTGAGGAATGAATTGGCAGAGTAGGCACAAATTGAGTATAATTTTCAAAATTATGTTGTCATCATTCACTTGAAAATAAGAACCATTTTGTTTTTATTTTCTCAGCACTTTACACTTTTTATCAAATGAGACTGAGTCAGCTTCTGTGCAGTCTGCCACACGGCAAAACAATGTATCTAGTAGCCAAGATTATAATGGACAAAGTTAGGACCTTTTGCAATTTTTTGTGACTTTCATGGCCACTGTAGGTTCTCCTACATGCTTGGAAGAGGAGGGTGGATAGAGGAGGATATTCTGTTGGTTGCAATTGAGAGTCTCACAGCTACACTAAATCCTACACAATGGACCTTTAACTCACTTATCTTTTACCTTAGCTGTTAAGTACTCTCGGCTCACTTGCTAACTAGTTTTTATACAATTATAAAACTAATAATAAATACAAATACAACATTTTTTTTCACTCTATTGCAATGCATAATGTCATCTGTTGTTATCCAGTTTTGCAAATGAGATATTTTATGTGGATGCATATGTAAGTGCAATTATGTGTCATCTCATTCTTATCTTTCACAGCAATCTACATTGTCCTTGGAACACCTCTTAACTAACATGCCACACCCTTAGACAGTGAGGTGAAATAGAAAACAACACGCACGAAGCAGAGCAAACACAGAGGAAGTTACTGTGTGGCTTTGTAGGGAGTGAAAAGGGTGTGGCACATAGATGTCTATGTGCGTGCACACATTACTACTTGAATATTACCACACTACACCACCATGAGTCAAGAGAGATCTGATTTTGTTTTCACCCAGAATTAAGGTGCAGCACACCCACTCAGAAGACCCACCATACGTGCTTGTGTCTATGTGTGTGTCTCCGTCTGTGCATGAATTTACCTGTAACTGTGTGCGTGCTGAGATAAAAGTAAAGGAGTAATCTCAACCATGTGCAAGTTAAGCAGAAACCCTAAAGAACTCTGCATGAAGTGTGGTATTGCTTTACTAGTTAAACTGTGATGCTATTTAAACAAACACTGCTGAAGGATAGCCAAATTTTTCCTGACATAAACAAACTATTATAATGCTCAGGTGTTTTTCTTCAGCATTAGAAGTTTCAGTTGGAGAACATTGATACTTAATGAATGATTAATAAATTATCCACTTCACATGAAGTGTCTTGCAACTGCACCTGTTTGCTCAGCTCCATGCATGTTTATCCTTTTTTTGTCTCTTAGGCGTGGCTGTTGTTTCCTTTGAAGAACAGATTCAGCTTAGAGCAATTGCTGCCTCCAGACAGACAACTCCTATGATGTTAGTGCACGTACTGAAAATAGCTGAATGCCTGAACTTTGCGCTGCTCAACAACTTTTCTGCAGGTTTTAAATGTTTATGGCCACAGAACCACCCAAACACTCACACTGCTGCATTCGCACTTCTGCATGTACTTTACAACCATGTTTATGTAATTTCATTGTTACTAACAACAAGAGCTCATTGTTATATTGACGAGGTGGATTCAGATAAAAGCGTTTAACCTATGTTAAATCCATATCATGTGGCAGTAGGTATTTGAGATAAGGCTGTGAAAAAAAAGATTAAGTATAAAAGATAAAGATAAGTAGAAGAGTTGCAGATTTAGACAACTAAATAGGATCAAACTAAACATTAGGGAGATGGTCCGTGAATTTTGTATATTCAATACATGTTTTTACAAACTGAATCCCCTCTGACTGTCAACACTTTGTATCAGGTCACTTAGTTGAATACAAGGATGTGGGAATGGGTGTGTTTCCTTGTGCTAGGTGTGTCAGCCAGTGTGAACCAGCACAAATAGCTTGGCTCAGACGCACGATGACTCATGGCCCATGACTACAATGAAAACAGGGAAGCTCAGACTGTAGAGGAGAGGAAAATCAGAGGATTAGATGGGGTTGCATTGTTGAATGAGTGTGTGAGTGTTCGCTCCCATATGCTTGTGTGTGTACTTGTGAGCGTGTGTGTATGATTAATGCTTCCTGCGTGATAAAAGAAGTCATACAGCACTTAATTTGAGCAAAAGTTAAACTTGTGATGCATCTGAAGAAGTGTGACATCGAACCTGGGTCTAATGATTATCTAAATTTCATAAGATTTTCTTGTGCAATTGCACATTATAGGTATCACAGCCAGATGGGTGGGAGTTGAACATTTGATTGTGTAATGCAGGTTTTATTAGACACAAAAGGCTATCTGAACACATTTCAATAGTTTTTTTGGAAAATTTACAATAGTTTTAAAAGCCACTGGTAAAGCTTACGATCTGGTCAGAAAAGGGAGAAAATTCCAGCGTAATACTCACAAAATGTCACAATTATCATCTGAAATTCTTTCCTAAACTCAGAGAATGCAGCCAGTGTTCTTGGCAAATGACCTGTTTTTATGATTCATCAAGATAATTTGTGAGAACATAAGATACAATAGAAGAGTTTGTTCCAAAACACATTTGATTAAGTAACTGAGTGTTTACTTCTCCTTATTCTTTTCTTATCACACCATTTTTTTTAATGTTTACTATGGGTAACTATTACTGTATTAATTTTGTAAGAACTATAAATTAACCATTAACATTGCTAATTCTGTGTTTGCATGTGTCACATTTTTAGAAGGCTGGTGTCTGTGGAATTGATTTATCTTTTCTGCAATGAAAAGACAGTAATTTAAAGACTACTTAACAAAAGAGTAGAATTCTCTTTGTCCATAAGCTAAAAATAACAAAATAAGAATTTTAAGTGAGCAAAAAATCTATTTAAAACATCTTGTTTCACTAAAACCAATATTGTTTGCTGCATTTTTTTTTTTGCTGCATTGGGAATGTCAATACACTTGAAAGTCTTTTGCAGTTTACTGAATCTAGAGAGATCATTGTGAAAAGCAGACACTCACTAGACAAACCAAATTGTGTGCAAATAGAAGACTTCTTTGTAAACCAACGGCATTAGATTTTGTACATAATGCATCATTGTCAATTTTGTGGCAAAGTGTTTCACAAGCTGATGCCAAAGACACAGTTAGATCAACATGGTCAAAGAGGCATTGTCAGTGATGAAGAATGTCAAAGGAAATGTACTACAGATTCAACTTGTGTTTCTCATTAATAAATGAATGCACTATTGTTGACGATGCAGCTAAAACATTAGAGAATTAAGCAGTGCAAAAAGGGAATTATTATATTTCCTACTGCTGTTTCCAGTTTTTGATACAAAATCCGGTCAACTCATTTTTTTCTTTAATATTACTCTTGGTTCTGTTTATTTTCCAATACCATTGGATCCTTTTAAATTATTTAAATAGGTATTCACATTAAGAATAGGGTCTCTTTTTTCTCGTGTAGGAAAACATAAATAAAGAAAACGAGCTACCAGAATAGCAGTTTTGCAGTAGACAGTTTCTAAACAAAGATCGAAAAAACAGAAATCACACTTTGTCCCGCATAAAGATGTTGACAAATGCAAGTTGTGTGTGATCACCTGCAGCATCTCTCAGCTCCCACTCCTTAATCAGGACGATGACAGCGGGCTCAGTGGGTTCAGCAAGACAAACAGTTGCTGTGTTACTGCTATCGTTTATTTCTCGTATGTGCATAAAAACAAAGACTTGCACACATCAGATGAACTTTTAAACAATTGCTTCTTGTCTGCATTGTGGAGATAAAAATGTTAATCAACTCAAATTAGTGACCCCACATGTTGTCGTCAAGTCTTCTCAAATTTACATAGTATTTACTGCATTCAGTGTTATGAGCAGAGTTGTCATGTAACTAAATGCAATAATATATGCAAATATATATTAATAATTAAGCATATGAAGTCCTTACCATTTTCTGCATCTCAGCATTGATATATACATATGACACATACAGTAATATTCAGGAATAATCCAAAAGCATCATTATTATGCTATAATTTTAAAAGGGACCACTTTTCTGCACAATAAGTACTTTTTCAAAACACAAACATAATGAGAATTATATAATGCAGAAAGAGGTCACTCTTTGAGTTTATTTTGCTGGTCTGAGTCAAAATGTTAACCTGACAGCTTCTTTGTTTACGAGTGTTAGTCAACTAAGTAAACTTCATGACTTTTCTCTCTGTTCTTCATTTGCTCAAACTGAGACCAATGAAGTGTTGAATATAATTAAAAAATTCTCAACTTGTAAAACTGCCGTAGAAGTTACGGGACTTGCTTCATCTTGTATGTGAATCCAGTTGAGTTTAACCTAATTAAATCAGCACTGATAATTAGATTTTTTTTCATCATCTTGGTAAACGAGTTAAACAATGAAACCGAGAGGAACTGGAGAGATAATGTTCCTGTCCACCACGTCATCAAAAATTTATCCTTGATTGAATTACCACATGCTTCATTTGTCGTATTGTATGCACGTGTCAGCATGCATGTGATTTTGTCCTCTTCTGCCCCCAGAGCCCTGTGAGTAAACAGACCACAAGCTGGGACTCCTCAAAACAAAGTGGACCTTAAGTAACCGCTGAGAGCAGAGTGTATCCATGCAGAGATTACAGCTACAAAGAAATCACAGTCAGCTAATGACAGTGTGCAGTGCTCAAGATACACTATCTTACAGCACACAGGTCACTCCGCCTGATATTTGCTATCACCATAGTAACTCATCATTGGTAATCTGTTTGGAATTCCCCCGTGCGCGTGCTCGCTTTCACACACACACACGCGCAAACACAGCGATGATTCAGAAAGGCGAACTGCTCCTTTGGTAAAGAGAAGAATGTAAAGGGAAAAAGGGGAATGAGAGACAGACTGAATTGTGGTTTCCATTGCACGTTGTGACTCATAAACACGAGGGAGGGACGGAGGGATGACTATTCTGGGATGGCTGCTATGGCAACATAATAAGCAAGGGGATAGGTACTTGCAGAGATGTTTCCATAGCAATGCCCCTGTGTGTGTATGGATAAATATCACATGGCATAAAGCAGTTTGTAATGTAGTAAGGATCTGTGCTCCACTTTGTTACACAAAGTTTGCAACTGTTCTTAAGACGATCCTCCCCTACTCTTCCTGTTTTTTAAATGCAGCCCTGTGGTCTCTTTATGTTGGAATCTGAACAGTCCGCTGCTGGCAACACCTGTCACAGGTTTAGTCATGTTATTGCTGTTACATTCCACGCTTGGTAATTAAGTTATTGAGAAAGGCGTATTAGGCGTATCACTTTAACCCAGTTGTTACAAAATATCCGCTTGTTACAAAATATTTGCTCGTAGGCAAATCCATAGATCTGATGCATCAATGGGCACAAAGGTACCTTTATGTTTGCATCTGAGTAGGTTACTGTGTTATCAATGTCTCTGGTGTCCGGCAGTCACTCACTGAGAGGAGTTTTAAACTATTGATCTTAGGGAATGATAAGGGGTTTTGCAAGAGTTTCTCCTCCCTGTGTCAAGCCAGCCATCTGTTGTTGCTTCAACACAAGCCGATACCTTCCTGAGCTGCACATTCCAGTCATAGCTGTAAATGTTCCAACACTCCAACTCTTTCTTTGGGTGGGATGTAAATGGTAAACTGCCAGCAAGTCAATACATGAACTGCAATCAATCCTTTGACAATCAGGTTTGGGGTACCAGGTTGTTCGAGCTTAGTCAGGTTTAAACTGTCTCTTTCTAAAGTGAACACTGCAAGGAAATGTCTTGAAAAGAACAGAAACAATGAAAGTTTCTCTAAACCGTGCTGATTTCAGTGCTTATACCCGCAGAGTACCTATTTACAATGATGCACAGCTGCACTTATGTTTTACAAGACAGGTAATAGATACCTTGGGCTAATTAGAAAATAAATGGTTTAGTACACACAAAACCAGATCAGTGGTTGCAAAGCTATTATGATTTACTTTTAAAAAGTAACTATTCCAATACTCATTGATTGATATCGTTGCACTAAATAAACTAAAAGGATAATAAAAAGGAATTTATTAGTATTACTGTTATACCTTTTTTTTATTATTATTAACCAAAGTTTGTTTTTCCAAAGCAACAATAAATATTTCTACGCTTGGTTGTCATGGAAGTGCGCAGTGTAGTTTAGTATTGCTTTAGTTTGACAACATCACTCCTCATGCCCCACCTCCAGATTCTCGTAATATGAGCCAGAAGCAACTCTGGGGTTTCATGTCCAAAAGCGCAGGGGCTGTCTGTTTTCCCTCCACCGTACCTCTCCTCTCTTCCTTCATGTCACGCACTTTCCTCTCCTCTCTCACACTGCCAATTGATATTGCAGAGCAACGAAGACTCGCTAAGAAACAACTATTTAAAAATTACTTCCCCAAACAATGCCTGACCCATTTTAACCTATAATGGATGTTACTTGCAGGCATAATTATGTGGCCATGCCTGTTTGGTGACTATATCCTATCATCTTGTCTCTCCCTGCCTTCGTCAGCTATTTCCCCTCAGCAGTCTCACCTTTGACCTCCCTCATTCCATTCCAGTACTAAATTACTATGCTGCATTTTACTGCCATGGAGAAATGCACAGCTCACACCCCTTTTAAGTGCACAAATGGGGAATGAATACCCCTCACTCTGGAATCAAGGTTAACATCTGAAGGTCACTTTTTCGTGCTTAATAACAGATACATCAGGATGTATGCAGATATGCATTTGTACCACTATTCGAGGTTTTCAAACCATTCATTGTTTTCTTTTTATGTACTCATCCTTATTTGACTCCCATTTTTTCTGACTTGCATAAGCCTTTGTTTGATTGGACTTAAGCATTCACATGTCCCCAGCTGTGACTTAAATGCAAAGAGAGGACGCTCAAGGTGAAGTAGCCCCCAAGTGCTGACTAAGGATCAGTTTTCCTGCCCCCATTCCTATTGCTTAAGTTTACTCTGTGTGTATGTGTGTGTGTAAGAGGGATTTCTAGCAAGCCCAACCCCAGAGCCGAAGGAAAACTCCATAAAACTCTAAGGGTGGGACTGTATACGTGTGGTGTCTGAGTGTTGTTTCTGTCCACCAAGACACAGCCCCATAACTGACTGACAATGGTAACACATGCCTGTATTAACCCTGTAAGCCCAGTAACTGCAGCACAGCTGTAAACATTAGGGTGAAAAAAATTCTATTTAAGGACTTTGCAGCTACAACTGCATCCTTAAAAAAATGTGCGCACGCTGTCTAATTATAACCATCTCATTGTAGTCATCATGCTAAACCCACTGACGTGAAGTAGAACTTCCTTTGCAGTAGCATATGTGATGTATTGAGGTTCTTCAGAGAAAACTGTGCTGGATTTCTGCCTCCCCAGCATTAGCTCTTCACCTCGCTCTTACAAGCTCTTAACCGACCGCTTCACTGTTTTCCAGATGTGTGTTGTGCACCACCAGATGCTCAACACATGCATACCATGCCTTGAGCTACCTCTTACGTGGGGGGCTGACAGCCACACAGGGACCTTGTGTGGTCAAACAATACCGCCTCTCTCTGTGTTCCTTCATCGACAGCACTCCTCACTGCTACAACTGCTTTTAAGAACAGCACTCCCCACCCCACCCCTCATGCAGGAACATAGAAAAATGTCCAGAGAGCAAGGACAGGGTAAGAGGAAGGAAAAAGAAGTAGTGAGTGTGTTGCCAAGAGAGAAATAAAGACCAGGGGGAGAAAGGTTGGCAGGGATGGAGGAGAAATTGTTGCTGTTGGCATAAGTCTGCGTATTGTTCTTGTGGCTTGCTTTAGTTAAGCTTTTTAACTCTGAAGTTACTAAACACAAATAAGAACCAGGATATCGTACCGACTAAATATTACAGCCTGCACTGCATGAGGACCTTAAGACTGTTTTCTCGCTAAATGCGTTTCTTATTCAATTCCATGATTAAAAGGGCTTTTATGACACCATTCCTTCAGCAGTCTAAGGGTTAGCCACCAGCGGCGATTAAACTGCTGGGATGTTATGGGTAAACTCTGAGTTATTAGCCCAAGTTATAGCCCTCTTCCACCACGATTCACAGGATGGGTGAGTCATGCGTTCAAGGACTTGTGCGCCTCACTGTTGTGGGAGCATTTCCATTTTCCAATTTCCATGAGACCACAGAACTAAAATGGCCTCCCTGATTCGACACTACAGTGGAAGATGGTTGTGCCAAAATGATCTTGAATCACCCTTAGTAAGTTGGAAAAAATTACACGTGACTCACTCACAGATGAGATTCCTTCCTTGTGCATCTCTCATGAGTGTGTGTCAGAGAGAAGAAGAAGAGATCTACACAAGAACTAACTTTAGACTTGAACAAATTCAGTGAATTAACCAAAGTTGATTGTGCAAAATTGGCAGCTATTGCTAAACATCTCATGACTGACTTTGAGAGATGAGCTCATTTCATAATTTAATACTGTTAAACCAGATTAATTATATGGGCTGGGTCAGGTGTCATATCATACCTGCAGCTACTGTATACAGAACACACAATGAAGCACTAAACAAAGAAGTCAGAACAGAACGGAAAGGATAAGCTAGCACGCAGCTGTGGCAACATCAACAAATTATCAAACTGGTTATGTGTGTCTGCTTTATGTAAATGCTTTGTCATAACATTAACTTTACTTGATGCAACAAAAAAGCAGAACAAACGAGTAATAAAAAAAAATAAAAAACATACTAAAACATGCTACATACATACTTTATAAACATTCTCCTCAATCGACAGAAAAGAGAGAAAACTAGAGACAGGAAAGATCTTAGCTTTAAGACACTCAGTCTAATTTGAAAGGTGTAACTGAGTAAATATGTGTACGAAAATTGTGTTACATCACTTTCTCTTTTTTTTTTTTTTTTTGAAGATACAAACTTGCAGAATCCTAAATTTGTTATTTCTGCATTTGAGTAGGGTGTGGTCAAACCATAAATTATATTTTGAAATCAGCCTGTCAAGTAATATTTTCGACTCCAGTGCATTACGCAGCATAATACACTGTATGGACATGAAGGCCTTTTGTATGAAATTTCCATTAATAATTCTCCTTAAATAATTTGCAGTTTGGAGCCAGTCAAGTTTTCTTATTTCAATCATTGCTGATTTCTAGTGTATTTTTGAATGTTTAAATGGAATTAACCTCATGGTTTTGGTAAAATATATAACAAAAACATTCTTTGTCTTAACTCAGTGAAACTAAGACAGAAGAAAGCTTTTTATGGAAATGATACTTGGCTTTGTAGATGACACTTTTAATCCGAGTGGATGTTCCCTATAAAGATTTGTCACAGTCTACCTCTACTTAAAAGAGCACAAGATCAAAAGAGCTCTTAAAAGCAGACATAATTGTTGTCTTTAGTTTGAGAAAACCACAGAGCGCAGCCCAGTCATTTTTTTTGTGTTGGATAACAGCCTCATAGTGACAGGTCTTTGCCTGCCCTCTGCAGGAATAAGAGAGTACTGCAGCATTAGCTGAACCAAGAGGACTGTTCACGTGTTAACAGCTTCCCCTCTAGGAATGTTTATTAATCTTTACAGCATTTCCCAGTGGTGGTGCATGCTAGAGCTCTTAATCCATAAAAAACTTTGACAATGTAAGTGGAAAAGCTGTGTCTAGCATCCTGCGTAGTGTCACTTATTTATGTGACAGTAACTTGATACCAGGCTGAGAAGTAGTTTCACTGACCTCTTCTGGTAAAATAAGTTCATTCTGTGAAAGATCAACAACCACACCCAACATCACCATTGTCTTAACAGTGACGCACCCAACGTGTATATCAAGAGCATTGAGTTGACCTTCGTATAACTGCGTAGCAAGGTTTTAAATTTGACAGGAGCTAAAAAAAACAAAAAAAACAACAAGATTTGTGTTTGCGTTACTCTGCAAATCTGCTTACTAATCACGGAGTGCACCATAAGAAGTGTTCACTCTTTTCTGAGTTACACTCTGGAAAAAGAAGCTGAAAATCACATGCATTTGCTACCACTTAAAACACAAAACTGTAAAACAAACACACAAACTGAAGTCAGACCAGAGAAATCAAATCCCTTAGATGGCATTGTGGAAAATGCTTTATTTCGCAGGTCAAAACAAAAAGCCAGTTTGGGGCCACTGAGACAAATTGTCTTCAAACACTGTCATTTCCAAGTCATTCTTTCATTAAAGCAAGTACGTGGTGGCTGAATGTCCATAGGTTTGAGTGCTGGAAAGTAAAAGCGCAGGGTGCTCTCGTTCTCCATCCCAGTGTCCTCTCACTTGAAGATCTTGCCCTGGTTGAAAGCTTTACCCATGTGCTTGAAGTCTCCCTCCCAGGCAAAGTATTCCTTTACCATGGTCTTGCACTCTTCGCTGTCAGGATCCAGCTTGCGCCAGCCATAGGATTCATAGTCAACCTGCCAGTCTGGAGACAGCTGGAGGGAGAATAGAAACAATGCACTATTTGAATGCTTCGTTCAATGACAGTATACTATCACAACTGATTGTCAGATTACAGAGAGGACACTTGGACCATCACAGTGTCCACAGAAATGCACACCATGAAAGTGGCTGCATTTTTGCTTTTTGAGGAAAATCACTGTAAATCCATTTTATTGGTAATACTCATTCAAACATGGTAATATACAATAAGAGCAGAACAGAAACCCATTGACCTATAACATTTAATACTTAAGTAAATCTGAAATCTGAGATCTTTAGCTTTGATGAAGCTTGTGCCCATAGCATGAACCAGCCTGTTGCTCACTGACTGGGAGATGACTGGGATGAATATGGCCTCAGATTTCTCTTCCCCTGTCAGATTAAGACTTCGTGCCATGAGTGGACACTGCCTTGCCCAAAGACAGGGGGCCATCCACTAACCAAAACCACCATCCTTACATTTTTTCCTGTCAGGAAACTATTGTTTAATGGCGACGACACATAAAATTTTATTTTACCCTTTCATATACTTACAGTGAAGGCCAGCTCCTGGCCTCTGAAGATCCAGATGCCAGAGATGGCGCTGTCATTGTTGGTTCCAAACAAAAGGACACTGCCAAAGGCGTTCTTTCTGAGTTTGTCCAGGCGCTGGAACATACCTGTGAAGAACATAAAGGGGGTTGAGACAATGCTCGTTTAATCATCTAAAGAAACAAATTTTACAGTGTATAGCACAGCAAAACTAGAAAATCTTGTCGAGTGTTAGGTCTATTAGGATAACATTTCGGCAGCTTAACAGTTTTTTACTGTGCCCATAGCATGAACCAGCCTTTTTCTCACTGACTGGGAGATGACTGGGATGAATATGGTCTTAAGTTTCTCTTCCCCTGACAGATTAAGACTTGGTGCCATGAGTGGACACTGCCATGCTCAGTGACAGGGGACCATCTTTTTTTCTCAATAAGAGGCGGCACCTGATGACAGGCGGATTTCTGCTTAACCAACTGCTTTGTTTTGAAACAAAAATATTCACAAGAGCAGCAACAGTTTGAGCTGCAACTTAACATTTACTTATCCCAAGCTTTGTATTCTCAGAGCACAAATTTAATTCAAATGCCATGTTACATTGAAATACATGCAAAAGCCACTCCAACTGATTTTAAGAGAAACAGGTCCTGGTTACGAAAAATTTTACAAGCCTAACATGTAATGATTATTTAGAATCAGGCACATGATGTACTGCACTAATAAAAAACAGGTCTATCTTGTGTACTCAGACTCCATCAATATTTGTCTCCTCTAAATCATCTTTCAAGGCCAAGTGAAAAGTTTGTCTAAGAGGCCTCATGAACTCGTGATCACATCCATATAAGGAGAAACTTTTAACATCTTTGAGTCATGTGGGCAAAATTTATCCAATGGAGGAAACTTGTACCAACATGAACCAGCAGACCCTCAACTTAAAAAGGACTACAGCCAAAATCAAGATCCCATTCAACAACCAAGCCTTCATACTATTCCAGATAACACAACTAAAAAAAAATATATGAATAACTAACCCTTAAAAAAAAATGTCAATATAGAACAAAACCTCTGAGTCATTATTTCACAGACCAAGGTGTTAGGAAGAGTGGCAGCTGTCTCACCTGTGATAAGGTTGCAACTCTTGAAGGTAAGTGTGAGCTCTTCAGGGTATTTGTACTCCCCATACCAGATGGAGTACCCCTCTCGGTCAAAGTGCTCCCAGAAGTGAGGAAGAGCTACTGTCAGGGTGTCCTCATTGGAGTACTTTCTCTTGAACTCGTCCATGACAAATGTGCTAAACAGAACATTGAAACAAGAAAGATCAGGTTGTATCTACTGTTTGTACATGAAGTAGGGAGAAAGGTAATAAATCAGAGTGACATCAAGAGACATGTATATGTGGTTTACCTCTAGTTTCTATTTTATCTTTATAATTACCAGATAAGAACTGTTGTCTGCTTTCTAGCTTGAGGGTCACATTATAGGAACTGGAAAGTCAAACTAAATAGTCTATCTACAGAACTTGACACACCTTACAGTGCAGTCTATACCACAAGATTAATTAAAGATCGAGCTTCAATCTGAATTGTGCCCATAGCATGAACCAGCCTTTTGCTCACTGACTGGGAGGTGACTGGGATGAATATGGCCTCAGATTTCTCTTCCCCTGTCAGATTAAGACTTCGTGCCATGAGTGGACACTGCCTTGCCCAAAGACAGGGGGCCGCTTGTTTTCTCGAAGATGAGGTGCAGATTTGTTATTGATGTACTGGCTTGTTACTGCCCAACATGGTCTGTAAACCACACTGAGCAATCTAATATTCAAAAAATCATCAACTGGACCTTGGAGGACTGCCCGATGATTAGCACTCATTACAAGTATAGAAAATGTACTCAGAGAAATGATCTGCTGAGCTGCTCAGTTGGAATTAGAACTTGCAGACTATTGTCTCTACATGGCTTTATTGACTACTGCTGGTTGAAAAATGTACAAACTGTGAGCTAAATGCTTAGAAAGACAAACATTTTAGAAACAAAAGCATGAAAGTCTTTTTACCTCTTTGGCAGGTGTGCAAAGGGGTCCTTGGTTTTAGGCTCAGAAGCCAAAGCAGCATCATACTCATCCATCTCCTCTTCAGGCTCAGGCTTCTTCTCTTCCTTTTTCTTTTCTTTCTTCTCCTGGGGCTTGGCTGCCTCTTTTCCTCCCTTCTCTTTCTTAGCAGGGGTCTCTTTCTTAGGCTGCATCTCAGCAAACTTCTTGGCTGGAGGAACATCACAAAATGAAAAACGTTCTTTTTAAGATGTTTCATGGTCTAACTGGCTTTGCACTCTCTGGACCACTCTCGCTACGATGCTGGCAATGAACAGGGAAATGTTGCAAGAAATTTGACTTCACAACATTTAAAAATACATCTCTTGAAATTTAACCTTACTTTTATGGAAATGACATTAACAAAATACAGCCATTCCTGTCCAGGTTTGCATGCTCATCAAAGTGTCAAAATAATTAAGTAAAATTACACAGCTTTATTACATATTGCTTTAGAAACGTTAGCAAAGTATTTCAGAATTCTGTGTCAAAAAGAAATTACATGTCTGACTTCATCCTTTAAAATTACATGTTTCGGCAACCAGCCGCATGCCCAATTTATGCGCCTTCTGGTTTCATGGCTGGCGACTCACCATCAAACTGAGCCATCTTTTCACACAGCTTAACCTCTCCAAGGACAGCCTTGAACTGGGGCTGGTTGACACATGTGACAAACCAGCGTGTCACATTGGGGTAAGGCTGACGGAAGGAAGGCTCAAGGACCTACAAGGGACAAAGAGGCGTAAGGCCTTCTGGAGGACATGGTGACTCAAATTTAACTACCGAGCTGAGGTGTTTTTTCAAGAGGTGTCAAAATTAAGAGTGTACAGCCTTGTGTAATTGTGTGTGACAAACCTGCTTGTAGAGCCAGAGCATGGAGCAGGCCACAGTGACATCAGCAAGGCTGACCCTCTCTCCCACCAGGAAAGTACGGGTGTTCAGGTGTTGGTTCAGTACTGCAAGGACCCTCTTCACATCCTCCTTGGCCTGCTCTGTGGCCTGAGCACACCCAGACGGAAGAATGACTATGCAGAATTTCATAATACGTATACACTCTGAAACAGGTGCCAAGTTTCACTTACAGGCTGATGCACCAACCTTCCACCACAGCTACCACCAAATAATAATTTAAGTCTTAAGCTTGACCAGAAAATGCTGAACTGCAAACCTGTTTGTTGAACTGCATGATTCCCAGAGTGGGGAAGACCCATGCGCTGGCTGGAGGGATGATCTCTGAGTCAGCGAAGCTCACCCACTGCAGCACCTGGGCTGCTGCTTCGGGAGTGGCACCACGCAGGGCATCATTGCTCACTGTAAGAAGGGTGAAAAATGATTCTTTTATGCAATTATGAAAATAACTTCATCCTATTCTATATTTGGTATGTTCAACAAACAAAAATGTGTGTTTCAGAATCAATGTATTCCCATAGTGTAAAAGTCACTGCCATCAGCACAACTGACATTACAAACTTGTCTGTCAAGTATAGGCGTGAACAGTAATGTCATAGAGGGTGTTGTGGTCCCACAGGCACACCTCGTTTACACAGAACCAAACTCTCTCCATTGAGAATAATCCAAATTTTTGCCATGACAAAGGCATGGCAAGGCAGTTTTATTTATATAGCACATTTCAGCAACAACGCAACACAAAATGCTTAACATCAAGCAGAGACAGACTTATCAAAATACTAACCAATGAAATTCAAGACAGAGATTCAATCTGAACTGTGCCCACAGCATGAACCAGCCTTTTACTCACTAAAACCGAGATGACTGGGATGAATATGGCTGCACATTTCTCTTCCCCCATCAGATTAAGACTAAATGCCATGACTGACACTGCCTTGCCCAATGACAGGGGAGTCATTTGCTTTCCCAAACGAGGGATGACTCCTGATGTACAAGTATCAACAGAGGAACTGTCCATTGAATCTAGCAGTATTTACTCTACCTACCACCTTGAAATCAATAGAGCATAAGAAAATCATTTAAAGATTTAATTAGTAAATTTGAGACTTACAGTAGTGAGCAATGGCATTACTCTCAAACAGACAGAAGCCGTCATCTCCCTGGTAGGCAGGTACCTACAAATAATGGCAGTTTTAAGAACAACATGTAGCATGAATTATTTCAGAGAGACATGCAGACATGCAGTGCATTTTGGCATGGTACAATCAAATAGAATAAATTACAAAGGATAATTATTTCATGGACTTCTTCAGTGCAGCAACCAAGAGGACAGTCTTTTACTACACCAAATAATAGCTGCTATGGAAAAAAAAAAAACATGCCACTAGGCAAAACCCAGCTGCACAACATAAGCATCACCACCAAATGCATAGCACAAACCTTGCCCAGAGGGAAGTTGCTGAGGAAGGCTGGAGTACGGTTTGTCTGCCCGAAGGTGAAGGCAGGGGGGTTGCTGGCGAGTTTGAGGCGAGCACCACTGTACTGGGCTGCAATCTGGGCCTTGAACGCCCGCCAGTTCTCTGGATACGTGTACAAAGTCTGGAAAGAGGGGAGACAACACTGAAATTATTTAACAATCAAAAAAGTATTAAAATGTTATTGAGGCATTCTATTAACACTTTATTGCTAACGAGGTAGTCAAAGGATCTGCCAACCTAAGACCGATCTCTTGACAGTATCTCAAAATAAACAAAGCTTGCAAATGACTCTGCAATGCAGTTGTATTTTAGCATCACAATATGTCTAGAAAAATACATTATAGGTCAACAGTGCCCGAAATCCAATTCAAGGGAGGCAAATTGTGTCTAATAACGCTAATGTCTTCACATAAGTGAATTTTGCGGTCTAGATTAGGATGCTCCAACAGTTTACCGGGTCTGGATAGGAAGGGTAGAGCAGCTCAGATGGACAATTTTCAGATTAAACTGACACCAACCAAGACAACTCGTTCCCTATTTAAAAGCACCACGCAAGAATTTGGTTGCCTTCACGTGGCTTTCAACTTGCCTTAAAAGCTAGCTAACGTTAGCTGTCATTACCGTGCAATAAAACTGATAGGTTAGTCTTGGTCAACACTGTTTCACACAAGTCAAAATGCGAACTAGGCTTTGGCCAACGCAGAGTGGTTACAACGACCAAGTAAAATTGTTTATCACTGCGACAAAACATTTCATTGCACAAAATTAGCTTCGGTAACGTGGCACAAACCTGGCCCAGGACACAGGCATCATTCAGTGAATGCTACGTCAGGATAGCAAGAGCTAACCTCAGTTAGAATGAACACTCAATGGAATTCTTCCTAAATGTAGCCAGGAGCGGCTACCTAATAGACCGACTTAGTTGTTTATAAGTAAAGATGCTCAGTAGGAGTGCAGATGACCCTGATTTTTAGTGGATGGCCCTAGAAAAGTTAAGAGAAAGCGCCATGTACAAGCTATCTCTCCATCTTACTCACCCCTGCCGCCATCTTCAGGACGAGAGAAAGAAAGAACGTGGGCACGCTGACGTATTTACGGCCACAGGTCGTGCGCGCCCTGTAAAATTCCGCGTTCACGTGTCACCTCATCGGTTGTTTCAATAGGATGATGCTTTGTCACATTTGACAATATACAATGTAGTTATGAAATTACCGACAAATAAAATATCATTGTAAGATAGAGACAAATGTTTTGTAACACACTGAGACAGTTAAAATAGAGAAAGACACAAAGGTATAAGAACAAATAAAATACTTTATTACAATCCATGTACAAAACAAATAAAAAGGCAAGTGGCTAATATGGAAATGATGAATTCTGCATAAAATAAACTGTAAATTAATAATATGGACTACTTCTGTATAGTAAAGCACCTTACTGTCAATTTACCTTGCATACCTCTGACTATATTTTATGTAAATCATGTAGTAGCAACAATAACAACCTAGAAATGTAGGCAGTACAGCATAAAATGTCAGAATTGTAGATTGTATACTTAATCAGTGTAAAAAAAAATACAAATTTTTGACAAAGGAGTGACTAGGCTACTACAAAAAATGTCCCATGTGAAAAGTGCTCTCTCTGAGGTGAATCAGCTCACAAGGCCTGTAAATAAAGTACAGAAAGCAAGTTCAATGACCAACCACCACCAGCCGAATATGTTCCATTGCAACCACAGTAACCAAACTAAGGCAATAAAAGAAACTGTTAGTCAATTCATGAAATACCATTTTTTTTATCATGCAGAATGATGTGACATTAAATAAGACTGTGTAAACCACACTATCATATCATATCATCTATTTATCTTACAAACAGATTTATCACCTATATGATACAAATAACACTCACCCAGATAATCATCCATGAGAGACCCAATGGCAAACTGAAAAAACAAGAGAAAAGCTCATTGTTAACTTTGTGTTATTTTCCATACAGTATATCACTACTATAAATTATGGTGTAACATCTGAGATGTGATGACACACCTTCTGTTGTTATGTTAAACTATGGCAATAAAACTCATTTATTCAAGAAGGGAGAAAGAATAGACTTACAATATCATTCTTATCCACTCTTGTTCCAACAATCTTCAGTCGGATCTCATCATCTTGCTGGATTACAATGTCCTTTAAAAGAACAGAAAAACATCCTTTAATGCGAGACTCAGCAGTCAAGGGCAACAAACTCTTTTGCAGAATTTATTATGTCATACTTTGTAAAAAGTAACTTCTTTGACCCCACGTACTATAATAAACACATTTTTACATTTTCTCATTTAATTTTGAAAGTTGTCAAAGGAAAATCAAGAAAATCATTTGGTGAAAATGTATTTCATTGAACACATGTGTACTACCAGGATTTTTTTTTTTTTACCTTTGGTAATACATTATAATAATGAAGATTCTTACCTCATCAACTGTCTTATAACATGGGGGATTAGAGTTTGGGTCAAACTCCATTTCTGATGGGATGGACTGTAAGAACAAAGTTTTTGATCTATTGAGAGGTTCATTAAAGCCAAACAGTTTGGTAAACAACTACTGATGTAAAGCTGACTCACATGGCGGGAGATGAAGCAAGACATGGGACCAATTTCTGTGAACAATCCAACCTGTAAAGAAATAGATAAATGTACAGTTTGGATAAGGCACAAAAAAATCCATTATCAATCACTATTCCATCTCAGCATCTCATCTCAGCTTTCATTTCAGCTCCACCAGAGGCATAAACACTCCACTGGAAGCAAAGTTACTAATAAAGTTAAACATATTTGCTTCAAAAACATGGACTTTCTTGGGCATGAACCTCTATTAAAACGAAAGGATTTACATAAGTAAAACTGAAATTTGGATGTTCAAATAATCAGTTAAATAGCGGTTATCCTAAAAAAAAAGAGAGATGTTTTTCTAAAGCAAGTAAATATACATGTTAGCTAAATAAGACAATAGTAGCACTGCAATGTCAAGAGTATTACATCCAGAGGACCATGAGGAAGAATGGTGGTGGCAAGCTTTAGAGACAGACTAGAGGGATTTCATATACCATCATAGAACAATCACCTTGTTAACCTGAGTGACCACGGCATCCACCACTTCCCCTTTAAATGGGCGGAACACAATGGCCTTGTACTTGACTGGGTAGAGCACGAACCCTCTTCCTGGCTGGATTACACCTGCACCGATGTTGTCGATGGTGGTGACTGCAATGACGAAGCCATACCTGTCGGAGTGACACAAGTAAATGTTACGCCACTTCATGCAGGAATATAACTGCAAAATAATAACTCTGTACAGCATATGAACGGTGTTATAGTGCAAAACAGTATCGATCCTAGTCTATTGCCACTGGTTCTTGAGTGTTATATTTAGCAAAGGTCCAAAAGTCTTATGCGAAAGGGGGTCCATTGGTTTATTACTACCTCCTCCTCCAAACGTGTGCACGCATTTGTTACACGAGGTTTACTGCACTTTACCAACATCTGAATGACAGATTAACTTGACAAGCAAGTCAAATCACACCATCTGTACAGCCTAGCCTTATTTATTTAACTTTACAAACTTTTTAAGTGGAATTTCACATAACTGAGTCCTGCAGTCACTCACTTGCCAGTGCAGGTACCCTCCACTTCTGTGAAGAGCTTCTGCTTCACGGTGTTGAGGAGGTTAGGACCAAAATACCGCGGATGTAGTAAGATTTCATGCTCCAAAGAAATCTGTGGACGTAAAAACAGGTGCATTCTGAGACATAGTAGCCTTGGTCAAACAGGTAAGCTATTTTACTTCACTACTACTGTTTTCATGAAGTCGATCCAGTAAATGCTACCTTGAGATATCTGATAAAGACGAGTAAACTGGCCGTATTTGTGCAAGGGTAACTGTTAGAAAACAACTCAACTAAAACAATTAACTGTGCTAACCCAACTGGGCTCGTGCTTAGCACAATTTGATAATAAAAAACATCCACGATAATTAGCCGAACATGTTGACAGAACATCGATTCAGGTACGGAGAATAATATACATACTTACATGGTAAAACATTTCTGCCGAAATATTCAATCCTGTTCAATCTTTTGATGAAGTATCAAAAACGTTTTTCAGTAAATGAATGAAAACCAGACGCTGGTTCGCAACAAAAGTCCTTTCCGGGGCTCAAGGTTCAAAAGGACTTTTGTTGCCCTGGGTTTTGTCTGACAGGGCGCGCGCAGTTCGCACAGTTTTAGTCAAGGGGATATTACAAAGCTTTTAGTTTATAGGACAGATATAACACCATGAGTGACTCAGATCATGGATCTAAGCTTATTAACTTAAATCTTTAATAAGTCGTATATCTGTATCCGGCTAGTTGGCTGTAAACTTCATAAAATACAGGCAGAAACAGAAACGGCTGTGGCAGCCATGGAAACACAGTCAGTCAGTCCCCTCCACAAAATATCCTGACCCCTGTCGGTGAGGAGGAATTACGCGTGTGGGCGGGCAAAGACAGCAGGCGTGACATGGTTCTGCTCTGTGATTGGTCTTTCGAATCTACTGTTAACATCTGACATAACAACAAGGATTTGAACAACAGGACAAGATATAAATGAAATCTGTCATGAATATGACAACATAAAGCGATAGCCTCCATAGCATTCAATTATAACCCATCATATATGGGCTAAGAGTAATTACACAACAATGACAGATTACTAAGAGTTGGAAAAGACTGATAACATTTTTAATTTGACAATATCAGCAGCAGTAGGCTCGTAGTTGCTGTCCTGTTTTGCCTGACTGGAAATTCTCCGAGCTGACTTGTGGTTTTGACATTTGGCTCCAGTTCTTTGCAGCTTATTTTTCAGGTGACGAACATGGCAAGTAAGCTCGTCTCGAAGTTACTTCGCCCCCCTGTGTTCACACAGCTCGTAAGTTTCTAAATACGTTATTACTTTGTTTGCCCGTATTTGTCCTGTTTGCATGGTGCGTGTAATTCCCTCCTTTGGTCCGTCCAGGCGTCTCTCCGGGCGGGTTGTGTGTTTCGTGGGAAGGCAGCGGCGGCAATGGCGGGGACCAGAAATTTCTCCAGCGATCCGCCACCGGAGAAAATAAGTCGATATCCAGTTCCTTACAAGAAGGAACTTCCTTATGATATAGTGGAGCTTATGGAAGAAGTTGAGTCTAAGGTATTGATAAATTTAAAAAAAAAAAAAAAAAAAGAGGAGAGGAGATATTTAACTCTGCAGCACTTGTTTGTCACTAGGCTGATTTTACTAAACGCTAAACTTCATGTTTTCCTTACAGGGAGGCTTCTTGCCTAATGTCTTCAAAGCTCTCTCTCACAGACCAGCAGAGTTCAGAGCCTTCTTTGCTTATTACAATGAACTCATGGGCAAAGAAACAGGTGTGTGTTTTTGTTGTATGTTGTCTCTGTACTGAAGGTAAGTGCAAGTGGTTTTGCTGAGGGGCAATGCTAGAAATTGTAGGACAGTGGCCTGGGAAGGGAAACCAGACCAATCTGCCAAGATCTTAGTAATTTCTTCTAGCAAATGGGCCTGGTTCCTCTCACATTAATAGTCAGTGTATTAAATAGTAGACATTATCCTGTGATTTGCAACCTTAAAATAATTAATTAAAAGTTGTTCATATAAAAACTTGCCCCAGTTATCATGAACAAGGAAATTAGCTCAAGAAACTGAAACTTTTGTATTTTGTACCGGGCTGTAAACATGTTTGTTTATGCTGTAAAGATGGCCATTTTCATATTGAGGTCTATGGGGTTGGACTCTGTTTTGGAGCCAACCTCAAGCGGACATTTAAAGAACTGCAGCTTGGCCAGCAGACTTACTCTATGCATCGTCCATCCCTTTGAAGACCATATTATTTATTAGAGCCCGAGCCCTGCAAGCAGGAGAGGGCTCTATTGTTATTCGTCCGTTTGTTTCTTATTAGAGCCCGAGCCCTGCAAAGCAGGAGAGGGCTCTATTGTTATTGTACCGTTTTTTCTTCTTCTTCTTCTTATTAT
>JAQMCX010000058.1:13681422-13756139 GCA_029814765.1 Acanthurus leucopareius | reverse complement strand
TTCTCTGTCTGCCTGCGCTTTTGTCTGATCCTCACACAGCTGCCAGTACTCATGTCCATCAAACTTTGACCTGGTCATTAAGGACATCCTGGGACTTTCAAAATAAAAGCCCAGCACTCTTTCAAAATAAAAGCTCTTATTTTTGAAAATGGACCACAAAATACCCTAAAAATATGTAAAATTGATTAATTGTCTACATTTTGAAGAAACACACACATATCCCGACGGGCCAGAGTGCGAGGGCTCGACCAACGCTGCTTGCAGCTTTAATTTATCAATAGACCCTTCTTTCAGATATTTGCGTTTCTGGTATGTTGCATTTTAGCGTGTGGAAAACCCCTCTAAGAGCGCAGATGGTATTTGTGGAAGCAGGTGTGACACTGAATCTGTTTCGGCTTATGATCAAACAGAAGCAGGTAGTGTGGCTGACGCTGTAAATAAGGTCAGGTTGTAACAGGCAAATATCATGGAGGGAAACACAGCAGGCAGGCTTTTCATTTAGGGTCAGCATTAGCAGCTTGTACTGTTGTCTGTTTCAGTTTTACGTGGACTTCAAAGTCGCCAAATTTAGCAAGCTGAGTTTGCAGTGCTGATTAAAGATAGGGTGAGATGGGTATTCTCTTCATGAATCCTAATTGTAACAAAAGATCTGCAGAACAAATAAGATATTAGCAATTTCATTTTTTGATCTGTTTTTCTTACTAGCTTTAAGGCTTCAAATGCACTTTCTTTTCATTTTGTGACACAGGGTTCACAGTCAGCATTATGTGAACCATGACTTATTATGTTTAAGGAAATGTGGCGCCTTAGGCCTTTTAGATGCAGTGGTTTGGAATATGGACAGAGTACCCTATAATCATGTTTCAGCTTTTTCAGAAGACATCTGATAAAAAAAATGCACTTAATAAGGAGACATTGAGGTGTGATGTGGAACAGCAGCTGTATCCTGGAAGTGGTCCGCTCTGCCTCAACTAAAATGCGGCTTTACAACAACTAGGCCTGATCAAAGTGTGTAGTCTGTGTGTGGTTATTGGATACTTGTGTTTATCCATGTTGGTGTTTGCCATTCCACCACAGAGTATTTACACTTTTTCTCATAGAATTGAATCGAAACCTTTCTCACATTGTCTCTACTACGTTAGACATTATAAGAGTCTTTAAACATGAGATTGTGCAGGTGTTTTTGATAATATTGGCACTCCCTGGATATCAGTAACCTGTTCCACAAAGCACGTTTACTCCTTTATCTGAAAAAATTTGACTAAAACTATGACCTACTCCTCTTAGCTAAATAGCCCTCCATACTTTTACAGTGTGACCTTTGGTTTGAGAAAGGATTCAAAAATTCCTTACTAAAAGCTCTTGTCCAAGTAGATCTTGAATTGAGGTTAATAAGTAATGCAGCAAGCTTGTTAAAAATGCCACAAAAGGTGTATGATTATCTCTAGTGGCATTGACTAACAGCATAGTGTGGTATTTTTCATTGTGTTTTTGCTGGATGAATGTTTGTCATTTTGTCCTGGATTCAAAATTAAAGTAATTTCTGATTTCTTCCAGGCAGATTAACTAAAGCCGACCGTGAGCTGATTGTAGTTGCTACAAGTATCCACAACAGGTGCCTTTACTGTGTGGTATCCCACAGTGCACTGCATCGAATCTACTCCAAGAAACCCACGCTTGCTGATCAGGTATCAACTTTAATTGATTATGTGTAAGAAAAATGTCAGTTCTGGTAGGACAGTGTGTGATGACAGTGGACAAGAAGTTGCTGCTTGTTAAATGCTTGCTGTCAACAGATTTTAGGATATTTCAAAAGATGACCATAGTGTTACTGGGAACACTGGGCTATTTTTTGCTGAGTTTACCAATAATCAGAATTATCAGCACTACTTTGTACATTTCAGCTCATGAATGAAACATTTCCTGATGCATGCTGCACAAATACTATTTGTGTATCATGTTTTTTAATCATTCACATTTTCACATGCTTTTACTTCTCCTTTTTCTGTTTCATTTCATTCCTTTCTGAATTACATAAAACATAATATCTTAAAAACAAAATTATAAATGTCTTTTTCTTCTCCCCATACCCAGGTAATTGTTAACTACGAGAATGCAGATTTGTCACCTCGGGAGCGTGCCATGCTGGACTTTGCAATGGCCATTTGTCGTAGCGACAACATCACTGAGCAGCATTTCCAGTCTTTGGAGGAAGTGGGCTTTGATCGGGAGGATGCCTGGGACATCGCCGCCATTGCTGCTTTCTTTGCCATGTCCAACAGACTCGCCCACCTCACCGACATGAGGCCAAATGTAGAATTTTATAATATGGGCCGTGTGCCACGGGACAAGCGCAAGGACAAATGAAAAAAAAGGAGTAGCGTCACAGACAAGATTATCAGAGGTCAAAAGTCATATGTGTTGCTGCAGCTGAATGTGTGACGGTTGATTTTTTATTTTGTTTCTCCCTCTCATGTGAATAATCAGATCTTTTCTAATATATGTTGAAGTGAGGTGCAATAACAGATCTACAAGTCTGCAACCTGATGACAATTAAACATTATAACATTAGCAACGGAATAAATCTGTGTGTTCTGAGATCATAAATCAGGTTACACACAGGAGACGACAAGCATCTCAAAAATGAGATGTTTTTTAAAATCAAAATGTCTCCAGCTTGAATAAATCCTATAAAATTTTGCATAGCTTCACAAGTTCTTTGTAATTCTTTTGTGTGTTGATGCAAAGTTATGTGTTCATTCGGTGGAGAAGCATGAGAGTTAATCTGAGTGTTTGTTATATGTTGATCTTCCTATGTATCTGTCGTCAGCCCTGACATGGTTTTATTGGTGACTTAATCTGAATCATTTGCCACCATGTTTCTCTCTGTGTTGGAAGGCTGTCATTATTTCTGCTCATTCACATTAAGATTTTTTTGTTTCTCAGTTTGTTCACTGAATACTCGCCATATGATGGGGAAGAGTTTATATTTTGCACCTTTTTGCACATTAGATGAGATTTAATGGCACAATTTACATAGCTATCTTCTTGTAACATAAATAAATAAATTTCTTTGTTTCCTTACCTGTTTGCATTTTGTGCTTTGTGTTGAGTGTTGAGTGTAGATGTTTTACTTAATGCCTAATTACCATCCTTGTAACTTCTCAGTGTCCGGAGCAATGTAAGCTTTTGTTTTGTCAAAAAAAAAAAAAAAAATCCTCAAAGCCTTGCCCTTTTTCATTTTTTTTCTTGACAATGAGCAAGAAATTATGTATGTAGATATGTAATATGTGAAAACTTAAAAGAGCCAGCAATCTTCTTTGGGAAATCACTTGTATTACAGTTCACTGTTTTCAGGACAGTCAGTGTTAGAGGAGAATAAAAATGACAAAACCACATAATCCTGATAAGGTTTTACCACCAGAGGGCACAACATCCACACACATGTCAGAGTAGCACCTATGAAACTGTGCTATACTTTGAACAGATTTCTTTTTTAATCTTTCAGTACAAAAAATATCAAATTGTCTTGTCAAGTGATGATTTGAAAGTCATCAAGACTCTAAAAGTTATTCAAATTTGCTTCAATGGTGTGGGATTCTTCTGACACACACACTCTTATTAAGTTCTTCTGACTGACCTTGAAACACATTTGTTAAATTGTGTGAAGCAAATCTATTGACGTTGGTGAAGGTCGTTCCCTCCCAGGGCTTCTCCTGTTCTCTCCTGTCCTTACTGCTAAGATTAAGTGTCATGTATTAGGAACTGCTCATGCACTATTACAGCTCTTCATTAAGCACCAACAACCTCCCTGACCTCTGTGTCTCTTACTAGTATTGGAAGTAGACAACAGGCTCCAGACAAGGCTCATATATGATCTATGGTTGCCCCTTTGACTCACCTTGTAGCTGTTCTAACCAACAACAGACCAGAATATGACAATTTGTGACATCATCTGTTTGTGTTGGCTGATCACAATAAATGAGGTTAACAGCTTTCAGGCGGAGGCTTTCAACTGTTTCCTATTTTACTGTGTTTGTACACTGATAGACGAATCAATAAGATTTAATTCCTGTTGCAAACTAGGAGAAGTCTCTGGGGAGGTTTGGCACTGTGTCTTTATTCTCCTGAGGCAGAGAAAAACAAGCAGTGATGCACATGTGAAATGAGAGAAGTGGTGACATGGCAGGTCAAGGAGAAGAGAAGAAAATGTGGAGCAGTTTGATAGCTGAGTATCTGCATCACTGGCAGATCAGTTCCACCAGAGGACCTTTGTTGCACATCTCCCTGCAAGCGCCACCATCTTTATTGTGTTACTCTTTTGCATCCACATTGTTCAATAAAAACAAAAAATGGCCAAAATATTCCGAAAAGAAACATTTGTGACCACCGGTGAACAAGACATCATTATGCAGCTTAACTTCCATGTGGATGGGCATTACAAATTTTTTAGAGAATTAGCATTAGCAACAGGTTTAAGACTTGAGCAGCCCTCACAGTGGTTCCTAAAGTTTGAGCCAGAAATCACAGCGAATTATGAGAGGATTTTGCATACATAATGCAGCAACACAAATGAGCCCATAGTCAGAATATCACTTCAACACTCAGGCTACACTCACTCAAGTGGCATTATCTGGAATGGATGTGCAAAAAATTATGACAGAACCTTCTTTAGACAACCACATGAGTTATAAGGAATCATACAGCAGAAAGATGATGTGCAAAACAAAGGACTTTAAATCTCAAATGAAAAGCCACCATGGATGAAAAGCGTGTATAAGACTTGGATAAGTTAGAGTTTCTTAAGCTCCAGAGCAGCTAAGGATTGAGAGTTTTTGTCAACTATTTTCAAGGTCAGCAAATGAACTTTCAGTTGAAGTTCATGATGAAAATGACTGTTTTTATGTCATAAAGATCAAGTCAATTCAAATTTTCCAAATTATAAAAATGACATAAATCATTTGAAAATAAGTGTTGCAGATTGTTATACAGTATTTTAACAAAATCCTGATTATTTTTTAAACAAGTTGAGAGAATACCCTCTCTGATGACTTGTTTCACAAAAAATGACTTTATTCCAGTAATTCACCATTCTTTGATTTGAATCTGCTATGTCTCAGTGTCTTTGCACAGCAGGCTTCATTCAGTTAGGACTGAGTTAATCCCTATACTTGAGAAAAGTTATCGAGGAAAGTTTTTGAGGAAACACTTTTCAACTTAAATGCCTAAGCTTGGTGTTCAGACAGACTGGTCTAGTTCAATTTAAAACAATTTAAAGTGTTATCAGACATTTTTACCATTCCTTACAGTTGCAGAGAAGAGGAGGCAGACTTGGCAGTTACAATAGGAAAAAATTAATTTAAGGGAAACTTTTGAGAGATATTCTGTTCCAGTATTGTGCTAGCCCTTTTATTTATGGTGGTTCAAACCGTGCTTATGATCTGAGCATTGTGTACTTTTTATATCCTGCTAACTGTGACAAAGGTTATGATATTGTAATCCCTGTTTAGAGGATGCACGCCAAGATGAAATGCCTCTGTACAACCCTGCAGCCTGGGAAGGTCCAAAGTCCTCAGCGGCTTCCTCTAGAGCACTTTGAAGCATTGCCATGGAAGGAAAAGGATAGAAGTTAGTTAGAAGTTAGTTTTGCCACATTAAAAACTGGAAAGACGCATGTTCAGTAGACACATCCTGATTGCCTAATTTTTTTCCCCCTGCCTACAACATATTAATACAGCTGGCCATAATACACAAGAAAGCAGTGTAATCAGAAAAATAAAAGGCACTAGCGAGATGATAGTTATGCTCCAATCCCCATAATTTTTTAGCCACAAGTTTAATTAATTTAAATCATTATGAGCTGAAGTTAATGCCTTAAGTATTGGTTGTAAATGTATTCTTGGAAATAAAATCACTGGCCTAGCCTAAGTTCATCTGTGACAGTATTTAAAAAAACAAACACATTCCACTTGAAATACAGGAAATAATCAAATGTAGTGGCTGTTATAAACTTATTATATGAGGAGTTCTGTTGTAAAATGGCCTTTTCCTTTAACTGAGATGCTCTATTTAAACACAAGTCACATTCTCGCACTTTGTGACTCATTGAAAGGAATGCAGACGGGTTTAATTCAAACCAACAGGCACATATGGCACATTAACAAATGGATAGGCACAAGGATGAGACCATTATCCTTCTTGTTACAAGTGTGCATGAGCATGAACGTGTGCAAGCCTGCATGTGCACTGTTGCGCTATTGCATATACCCAGCCATTTATGTTAAAAGCAAAGTATGTGTGACTGTTCTTTGTATTTTCAGTGAGCATTTGAAGCCGAGGTCATTTGCATTGACTTGATTTGATGAAATTTCACATGTAACATAGCGACTGCTTGTACCAGGAGTCAAATCCCAACAGACTTTACATCAGAGACGGAACATACAGTCAGTCACAGCTGTGACACAGAGAGGACAAATGACAAATAATTTACAAGCTCTGAAAATAGACTGTCATGGTGAAATCGTACGCTGATTTTTACTGAATATTTAAATGATGCTGGTACATGTCATCTTCACATAGCAGTACAGTGAGAAGGTTAAGTGCAATGATTCGTGCATTTTAGAACATTAGCTATTTTTTGTTTTTCATGTTCAAGGGATTGTCTTAACACGATGGAACAAGACTGAGCATCTTTATAGCCATACAACAGTTCTGTGAGCCTGCACATGGGTACACAGAGCTGACATTAGCATGCTACAATGCTCCAGTCTAAATGTTCGCAAACAGCAATGCTAACAAGCTGATCTTTAGCTGATGTAACCAAACATCTGTGTACCATGTTCACCATCTTAGTCAGGCCTGGTAGCTTGCTACCATGAGCTCATTAGCGCTGAAAACAAAGTACAGCCCATGCTGGCAAAATAGCTTGGAAGGTATTTGGTCACAATCTTAAGAATCAGAAAAAACAGACCTGATAATATATCACTCAATAGAAGACTAAGGATCACCAGAGTTACCGTAACTATGACATGTAGGTTCATATTAGCACCACTGTTTGACACCATTGAGGCAAATACTGATACACTATGGGCCCTATCGTTCACTTTATGCCGTGCGCCAGCGGCGCATTGGGTGGGGAAAGTTTTAATTTATTCAGAGGAGTTTCCAGGTCAACCTTTGACCACCTTGTTCCAGGGGCAGCAGATAAATCCTGCTCTGCCCTGCCCAATGCGTCACTGGCACACAGCCGGTAGTCCAATCAGCTGTGTAGAATCATCTACACCATGTGCGCCAGCTGCGCAGGCGTGTTGCTATCGTACACCCGGCGCAAACGTAAATGGCAGAACTACAAAGATTTATTTATTTATTTATTCATTCATTCATTTGTTCATTCGTTTATTCGGCTGGACAGGGACAACACTCAATGAATGTATTGTGTCAGACAGCTCTCAGCTAATTCCCTCCTTAAGTCAAATCGTTTAGAAAGCAAACATTTCCATATTGTGTCATATCTATTTCAACAATATATTTTTGCCTGCACAGGCAAACGCACACATACACAGGCACGCATGCATACATGCACACACCTAAAAATTAAATTCATTTTGTGAATAGAATACATGTGGTAATTAATGATTGAAGGACTGTTTTTCTTTCAGCCCTTGTTGATATTGAATTTAAACAAAGAAAGGCAATTCAGCAGTGAGGAGACAGAACTCTTGGCTCAGGGCTCATGTTATAGATAATTGTTATTTATAATAATATTTCCTTGTTTTTCTGATCGCGGTACAGGCTGTTTTTACGTCTGCGCCTCCATTTAGACCAGGTTTTGACTGATCTAAACTCCTGGCGCATTTGACCTCAGTCCGCCCGGTGTACGATAGCAAACGCGCCAGGACACCCCTCCATTCCGCCTTCATTCTCAGACCTCCCGCCCCTCAGCACACAGACCCGGCGCAAGTGGATTTGCTATCGTACACTTGTGGTAAAAATGACATTTGTGCCAGGTGTATGATAGCAATGACACCTGCGCCACTGGCGCACCGCATTTGCGCCAGGTGTACGATAGGGCCCTATATCTCCACATGACTGAAGCTCTTTCATGACCCCTCCATCAACCAGTTTAAGAAGTGTTTCAGATTAGACTGTTCCAGACTGATAATCCAAATGCACATTCAGTCAGATTACTTGAGGCCTGTGGATTATGGGTCATGCATTATCTCATATTTGCTGCTGAAAGAGAGAGAGATCTATGCTTGCACTTCTGTTGTTCATTTGTGTCTGCTGTTGAAAGACTATTTTAATTTGCAGTGAAGAGTAGTTCAGTTCCTGTAAATGCGGCTTTCAGAAATCTAACCTGAAGCCTGTCCTTTGGGCTCCTGAGCAAACTGAAACCAGTATCTGTAATGTAAAATGGAATATTTTTTTAATCATTATGATGTAATTGGTTAATGTTAATTCTGCTTTGGGTGTTTTTTTTCTATTTCCAAAGTGTTAGGGTAGATTATGGCTGACTCTGTGTTGTAATACTCTCAATAACCAACCTATTCTTATTTCCAGTCATAACAAAAACATCAAACTCAAGCCACCTACAGACTTCGGCACTGTTTGTACTAAGCTAGATGGAGCAGTTGCTACAGTATAAGTGTCAGATATTGACACAGATGGGTTTACATTAGAGTTTGCTAAAGATTATGCATATCATGCAGATGCCAGACTATACATGAGACTCAGGAGCCTGATGTATTGGGTGACCAAGGAATAAGACTGGGCTGTAATAGCTATTTCAAAAGTCAGTTTTCTCTGTGGTTGTCCTTGAAACTTGGCAAGATCATCACTTGGCAGACTCTATTGTAGGCTACATATTGCAAATGCTCTGCTCATTTGTTTGTGTGTGCCATGAATATGAATATGATTTGACTAATTTAATTGCCACCATATCTCTTCGGGGGGATTTACACGTCTCACATATAAAACTCATCTGTTGGTTTCCAGGCTGCAGATGGAGCCAAGTAAACACTTATCCAGACCTCTGGCCCACAGAGAGGAGGAAGAGCTCTGCTCTGTCAGGAAAACCATGAGGAAAGTTAGAGGAGACGAGACTGATGGATGACAGGACTCCCTGTCCAGCCATCCCTGCTGCTGCTCTCTCATTTGAAGATGTCACATTAGCATTCAGGCTGTCCCTTTTCCCACCCACTGAAATGAATCACAGCTTATTGCAGTAATGAAAGTGACATGAGAAAATGTATTAAATAATGCCTAAATAAATTACTGAAACTGAATAGCACAGTAATGGAAATAGAAAATAACAAAGAAAATAGAGAACACACAGAAACAGAAAATTATCAAATATACAGTAGTGCTAGCATCAGCAAGCTATCATTTTACAGGGACAGTGTTAGCACTCTGATGTTTTAGCAGGTAAAGTGGTCGCACTAGTTTAGTGTGTTAGCATGCAAATATTTGCTGATTAGTACAAATCACAAAATATAAATAAAGAGTTTACATTTCTTAGCAAAACTTCAAAAAGTTGGTGAGTTATTTTACGCTAAATTAAAGTGGTGGGCCAATGAGCCAAGCTACAACCAACCATCCATAGAGCCATGCCATTAGCATGGTTAAAATGTAAGGCAAGCAAATGAACAACAAAACAGAGTAAAATGACAACAAGAAGTGATCTGACCAAGGCTTTGTTTTGAATTGGAGAGTCTGTGAAGGTGAGAGACAGTTTGAACCAGACAGGTGGCTGGGTGGCTTGCAGGGCAAGGAGGGGGAAGACGGTCATCTGGTGTGGCAGAAGTGTCCAGCAGGGTTGTTTCTCAACTGCAACCCCTAGGGAATTGTGGGAGGGGTGGATTAATTTGGACCGGAATGAGAAAACGTGACGAGGGAGCTAGAAAGGAGGTATAGGCTCAGTGTGACATCCAGTATCTCTGCTAAGCTGACGTGTTTCAGTGTGTATTGAGGAAGGATTAGCATTTTGCTGTCGAAGGGCACCAGCCAACCATAAACACCAACAATCCTTCTCCCCATCACATAAACGCAAAGCGAGAGCTTCATTTTTCTTTTAACTATTAATGCTGGGCAAGCAGTTCAGGAAGCAAAGAGAGGTCGCTGCCTTATTGGATCATAATATCATTGAGCTTCAACCCATAACTTTTTCATGGATTTCATTACTTCCCTGCCCTTTCCTCACTTTGCCCTATAGCTCCAGTGACCTGTTTGGTATGGATTTAAAAAAAAAAATACCCACAGTAAGTCTTTATCATCTACTGAAGTTGCATTATTTACGATCGCAGATTAGATCTGTATCCCCTGAGGGAAAGGAAAACCTCTCAGTTGTTGTTTCATAACTTTTTGATTCCCTGTGAAGTATACATCAGCATCACGCTGGGCTCAGCAGTCTGACCGTTTGACACTCTCTGAACATGCAATCTGGTCTCCCTCAGGCCCCTGTCGTGCACAGTGTGTGTGAATGTGCTTATGTGTTGATGGTTGATGGTGTACAAGCATGTTTGTGTTTACTTGCAGCAGGCCGTCCTGACACTCAGTCTTGCACTTCGCAGATCTAGGCTGCAAATCATCAGATCCGCACATCCCAGCCTCCTGTTGCTGGCCTAACATACAACAACAACAATAACAAACACAACAAACTTGTTGGTGTTGATGATATCGGGTATGTGCATCTGTTCTAATGGTTTGTTCTCCTCAAGCCTGTTGTAATTTAAATTTTCTAATGTAACAAAATATAAGTAATGAGTGTGTGATGATTGCAAACAGTTTTCAGGTTTTCCTCACCATGTTTGTTATCTTCAGAGGGTGTGAGCATGATTGTCCTATAATTTGGTCAGACTTAGCTTTGCACAGTTACTCACAGTGATTTGGTTTAGTCAGAGAAAGACAGAAGCAGCTCGTTCATATTTTATTGGTGGGAGTTGAGTTTGTCTGCTTTTTTCTGTGTTTGGGTATGTTGTCTTTCCAGGTAGTAAAAAGAAAGGAATGCATATGCATCTATATCGTTCTACACACATGTGCAGACACAGACAGACACATGCTCTCATGCACACTCCAAAATCTCAAGAGTGTAACTAAGTTTGGGCAGAAGAAAACAGAGGAAGGTCTGTCTCTCATAAAGAAAGACAGATTAACCTTTAATACATTAAGACTATTTTTCTTGCATTTAGGTAAAAGGCACACACACACACAAAGCTCACATGTATACACACACGCGTGCACAAATCTACTGACATATGGACTGGCAGAGGTCACTCTTTATCATGATCTTGCCTTTTCTATCCTTACCCTGTAATCCAGCCTTGTAGCCTGTATTCTGTGATTATCCTCAGTTATGTAATGTTCTTTATGTTGGCCAACTGAAATGTGTTCTTTACATTTGAACACATTTCACAAACCACACACGTTTGCCTGAAACAATCGGAATGAGGGTCACAGGAGTTAGCAATTTAGACTTCAAGTGTACCTGTTTCAGAGTTCAACCACACCAGAGAGAGGTCAATAAAAGGATCAGGACTTCAGGACTTCCCAAAAGATATAGTAATTTGTTTTTAACTAATTTGCTTTTTGCCTTGTTATTCTTTTAAAAAATATTTTATTTGTCTAGAACTCTGAGACTTCTCATCATCTCCTGCATTCAGATATATTAAAAACAATTTATGTGTGTTCTCAACCAAAAAGACATTATTATCAGCCTGCAGTAAATGTAGATCTGAGCCAGACACTGTAGATATCTTCAATGTGGATTTACAGTGGCATTTCACTTTAATAGTGCAATGTATCAAATTTCTGTAACATAACCGATGCAGCTGCTGTCCTTATTAACATATGATCAGTCCAAAATCACAACTGATTTATGTTTTTACCAGTTTCTGATCATACATTTTGATGTATGGCAGCTCCATGTAAAAAACATTGCACAGATCCCCATGCCCATGAGCTGCCATACTATGCAGTATCTTCCTCCATCATGGATTATTTCACTCATTTTTATTCCCATGCCCCAATAATAAATATTACTAAAAAAATGATTAGAATACTGACACAGTGCAGGAGATATTATTCAGCACTTTAGTGTCGTGTGTGTACAGTTACTCACATAAATACACACATTCAACATAGAGGAGTGCTGGTCATTTGTCTGGACAGTATTTTTCAGTTTTAGCCTGTTAAACAAAATGTTTGCAACTCCACCCCCGTAAGGAAAAACTGACCTCCTTGCACAGTCTCATTGAATTTAAGATATTTGTCTGAATGTTTCTCATATAAGCAATGAGTGAGCACTTTTTGAATATAGTTTAATATTGTGACTGTGGGGCTCAAGATGATGCCAAAGTAATTTATTTTTGAATTCCTGGCAGCAGTTTTTGTTACATTTTGAGATGATGATTGAGTTCAGAAAATTGCACATTGACATTACCAAAGTTTGAGGGTTTTTGAAAGTTCTTGATTTTGCTAATTTAATAAAGTAAAACTTGATTTCTGGAAATGCCAACCATTCTGTTCAAAATGTGGGTGTAGTGTTACTAGTCCCTTAGCACCTATATGTTTGCATGTATACACTCACGCCCTTGCCACCTCCCATCCCTGCCAGGAAAAGCAGTAGCATGTTTAGATTTGTCTAAGTATGTACTGTTGCAAGTGTCGATATCCTTCAACACCCTTTATGACTTCATATAAGTGCAGTTGCATATGCAAATCTTCAGTCAAGTCTAAATATCTTCAGCAAAAGCAATGCTATAATACATGGTAAAACAAGTCTGAACTCGCTACAGCTTTTCCAGGGCTGGGTGGTGGTGAGTGGATGGGTGTGTGCATGTATATGTAAGCACAAGCATGCACATTTCACATGAACGCCCAAAGTTACCAGTTCTTCATCACTTGTTGGCCCTGTTTTGTTGTTTGGAGTTCATCCACAAAACATCAAACAATAGGAAGTAGAGATGAGGTCTTCGTTGGCCACACAAAAAAAGAAATCAGAGTGTATTTCCTATGCAGCCGAAGGAAAACATGCCCCACATTCTTTGTCTTGCTTGTTTACTGGCATATTGGAGCACAGATTTCTATTTGATTTCTTCTCCCATTTAATTTTTATCTCCCTTTCTTACCTGAAACCAAAGACAGTCTTCCTACCGCTAAGAAAACCAGAGCTTTTCTGAAATAATGGGGATTTCCACATTTTATTGATGGTGTCCTGATCAGATTCTTTAATTCTTTGTTATTAGATTTCAAATTACTTGTTTGACCTGCCTGAAACGGTTTAAGCTCAAGCAAATGACTTGCAGCTGAATCTGACCTTCCTATCAAGGTGTGCACATCTGTCTCACCGACAAGATGGCACAGTGGATACATCACTGTAATAAAAGCTGAAGTTTAAGAGCCCTTTGTGACACAAACACCAGACACTTTACTGAATCATTAGTCTTCCCAGTAATCACTGAGGACACTGATGCTGACATCCAAGCTATTGCTGCACCTGTTTCATGACCAGTCAGACTACTTATTCCTATTTTCTCTTGATTATGTTTATTAATTTTGCACTCCAGGAATCTGACTGAACTCTGAATGAACTTTTAACTTGTGGAGTTTTAACAGAATTGAAATTATAGGCTCTTGTTATGCAAAAGTCTGCGGTGGATTTGTTTAACCCTGCAGCTGTACAGTGATTCTTGGAGTCTAAAGCTATTATTTGTGTTTGGGATAATGGCTGCCACAACATAACATGCTTTAATTTCAATTTTATTCACCAGAGTGAACTGATAAGACTTACTTATTATTGTACTTTATGATATCTAGTTTCAGTGGCAATAAACTACTGGAAAAGAGACCTGCTTTCTTCCAAACATCCCCCTCCCTTCACAATGTTTCCCCACAGATCTATCCAGAGCCTCTTTTACAGAGAATAAATAAACCTTTATTGACATACAGAGCAAAAAATTTCACACTTGGAATAACAGAGAATGAGATAAAGAGACCAATGACTGTAGCTACGACAAAGAGGTGGTCGGGAGGTGAAGGTGGAACTAAACACATTAACAACTTTGTAATGTGAATCAGTCACTCGGCTCCTTCTACAAAACACAAAAACGTACTAACAGCAGCCTTTAATAAATCTACAGTATATTCTCCAGTGATGGGGCAGATGAGGTTGTGAAGTTTTTTCTTTTGCTGTCCAGCTTGTAGCCACAAGTAAGTGGTGTCTGAGGTTCAAAAGTCACAAAACTCTTTATTTACAGTGACCTTTTATGTACAGTGGAATCCAACATCCAAATCCAGGAAACAATTCCAGGAAATTTTTAATTAGGTACATGAATGTGTGTGTGTTTTAAAACAGTTACTCCTCTTTTACTTGTCCAGTTTACTACACTTAAATTAACAACTTGGCTAAAAGATGTATTTTACAATTCAATATACAGTATTTGTATTTACTTCTGAAAGAAACCAGTGCATTTTGTGTTGCTCCTCATAAACAATACACACCTTTCAACACAGTACTTCTTAACACAATATACTCGATGTTTCATAATAAGATCGCCCTAAGCTGTTAATAAAATATTCCATTCTGAAATATAACAGAAAGGACAAAGTAGAAAGCATACAAGTAGTCCTACCGACTCTTAGCCTTTGTCACGGCAATCAAATCAAGTGTTCTGCTGATCAAAAACAAAACGAAAACAATAAAATTCACAGTGAAACATCTCATTTTAGTAACTAAACAAACAACATTACAGTGATGACACATCATCAGTCAAAGTCTGTAACTTCTAAATCTGGAGTTCAGAAGGTTGCTGTATGAGCTCAGACTGAGAGGTTAATTGTACATATGCATTTATACATACAACACAGTTGGGATGAGTGACTTGAACTATGCAAGCAGTGAGGTGGACTCTGGTGCTGTATGTTTCACTGTACAATAAATGAGCTATTTTTTTTAGTGAAGATAAAACAATGATATTTACACTGTCTTTAGGATAAAGACAATTAGCCATCACAGTATGTCCCCCTCACTGACGTCCTACTCAGCATTAAAAAAAGGAAATCTGTACAGTGATCTCATCTGATGTCCCAATGATTCCCAACCTCCTGCCAACAGACTCCCCAGTCTGCATATTCATGTCATTAATTTGTCTGACATAAAGACAAAGGGAGCAATAAATGTAAGATTAATTTGGAATGTGCTGTTGTAACATAATGACACATCTTTGTAATTATTTGTTCATCAATAATTAATATTTTTTCTTTACTGGGTCAATTTACTACATGGTCTAGGCTATATTTACTTTCTTGTTTTTTTTTTCAGAACCATAATGATTTTTCTCATAAAATGCTGTGTGGCCCTTGTTCTTTCCCAGTGGGTGGCCCACGCTGTAGGTTGGGAACCACATATTACCCTCCTCGTCCTGTTGATCTCTTCTTTATCCCTCATCTCTCTCCAGCTATTGTAACCGGCTATGTGAAGTCCTTTGAAACTGCCTCTATAAAGTTGGGAGCTGACATCAGAATGGTGAAGGTGCAAATGATGGAGAACAGAGAGAAGGCCACCAGGCACAGCCGATCCACCACTGCTGCCGCGAACTTCCACTCGCTGCAGATGGCTTCAGCCTCGTCCTGGTCCCGGAACCGCTGGGCTATGTAAGACACCTCCTCCAAGATGCGCTGGATCTCTGGTGGGGGGATGGCTATCACCCCTCCAACTCCCATCCCCAGACCTCCGACACCGCCAACTCCTCCAGGTGGCTCAGCCTCATCACTGGGGGAGCCGTGGGCACGTCCCCCAAGTGCCACCCCAGAGTCGCTGGAAGGCGGGCAGTGTGAGCCCTCTATTGGGTGGTAGTTGCTGAAGTAGAGGCTCATGGAACCATTGGAGGTGCCTGTGGGTGGGCAGGAAGTCTGAGACAGGGGCACGCTGAGGCTTGGTACAGTGCCCATCTCTATGGAGCTCGTGCTGGAGTGGTGCTGGGAGGCGTGACGGTACTTGTAACCAGGTCGCTTTCGCTCATCACCAGGTTGTTTCATGCGGAGAAACCAGGCACACCAGTTCAGCAGAACCACTCGAACCTTAGAGGAGAGAGGAAGCACCAGTGAAACACACATTGGCACACACAATGACACATTCACACAAACAAGTTTTGCTAAATGATACAGATGACAGCAGTCATGATTATCTGCTTCATTCGGTCACTTACCCACTTGGGCATCTTTCCTCCATGAGGGTCATGATGGTGAAACTGCAGGACGATAACTGTCACCACCACAGACATTCCCACAATCATCATGGTGCTGGCAAAGTACTGAGCTGCCAAGTACATCAAAAAAACACTGACATTAACATGCTTTTAGTTTTATCATTTTATTAATTGTTGTATTTTTTTCTCCTTTTTGAAACCCCCTAAAGATATCCCATGGACACGTTTAGGGAACATGTACTAACAGCTTGAATTAATTCCAAAAAAATAAGCCAATTTCACACCTAACATGAAAGGAAAGCGAGTCTGATCAATCTGTGCAATAGGTTATGTTGCCAATGGGAGAAGATGCACACTTGCATGCAAACAGGGAAAATAAAACCTGTGCAAAATTTGTTACTAAACAGAAAACAGGGGCAAACAAACTAAAAAGCAGTAGAGGAGAGGGAGATTAGTGCTGGTTCACCCACAAGAGGAAACATTAAGAGAGGAGGGGAGCATTAACTGAGCACTAGTCACACAAACGCACACATAGATACACACACACACACACACACACAGTATGTTTGAGGGCTTGCCCTCCTTTCTCTTGCTTGCAAGTGATTGCAAACAAAGAAGAGCTAACAGCTAAACACGACTGCAGCAACAACAGTGCCAGCAAAGTCAAACTTCATGTACCCTCAAGAAAAAAAGGGTTATGAACTTATTTGTTGAAATATATGAAAGAAAGATAGGAAGAAACAGGGAGGGAATACTTAAGTAAGTGTAGATGGATCAGCAGAGAGGTGAAGCAGAAAAAGATAAAAACAGAGGTTAGAAGAGAGAATGAGGGAAGAAATAAGAGCGAGGACGAGGGAAATGGTATTAAAGGATGTGTTTATGAGTGTGTCCTGCTGTTTTATGGTTAATCACTTCTCACTTTGGTTTTCTTTATAGAAGTGGAGTTGCAGGAGACAGCCTACAGATATGACATATAGTAAGTCAAACTGCGGGACATATGGTCCCAAAGCACTTTGTTGATCACGGCTGAACTAATTTAAAAATGAATTAAAGATAAAAATGAGCCAAGCTAAATGGTCTTGAACAAGATAAAAGAGGTCTAACTAAATTAACTGAAGTTAAATGAACTCACTCTGCTTATCTGGTGATTACAGGATGAAGATAGAGGCAAATGGCAAGTCTGGCAGCTCTCGTTATGTATATTCACAGTTAAGTTTGAGCAACTACAATAACTCAAATCAAAAATTGGCAACTGTAATGCAGAGTGACATTAGTTATTTTAACAAGGCTATTAAATGTGTCGGTGTTAGTCTTGTGTTGAGGTCTCGGTAAATAAAAAAACACAGATTAAGCACTCCAGATGAAGAATTATCAAGCTTTTCCTCAGTAAGAGCAGTTATTATTCAATTGAAGTACTGACCAAGCATTATTTATACTACAGTAATGCACAGTGGGTATGAACAATATATTTTTTCTCTAACTAAGAAGAAACTAATAAGACACAGAACATGCAGGTTTGCAGTCATAACTTAAATATATCGTCTCACCAACAGACAAGACAAAAAGACAGGTATCTTTCTTTCCCTTCATCCATTATTTCCTTTTTTCTTTCCTTTTCTTTCCTCCCCAGTAGAGAACAGACATTTCACAGCTTATTTGTGGTGCTGACAGATTTCGATCTGGCCACCAAATTAACACCAAACACCATCCAGGAGCGCCATGGATGATGTATAGGTGCCCTCAGGCTGCTTAAACCAAAGCCCAGCCACGCACCCACAAGGGTTTTTACTTATGATTTTTTTAGGAGAGTGTACACAGCTTTGGGAGAGGTCAGACAATTACTTACATTTAAATGCTCAATAAGTAATGCATGTCTTATGTTGCTGGTGTTTACAGGCAGTGCATAAATACTCAGGGGGACAGTAAAATTGTTACAGTGCAGTGGTTAGTAATGTCTGTGTTGATATCCTGAATCGATTGTCCCCTTTAGCGTGACTGGTTTTTAACCAAACCTTTTATGTCCTCTGCTAAGTAAAGCTTTACACAAGAAGACAGTATGCTATCAGGTTAATGCTCTTTCTGCAACAATGACTTCCCTTATTTGCCCTGTCTATGTCACTTCCTCCTGATGACTGGATATGTTGCATGTTGACACACACACACACGTAAATAAAACCCACCGATTAGAGGAACGGAGTCAGACGTGGCGGGCATGATCTCTGCTACCAGCAGCATGAAGACAGTCAGCGAAAGAAGCACAGTGATGCCTTGAGACAGAAACAGAGAGAAGGAGAGAACATAATGTTGTGTTCAGGGTCATTGGTGTATGAAATCATTTCTGTAATTATGTATGCATGTAATCAGTTATGTTCCCATGACTACAACCCAACCATTTGTCAGCTGCTGGCTCCTCTGACATGTCCAAGGTGGATTACAGCTCCAGAATCTCTCTAATGCAGGCTATGTAACTGATGACTGCTCATTTACAGACAGCTATTCATCAAATCTCACTGGCACTTATGTGAGTTCTAAGTGGATTTTAAGTGTGTTTGTT
The DNA here is from genome assembly GCA_029814765.1 of Acanthurus leucopareius. NCBI lineage: Eukaryota > Metazoa > Chordata > Actinopteri > Acanthuriformes > Acanthuridae > Acanthurus > Acanthurus leucopareius. The sequence continues at coordinate 13,737,383 of JAQMCX010000058.1, read as the reverse complement.
GTTTTATTTTTATGAGCTTGGACATCTTCCAAAAAATATTTATATATTTGTCTCGGTATATTAAAACATCCTCTGATTGTTAATTTTTTTTTTACCCTGTAGCTAAAAACTGTTTAATAAATAACACATTTTGTGTTGTTTTGCAAAGTAATGTCATTTTAGTCGTTTCAATGCAAGAACTTGGTGTTTATGAGTGATTAAGTGGCCTTTACCAAGAGAAATCTTTTCTCCAGAGTCAGCAGGTAGCAGGAAGACCAGCAGGGCCAAGCCAGAGATGAGCACACAGGGGATGAGCAAATTGAGGCCATAATATAAAGTCCTGCGGCGCATCGTGACCGTGAATGTCACGTCAGGGTATGGCTCCTTGCAGCACTCATAGTAAAGCTCGTTGCGCTTGGCTGGCACACCTACAGGAGGAACATAGACATACAGGTTAGATAGATTTTTTGGACCATAAAGTTATTCAAGTTGAAGATTTAATTAACAATAAACAATTGTAATGATTCTATCTCTTCATGCATCTGTTAAAAGGAAGATGATCCAATTGAAGTGGACAGCGCTGGATTTGAGTCTGATCACACTTGAAACTTTGCTTGTTTTATTTTATCCTCATATTGTTTAATCCAGACAATGATTTTTATTAATAGTAGCTGAACTATCTCACCTTGAACTCCAACCCTGGGGATGTGATGTGCTACTCTCACATATGGCCTGTTCACACACCTGCCAATGTGTCAAACATTCCTATTGCATGCCATCTGGTGCAGTCTGACACCCATTTCCAGCTAACTATCTCGCCAGGGGCACAGACGCTGGAATCTGCTGCTACTCCATCCCAGCTGGAAACAACCCACTGAGGAGGTCTTCCAAAACTCTCCCCTTTTCCATTTCATCCAGTTACAACCACCCTAAGATGTCCCACAGTGAATTAATTTCTATTAACATAATACATTCGACTCCATTTTGGACACAGGAAGTTGGCGAGGCCTGGTCCCGTTGGGCAGAGCACAATAGGAGAGAGTATTTGTCAGTTATATGTGAATAAATCAGCTTTGTTGAGTATTCTAAAATCCTGAGTATTGTTGATTTAAGGAGTATCTCACTTTATTCTGCACAGAATAAATATAGTTATGTAACATTTTTATATGTCCCCAAAAAAAGGTTGTTTTTATCTCATCTGAGAACTCAAAAGGAGAAATCTTTGTTTTTACATTAAAGCATACTTACTGAACTATACAATTACACTGTATTCTCTCTTACCCACAAGGTCCCACTCTCCATTGGGTATGTATGTGGACGTGTCCACATCCAGCATCTGGAGGTCCAGGAGCCAGCCGTTATGTGTCCAGGAGCCAAACTTCAAGTCACACTTTTGTACGTCAAATGGGAACCAGCGCACATCGATGTAGCAGGTGCTCTTCAGGATGCCAGGGGGGATGTACTGGCAGTAACCTGATGCATTTACCAGCACGTTGGTGTGGAAGGTTGCATCAAAACGCTCGTCCGCACTGCAGCGAAGACAGAAAAAAAGAGTAATTAAATTATCTTGCTGAAAATTGCCTCACTGAAATGTCTTTATTGCCCTTTAATTGTTTTTGACATCACACTTGATTCACATAAGCCGGCAATTACTTGGAAATGAGTTTTGTTCATTTGTACCATTGAAGACAGAGGAGGGCTCATAATAGGATATAATGAGATGTATGAATGTAAATTTGGATGGAGGGAGTCACAGGAGGGTATTTTTGTATTTTGGGTATTTTTGTTTGTTTGGGGTTTGGGTTTGTGTCAATACTTCTATGCTTATTTTAGTTTCTGCAGCAATATCATGCCTTTCAGTCCTCAGTTAAAAATCTGAAGTGCAATTTCAATCAAATATTTACTTTCATTGCCACACCAGATATGCAGGAACAGGAACAGGAACAAAATTGGTGAAACAAGAAAACAGAAAACAACACAAATGCCTCCTTCTAGTCTCTGCAGTTCACAACCTGCTGTGATGGTGCAATGTCAGCTGTGAGCAGGTTTTACAGAAAGGGAAACAACAACAATTAAGTCAAAGGTGGATTTTTTTCCCTTTGCGTTTTAACAGAGTTCTGTGTTCATACAACATTGTGAAACCAATTATGGTGCACACGGATCTGAGAAAGGCAATTGAATATGCTGTAGTATGCATGCCAGGCAAGTAGGTGGCAGCGTAACTTTGCAAACAAGAAAATGATGACCAACACTTAGAAACAAATAAGAAGTTGGCCCTTGTCGCCTCAGCTTTCATGATTCTTGTAAATTGCTTGTTAACAGTAAAACATTAGCAAGCAACAGTAAGGGTGCAATTTTCCAACAAATACCTTCTAAAACCTGTTTTCAAAAGTTAGCATTTTTTTAAGCCACCAAAACATGAGGACAGTGTTAACAAAAGGCCGTACGGCAACAAAAAGTTTACAGTTCCATGCAAAAAACCACAGTTGTGTATGTGGACCATTACAAACCACAAAAATCCTGGAAAACCACTGAACAAAGGGGACATTGTCTTTTAAAATTCTTGGATCAGCAAACAGTAACTTTGGGACTGGCTAGCTGCAGTGAAGAAAATGAAGCGACCACCTAACACTGGTTAAACTTCAGTCTGGCACTCCGGCTGAACCCTGAGAATTTAAAGAAAAAGCTCCTCTGCCTCTGTTTTAAGTGAGAAGTTTTAAATAAAGTGCCAGGGGCAAAGTTTGAACTCAGATAATTTTGGCAGTGTCCTCTGATTTGTTTCCCTCTGCAGTATGTGGCCAAAATTTTGTTCTTGTATAAACTGATTCTAAAATAGCTGGAAGAAAGCATCCTCACTCCTCTTTATAGCTACTTTTTATCATAACATACACACGCCAGAGGACAGTAATTTTTTTGTCAGCCTCCATCAGTTTATGTTACAAAACTTGAAATACTATGAATTAATATAATTTGTTAGGGAGCTATATTTGTTTTGGATTATCCCTTTTCCTCTGACAGAGAAACTAATGTTATTTGAGTGTCTTAGTTAAAATTCATCTGGATTTACATGCCCCATTTAGAGTTACGTAACCCATTTCTCTTTATCTATTTTCATCAACAGTCAGACAGTGGGTTTTTATCTTTTCTCACAGTTGCTTTACTCAAAGACATGTTTACTGAGGGAGGATATTTCTCACTTGTTGACAGTCTGCGTGGAGCAAACCCGGATAAAAACCTTAAAAAGAGTCAAATACAAATCATTCAATATTCACGGAAGAGAACATTCATAAAAACCTTAAAAAAGATTCAGTTTCCTTGTGATTCTCCTTCCATACAGTTCTAAAATATCTCTTTTTGTTTGACAATCCTCTGAAAAGAGACTGAAGACACATCTACTGTTCCTCCCCTTATTGAGAATTTTTGCATCATTGAATTACAAACCTCCCACACTGACAGCTACTGCTTGTGTTAAGTTGACCATAGAAAGCTGAGTGTCAAGATGGCTAGCTACAGGAAACATTAGAGGGATTCAGCTATAATGTTTGAGTGTTAAGTGTAGTTGTCATAATTTTTCTGTTTATATTGTTTGTTTGCTTGTAACTGGCGGTGGCTGATATAGCATGCGTGGTTGTGAAATATATACGGGATAGAAATTCAAGGTTCTGTTTTACATCCCAAAAATGCACAATCTACCATGTTTGCTGTCAAAACTTTCACTGAGCGTATGCAAACTCTCACTCTCTGTACTTGGCTCTGCACTGGAGGTGTCAGGTTTATTCGTGAAAGTTGCTTTCAACTTTGTGATGTACCAAATCTTGCTTGCCCCAGGTTTGAATCTCCAATTTTAAAGGAAGTTCACAGACGTCTCTCCTGAATGTGAAAACACTTCCTTAGTCGCAAACTTTGCACAGATACAAGTGGCTATAGTCAGACATAAGGTCAGACATTTTAGGGTGACGTCAACACAAGAAAAACATATTTTTGAGTTTAACCAAACTAGTAGCCTTTAACCGTTTGACCTCTACCTATTTGGGCCTATTTGTACAGGCACACACAAATCACCTATGCATGCACACACAAATCAATCAATACACAAACATTTCAATCCCCAGCGAGAGAGACGATGTCAGTGTGTCTGAAACATTCAACTTAACAACAGAACGTGGCGTGCATCTTAAAAGAATTTGTAGATGGACCCATTTCATTTGTACTCTGCCTTTGCTCTGATTGGGTGATTTATGTTTCAGGGCGAGGGGTTAAGGGTTGTAATTTATTTCCTTGTGTTTGTGTGTGTGTGTGTGTGTGTGTTCTTTGCTATCAGCTGGGTGCCGAAGCAGGGATGTGTGGGTTGACCAAGGCGTAGCTTTGCAATAAATTATTCAAGCTTCTTTTGCCTTGCTTTATCTGAAGGTGCGCTCTTTCCGGCAATCAGCGCCTTCTTACAACACAGCGGGGCATGTCCTGCACTGTGTGTGTGTGTGTGTGTGTGTGTGTGTGTGTATGGGTGTGTGTGTGTGTGTGTGTGTGTATTGAAGAGTACATACTGTACAAGTTATGTGCAGAGAAGGAGAGATATACAGAACAACACAAACTACTTTAAGTTAGATATCATTTTAAAGTATCTTTTTTATTGTAGCTTCTCTCAAATGGATAAATGATATCCCTGGGAGGATGAGAAGTGGTCATGGTTGTACAACATACCCTCACAGACACACACATATACACACATCCTGGAGAAAGAGCACTGTGGACATGTGAGAGCGAGATAAGGTGAAAAAAAAGAGACTGAGCGACGATGACAATGAAGGCAGTGACAGCTTCCTGCACCATGGGACCACAGTCACCGAGCTTTCCTCTCACTCACTCAGCACCTGCTACTGTCCTCCTCACACACAAGTCAATGACAAAAGGAGGAAGCCAAGTACGGTGTGAGGCAGAAAGAGAGCCGTGCACAGGAGGGATAAATTATCAAAGCTTTTTAAAACATGAGTAATGTAATAATCTTCAAACCTGAATCTTACAGCCAGACTAAGTATTATGTGATATAACAATATTATGTTTAAAGTCATGATTTGACATATATGTTCTTTATTGCTCCCTGTCATCAGGTTGCATAGGCCAAAAGGGTAACAAGAAGTATTACAGAATACGTTTTTATTCTTTCATGTACTTTAAACCTTATCCTAGAGATACAGAGTTCAAATAAGGAGCCTGAGGATGTTTTGACATCAGGCCCCCTGTGTGACAGCCTTAAGGCTCTGTGGTTAACTAAGTGTAAGCAAGCGAGAAGTGCAGTGAATTTCAAATCTACAGTGAGATGTTCATTCCTATAGATGCAGAGCACGTACACATACATTACCATAATAAATAGACTACTTAAAGACATCTTCACTGTCATCTTCAAGAGCGTGCAGATGGCTTGGAATCATTATGCTGAGATAATGACATGTTATATAATTGTTGAAGTTTTAAATGCTTTTTTGTAAACTACTTCAGCATTACAATTAGCTTTTGTTACTGACTGAAGTATCATCAGAGTTTTAATTCCTGTTGATTAGCAGAGTTCAAGGAAGGCTTTCAGATATCATCAGGCACTTTATTGTCTCTTTGGCTCCTGGCTGCGAACATTCTCAAGACAGAATAACTTCAGTGATAACAGTAACAGCAACAATCCATATCCTCAGATGGTACTATAGTACATCTTTGCAGACATACACACAGCTAATGCAAGTTCTTGCTGTCATGCTGTCATCAGCTCACTCACGTGTTTCAATTCTGACTGGTTCAGCTCGATTTAAAATTTAGGTTTGACCTTTTTACGGTTAAATCTTCTTTACTGGACCTGTACAAACCTTAAAATTCAAAACTGTGCGTGTTTTGTTTTTATTTCCAGAGTGTTTGTTCATTTAACTGATAACAAAAAGGCCATCAAATCTGTCCATCTGTCCATTCATCAAACCATCCATCTGTATAAGAGAACCTAAAAAAATCCCTTCCACTATCCATTTATTCGATTTAATTCCCTTTTGTCTTTATGGCCTGTCACAGTGCTCTGCCTGTGCTGTATGTCTGCCCCCTCTTGCTGGCAGAATCAGGATTCTGTCTGTGGTTTACCTGAGTTGAATGTCCTTTGTATGCCCCATCGATTCCCAGTCAAGTAAGACCATTGACTCTTCCCTCTAATGAGAGAGGAGGTCGATGGCTAACATAGCTGTTTAAGATCTCAATATTCTTTTTGCAACACAATGATGCACATGTCTGTTTGTGCTAGCCCAGCATACACATTCAAAACAGACATTCAATGTCATGCACACAGGCTGGCAGACTGGCAGACGAGCCGGAGCCAACGTTAAGTTTACAGCTCATCAATGAAGTGGGAGAGCTCCATTATAGACATGAACCCCTGTACCAGAGGAGGCTATTTGTCCATTTGTCATAATCCTCTTCTTCTTTCTTCTTTTTACACTAAAGGAATAACTTCTTTTGGAATTGTTTTGAACAATACATTTTATTGAAGCAAATTTAAGTGATTGAGTAAAAGATGGTTTGCATGGAGCTGTCTCTACGTCCAGAAAGACTCCAGTCATTGGAAGCATTGTTTTTGATTGGTATGTGCAATGTGCAGCAGCCTGAAGCCTGAAGGAGATAAATATGGTGAGTAACAAAATATTTTTCAGAAGCAGTATGCATGGATGGCCTAAGTGGTAAATCCATGCCTTGCAGTATGGATTATCCAAGCGTTAACATCAGTGTGAGACAGTGTGAGTCAGTGGGAGCACAATGATCTGAAAATATGAAAAGCAATTTGTGTAAGATGTGACGGATTTCACACTGGGACGATATGAGCTGAATAACTCATTACAGGCAATTTCTTATTATTTTTTTATATCACTCTTTTTTGAACACATTAGATACTGAGATCTGACCTTACCCCCCCAAACATCATTAACTCCATATTAAAACAATGGAAATAAATGAAAGGATTTACGGCGAGTTCTCATTCAGACAGCATGCTAATAAGCTTGAGTACATCTGCTATTCAACGCAGTGAGACTAGCGTGTTATTGGCTGCACACTGATGGCCCACTGTGTAATGGCGTGTGTTGGGCCATTACTGTCTGTAATTGTGTAAGTGTATGCGTATGTGTATGCGTAGGGCTGGAGAAGAGTGTTAATGCAACAGTCTGTTTGCAACATGCGTGCATGTGTGTGCATACACATTTACTGTGTATCACTGAGTTTAGGGTTGTGTGGTCTAATTAGTTAGGTGCACATATGTGTGTGTGTGTTTCAAGCAGTGATCCATGTTATTGCTGAAAACTGTAAATTTTCATCTATCCTCTGTGGGGCACGTAAACCTTCTGGCTCGGCTTTAAACTTCCCCTTTAGCTTCATTTTACAATTTATCTCAACAAAATGAAAACAAGCTAAGCGATCTTTCCAGGTTAAAAACCTGCAATATCAGCAATGGTTTTTTTTTCAATTACTTAAACTTAATCAGACATGTATGGGAGTTTTCAGCAGGTTATAGTGTTAACATGTTTTTGTTCAAGTCTGTCTTCAGCATTCATATACAACAGAGCCAACCAGAAGACATTATACTAATCAGCTCAAGTTATTTAAAAGTTTTTTAACATGTAAACTTTAGTTAAAACTACATTACCAAATGTAAAAGTCTGTCTGGGTTTATTCTTTCCTGCTCTTTGTGTGAGTATGCTTCCTTGCTGTGCCCCAGCTAACTTTTTTGCCCTGAATATCTCCCCTTCACACATGCCCCGCATTAGCCTGGCTAGCCTTGTTAGCTGCAGTTTTCTCAGCCAATCAGCTCCTTATCTGTGTCCTCATCTCATTCCCCTCAGCTGAGCTGCATCTAATCCCCTCATCAGCTTAGTTTGTCTTTAAGTTCAACTTTCAGTTTAATCTTTGACGAGTCACCTGCTTTGTTTTCCTGTGCTAACATGCTAAACTAAGATGGTACACATGGTAAACACTGAAGAACTGCACCTTCTAAAATAGCATATTAGCATCGTCATTGTGAGCATGTAAGCATTTTTAAAATATAAAACTGAAAGATGCACTGTGCACCTCAGTGTTGCTAGCATGGCTGCAGACTCTTGTTTGCAAGGCAAAGTCCTATGCTTTGTACATCCACCTTCCACTACGACCTCCTCCACCTGACTTCTGAGCAGAATAAGAGTTTTGAATGGGTAGCAGATAACCACACAGCACGTGTGAAGGCAGCTGAGAAACTAGCGAGACGTTAACAAGTAGACTATAAGAAAAGGGAGAGGGTAACATGTTGACACCTTGACAGGCAGAGACAGGTAGATGGGTGATGGGGTGATTTATAAAGAGAAGTCGGTGAAGGCTGGGAATGATAAAATATGGCGAGAGAGAGTTGATTGAATAGAGTGAATTATGGTGAGACAGTGAGTTATGAAAGAGAGACAGAGGAAGACACAAATAAAATGAGATGAGGAGAGAAATGGTGAGGCGGGGTTAGAAATGGAGGGAGTTAAAAGGTAGAGGGTAAAAGGCAGACATGGAGAAAAAAGGGGTAAAAGCAGATAGATTAGGATGGGTAATCCTGGCAGGTCTAAAAGCTGAGCACTTAAAATTTGGGTTAATACCCGCAAACCTTTGTTTTGTCCTCATGTTCCCTGTAATGTGCATGTGTTTGTGTGTGTTTGTGGGTGTACGTGTGTGTGTGTGTGTGTGTGTGTGTGCTGGCGGGGTGGGGGGGTGGGGTGGGCATAAAGAAAAACATCTGAGTCTCTCTCCATCCATTCAGTAACAGCACTGAGGAGCAAATACAAAGCTGTCCATCTCTCTTAACTTCACTTTATGTGTTCAAATGCATAAAAATCTTCTCATTACAGTATTCTCTGACCATCATTTCTGTGTCATTGTTTTCCTCTTTGTGGAAGATCTATCCATCTCTTTCTCTCTCTTTCTTTCCTCTCAGTTTCAGGCCTGATCATCTGTCTCTTACTCAAACATGCAGGCGCAATGTAATTAGTTGTTTTGGAGGAAAACAACTGGCCTACATTTCTAATTGACTTCAGAAAGCCTCACAGAGAATTGTGGAGAATTAAGCAAACAGCACCAGCCTGACCTGAATCAAAAAATGCAATGAGCTCGCTCAACCTATTTTATTATTCATTTTTTTGACCTCAGCCTTTAGACCTCTTTAATTCTTAAAAAACAGACAAAAATGGCTGTTTTTACACCATTAGTTTCAATGCAATGAAAAATGACTGAGTGTTTTGACACCAGTAGCTCTTTGCTTTAATTTGATGACATTATTTTAATTGTTTACTTGCTGTTCCACATTAAATTATTGAGAAGAGCTACAGCCTTTTTACGCCACAAGATTGAGAAGACTGAGAAGACTTCAGAAGACCAATATATTCAACAGATATTGACAGATGCTGTCAATGACAGATGACAGGGAATTCATAATAGCTTATAATTACCCATCCGCTGTAAATTTAAAGCTATAAAATGCATCAGAATAAATGTTTACGTTTTTTAAACACTGCATCATTCCCTGTTCACTGGAGGAATGTCAGTGTTTGGGTGGATTTCTTTTTTTTTTCATGCTGGCTCACAGTAACCCTGATACTGCTTTGGTTTGTGGAGATTAAAGACTAAATTTAATAAAATAGTGGCATATCAGAAGGATTAAACTGATATTTCAATCACTCAGACTCACTTACCCAAAAATAAAAATAGTAAGAAAACATGCTGTGTCTGACAGGTGTGTTTATCTGCTGCGGTGCAGTGCCAATGGAGGATTACAAAACCTATTTAAAGGACAACATTAAAAAAAGCAAAGAGTCACAACCTTTTAAACTTAAACCTGTGATAACTTTTTTTCTGTGTCTGTTTGCTTTTTAATGCTGAACAGGGAGCTTAAAGTGGGATTTATTGGACTTTAGGCTGTTAGTGTATATTTCGATAGCCACTTTTAGAGAAGTGGTGATGAGTAGCAGATAGCAGCTCTGACCTGTTGTAAAGGAGGATGTCAGGGGTCCAGATCTGGTCTGAAGGGAATCGCAGATTCTGAACTCCAGGGTAGTTTTCTGGATTCCAGCTCAGGTAAACATCCGTCCAGTACTAAGACAGAAAAGGATAGATTTTAAGAAATATAATAAAATAAACTCTCTAAATGTCCTATGGCTAATGAAGCCACGCTGTGTCTTCCTATCTTTTCTATCTCTCTGAAGTTATCATAAAGCCAAGAAAAGTAATTATGTAAAAATCTTTGTATTCATGCATGCATAAGTGATGGTTTTAAAAATGCTTTGATCCATTTTAGCAAACTAGATACATTCAATGACACATAGTTGCTGTGGAATCAATGAACATGTAGAACTTTCATTTAAAACCTAGACAAAAACACCTTAAAGTGGAAAAAATTATAGAAGTACAACCAAGAGCTGATTCTTCTCTCCATTTTTTAAAAATGTTTCTATTTCCCACAGCATCAGGTCGAGGTTTCTGCTGTACTGAACAGTGAGCAAACTGTGTCCTATAACCAGAACCGCTGCATAGACTAATTTGTCTCCAGGCTATGAATTTATCTGTTAAAAAATATCTTATGCCGGCATTAACAATCAGGTTTGACTGCCACTTAAACACACTGCACTCTTCCTTCCTCCCTGTTCCTACTCTCTGTTTCAATTTTGACTTGACAGTTGAGATAACTAGATAAGGATGGATAAAAATAACTAGACATAAAGTAAATATTTCATTATAAATATTGCTTTTAGATTGCAAGCCAAGTACAAGGAATGTATCCAGGAAATAAATTGCATCTCTGGAAGCTCATAGCTTAAATTCAAAATCATCAACAGGCAGTAAATGAACTGGAGCAAGTAATGTGAAAAGTCACATTGACAGATAATTGTGTGATAAAATCCTAAATATAATTAAAGCACATTATGTTGATAATAATGTGCCCTTCTAAAACTTTGACTCACCAGCTGCAGCCAGGCGTTGGTCATCAGCACTTGGTTCTTCTCATCCTAAGGAGGGAACAGAAAAAAGAATATTTTTTTGTTGAACAGAGGACAACCAGATCAATTAATATTTAATAAAGTGGAAAAGGGGGCTTCGTCTTTAGTAGGGCAGTGCATTTGTTTTGCATAGCCAAAGAACACAGGAAATGACTAACTGTATAAAAGCTGGATTTTATGTAACAACACGATCTGTTAAACGGCTTCACAGAGGAGTAATCTAACAAATTACACAACCCTTTTAAAACAGCTAAAATACTGCAGGTCCTGGTGGATTTAAACAATGTCGATGAAGAGTAAAAATACCATGCTGGGCCTGATAAAAAAACAATGCGAGAAATCAAATTATAGTCAAAATAAAATTATTTATTCGACTATAATTTGAGTGTTTCTCTTCTCCATGAGCCCATTTACAAGCAAAAAGCTTTATTGCATTGTCCGTAAGAGGGACAATAGCAACAAATATTTCTCAATTAACACATGTAGAGCATCTATTTTAATCATTTTTGTGTTGAAATTTTAAGTTGGACGTGTATAATTAGGTGAGACACCATTCTGATTAAAAAAAGATCACTATTATTAAGCTATTAGTGACTATTAATTTTAGCTTTACAAGGAAAGGCTGTCCAAAGTAAAGATAAATGATTTCCTTCTACTTTCATGGTTTCAGTTATGAAATAAAATAAATGTAATACATGGTAACAATCCACAAGATTATGTCTTGACCAGAAAAGAACTTCTGAAATATTTTCAAAGTGTATATTCCATCTGGGAAATGCACAGTCTAGCTGCAAGGTGAAATTTGCATTTCTGTAAGCATCAGAAGTTCTGCTTCAAGTGAAAAAATTCAGATCAGAAAAGCCCGCAAAAATTCTCAAGCAGAGAGGAGAAGAGGGGACTAGGATCAAAGAAGTCCTCTCTTTTCAGGTGCTGCATCTGTTTATCCATTTATCTGTATCTCTCTCACTTTGGCCTTTTTCTGAGGTTGGGGTTTGCACATGTGGCAGACTCTTCAATAATGACCTTTCCAAGAGCAGATAACCCAGGTGATTGAGCAAAAAGTCACCATCGAAAGTAATGATTGTAAATGTGTGTCTCTTTGGAGATGCAGATTCTCCTTGTGTATCTGAATGTGGGTGTATGTGTGTTTAAGATGTGTTGAAATGAAAATATGGGGGAAAAAAAGGAAAATGAAAATAGGCTTGTGAGTCCATTAAATTTATAATCTGCAAATATAAACTTCATTCATCTTTTCAAGGCCAGAACAACAGCATGACTGCAGCGCTCTGTGGACAGTGAGCATACATTCAACATAAACATCAACACAGACTATTCACTGGTTCTTATGGTTTGGCTCTTATCTTTACATTTCTTTTAACTGTTTGTGTTAAAACTGATACCTTTTCTTCAAAATACATAAAAATATAACAATCATAAAATTCCCCCCATAGTGTCAGTCCAGCACCTGCAAACCAGCATAGTGAGACTAAAGGTACTTATATGCAGTTATGACCCTTGGACCAGAGAGTTGACCCAGAGCCAGAACAGGTTTGGATCCATATTTTAAACCGTTAATTGAGTCTGGATCCCGTCCATGATCCATGCAAGCAAGTGCCTCCTCTTAGAAGATGAAGTCAGAGAGTAGAGATCAGACTCAAACAGTACAGATGAGAGCAAATTAGTAACGCTAACATTAGGAGATTGGGCTTGAATGAGAAATAGTTAAAATACTCCAAGAGTACAAACAGTCTAAGTTAACTTTTTAATGCTAGATGCAACAAAACTGCAAAACTGATTCTTAACCAGTTGCTTTTGTCATCTGTCACCATCCTTCTTGTTTCTATAGTTGAGTGTTTGAGCTTCAGTGTGCAGAATGATTTATGTGCAGAATCTGACACTAGAAAGCTGTTTTAACATTCATCTGCTGGAAGTAGACAGTTTCTCTGTGCTTATTGAAAATCTAATTTTAAGAGACAGGCCTATGAGTATGATATGTGAAAACATAAACAGACTGGCATTTGCAATTTGAAACTTGAAGCTGTCAGTGCATATACACCAAAAATGGACTTCAGAGTGAAGTAGGAGACATTTTGTGTCCAGCAGGAAAACTTTAAAAATAAACAAAATTTGCATATTCAAACATTCAGAATTTTTTTGGTGAGGTTTGATGAGGATTATTCTTTGTTTGTGGAAAAACACATATCAGACAGGCATTGTTCTTCCAAGCAGACAATATTTGTTTATACTGTGCTCGATCTCAATCCATGTCTGGAGGGACTCTTGAGAAAAGAAACTGAATAATTCTTCCACCACTACAGAGCAGTCGCTACACATTACACCATCATTTCAGCCTATATTAATCTTGTGTCTTGAAACTCACATTTAAATCATCATCTGTGATGTGAAAACATCACATCTCCATCCACTCAAGGAAAGCAAAAGTGCATGTCCAGGTATAGTTCGGTTTTAAAATTCTGTTGCACTGAGCATCTCTCCTGCCAGGCTGCTGACAGCGCTGTCAGCCCAACACTTGTTAGTCACTCTGCCATTCTCCTCCTCTCACACAGATGAGACGATAAGAACTCCCAAAAACAAGAACAAACAACCAAAAAATTGCCCCCACTGTGAAAAGCCAAAGGCCCTAAGAGCATGCACACACAAGTACACAAAAAAACTTAGCAAAACAACAACTGGTGTGTCTATGTGACAAATGAGAGCAGACATCTGATGATGGGTAACTCATTTCACATGCTAGCGCTTCCCTAAAGTGCCCTCTCAGTGTGGACATGCTGACTGACAAAGGAACATGCAGCCTGCAAAGTGTCAAAGGTTTTTGGTCCTCTCTGGAGGTTAATAAGTCAACAACTCCTTTGAAAGTTTTTTGCTACTTTGAGAAGAATTTTTTACAATTTTTAAAGTTATTAAAGATAGTTGACCTAGATTGATTTCTGGGTCACGAGCTGGAAGGCAGGGAAAGGAATAGTTCTTTCCAGAAATTGGGAATGTGTCAGGGTTGTCAATCTCAGGTTGACACGAAACACAGGACAGCTGCTCCACTGGGAACGTTTTGACACCTCTTATCCATACAACATGAGAAAACTGTGGGATGAGCAATGTTACCCTTCTCTCAGCCACAGCTCGTAAGGAGCAAGAGCAGAGATTCAGAAAGAAACCACCTCTGTGTTAAAACAAAATTTGCAGGAGAGTGTTGCTCAAGGTCCTGATAAGACACAAAAAATGAAGGAGAAAGTCCTGTTGGAGTGACAGTTTTGTTATAGGCCTTTAAAGCTAGCAGGCTGTTAGAGACTGTGTGACTGCGTGTGTTTCAATGACACTGATCACGTAGGTTAAAAAGTCAAACCTCACTCAACTTTTAATGCAATGGGCAAGTGACAGTCTAAATGCAGCCTCATTCCCACTCTGCTTCAGTGGAGCAGCAAGATGATCGGACATCTCTGCCAAAAACAAATATGCTACCAGCTGTGCCTTGATGAATACGGATGAAAAACAAGGTATAACATTGCAGTATAATAATATACTAACTTTCAGAAATATTGTTTGTATACAGCCAATGCACCAATGTGATTCAGACCACAACACACCCTGCAAGTGGTGAATTCAGACCTTTTCATCGTCGATACGATGGTAAATACCATGCCACTGTGGATAATAGAGACTTGGCAATGCCATTTGCATCCCAGGAGCTGTTCCTTTGTGTCTCTGCTACGCATAAGTAATACAAGTAATACAAGTTAATGCTGCTATCTCCCTCACCACGTCAATGATCTGCAGCAAAGTGAGGCCCAGCTCCACCAGAATAGCGGCTGAGTCGTTGACCACAGGTCTCTCCAGTCGGTTGTAGTTAGCCATAAGCTCCTTATATAGCCTCCTCTGGTGTTCTCCTTGCAGGGATCCTGCAGAAAAAACAAAGAAAATGAGAGAAAATATGGTTGGTGTGATAATGTTTTTAAGGAAAAATGATCAACTGCTTTAAAAATTTATCAAAACCAAGCAGGAACATCTTAACTCAAAGGTCTTGTCCTTGATAAAACTTTGAAATGGATCTTTGAGATCATTTTGTCCCATATAAGCACCAGCAGTTAGCACATATCTCAGAGTTGAAGGTCACTCCTTAGATTTATAGACCAAGGATGAAGAGTCTTTTGTTTTTGCATTGAACCATAAATCTAAAGCTGGATTAATAAAGTTTCAGAACCCCCTTTTTTTATGTTGTTTTGGCTTGGGGTACCCCTTTCTCACAAATTGTACTTTGGAACATATTCCTGTCTACTGAGGCTGAATTTTAATTCAGAAAGTAGCTTTAATGGTCTTCATAACCTTTTACCCTTCTTTTGCTGGCACTGGGCTGCAGCCAGCTTATGATTTACCTGGTGGGGTTTCAAAGTTGCTGCCATATACAGTGGCTTTTGAGTCTGCACAGTTTGTGCCAAGTTTGTCCCAATTCCTACGGTACACCCTGCGAACGTGCCTTTGGTACAAACGATGTGCAGTATGAGGGGAAAGTCTGCTGCTGAGCTGAAAGTTTGGATGAATAATGTATAAACAAACACATGTGCTGACATCTGCATATACATCTGAAGACAGTTACACACACACACACACAGACACACACACGCAGACAGGCAGGAGTGTTGAGTTGGTGTAGTCTTGAGGTCCAGGGTGATTAACATGATGTGTTTGTTGGCCCGACTCTCATCACCATTATTGATTCTCTCAACCTTACCATCCACACACATTTAGCAAAATCCCAGAATAAAAAGAAGACAGAGACACACACACACATACACACATAAACACACTCAGTACACAATCAGTTCACATTGTTGATGACCTTGGCGTCACTGTTCTCATTAAAGTGTGCAATCAAATTAAAATAAATAAATGTAACAGGAAAAAAATTATATTAAAACATCATTCATTCGGTGTGTCATATCTGAAAGAATCATAGAAGCTCATGCGGGTGTTTGCCTGGTAGTTTGTGCTCATGTTAATGTGTTCACACTGCAGGTAAAAATTAAACTAATCAGTTTCTTTTCCTTCATATGTGACACAAACCTGTTTTTAATTATTTGGGGCTGCAATGACAAAAGCTAAGAGCCTTAAAATGTCTAACTTTAACTTTTTTTTCTTTGTGTATACCTCTAAATGAAGCCCATAGCGCATGTGCACATGGAGGTCAATGCAAAGGATTTTTTTTTTCAGGAATTGGAAAGCCATCACAATATCTGTCAAAATCTGTTAGATATTCACTTTTTTCAAAGTTAATATCCGACCTTGACCAAAGATAAATTCAGCAAGAGAACACACTCTTAAGAATCAGCTTACAGATTTTAGTACCACACACACACCATTAGAAACACTGTCCATGCACACTAACTGTGATACAAGGACATATTCAAATGCAGTCAATAAGAGGCACACAAATAACAAATATGAGGCAATGATTAACTCTCACGCAGCACATACTCAACTGTCATTACTATAAAAAGGACTGTTAGGAGACAATATAAAGACATCACCTGCGTGAACAGACACTGTAATGACTCCCTCATATATACTAATGGTGGACAATCCAGTGAGAAAATTGGAAAGAACAGGGAGAAACTATCAGAGACAGAAATGTGGTGTGTGGATGAGAAAAAAGGAGAGAAGTTTATGGAGAAAGAGAGGAGCGAGTACTCCACCCATGTAAAGCTGTGAAGAGTGGAGGAGTGTGGCTGTGGCCCTGCAAGGTGCTGATTGGCCCATTAAGGTTGTAATGAGGAGAGTTATGGCAGGACCGAGCCTGAGGTCAGAGATGGAGGAGCTAGGAGAAGCTGTCCAGCACAGCAGAATCCTCTTTCACTGCTGCTAAGGAGCCACACAGACTTCAGACCTGAATTTAACTACAGTCTCATCTGCAGCTGCTATCCTGCCAACCTCCCTCCAGTGTCTCTCCCATGTTTTATTACTGTGGATTGTGAACTGAGGTCCAAAAAAACATAACTAAACTAATAAAGTCAGTGAGGAAGAATTGAAAGCTCAGTCTCTGTGGCTGCTTGTCTCATAAAAAACGTATTTGGAAAGGATTAAAAAAAATCAAATAAATTAAGCTAGCGTGCCAACTTGAATTCTCAAGCAAACGTGTGAAGCGTACGCCAGGGATGAAGGGATACAGTCATTCGTTTTTTTTATTTTTTTGTTTTTTACCATCTGACTAATGAATCTGATATGAGAAACTGGCGAGAAGACATCATTTTCTAAACACAGCGAGAGGCTTCATCAAATAAACTCCAGCAGAGGGGGGGAACGAGAGTGGGGGAGCTGGAGGATCTGTCGTTTGTTCATCACCCTCTGTTTTTATCTCCCCGTTCTCCACCTTTGTCCTTTTATTTAGAGAGCATGATGGAAAACACTTAGCGTGGATGTTCCTCAGATGAAAGGAATGAAAGGAATTCAACTACAAAGAAGTTGTATTAGTTTTAATGTTATCTTAGCAATATTTCTTTGCTTTCAGATACAGCACAGTGTCCTAATACCTTTTAATGCTCATAGTTTAAATCCATACAGTACGTGTGTTAAATGCACAGACTACATACAAGAATTTAAAAATAAGGGTGAACATGAAGAAAAATGTACAATATGTAACATTTAGTAAAGACTAAAAGGGAATAACCTTATAAAAATCATTTATAGTGATGAATTTAACCTTTGACCCAGTGACCTTGTGACCCTGAACTGAATCACTATCCAATCTTCATTTGAACAATCTTCACTGTGGTTTGTCTGACATTTTATTGTCCACGCATGGAAAAACAAAAACTTAATCATTATTAACCTTACTTACCTAATTAATCGAAAAAAATAGTGTTAGACATGTTAATAATAAGCAACCAAAGGAGATCAATACTTCATCAGTCTAACACTGCGGAGGTCATTACAGGAAATGTCAGGGGTCATCACTGTGTCTTGTTCAGGTCTGTGAAAAGGTCACTGTTTATTGGACTTATTCAAATGACAAATTAGAATAAAAACATGGTCATTATTTCTAAATAGCTCAATACACTAAGGTCACAATCCTGTACTGATATCATCATTAGAAGCAGGAAACAGCCTGTTTGACATCAGAGACACAAACTCTGAAAGTTTAAGCTGCACTTGAATACAACTTTTACACCACACACTACTGTGGAGCTGCTCTGATCACAGCACCTACTAAATCCTTTTTTTTGTGGATGTTGGGAGCTAATTCATTGTAATTGGATAGAGAAGATTATGAGCAAAAAGACAGTTTTGAAAGAAATAGTATTTATTTAATAAACTAATTAATTATTCTTAATTAATTAATAAACTCTAAATAACACCAGTGTTACTCATTAAACACAAACTGAGGAGGAGGGCTGTCTTAAAAACAATGCAAGGGTCTTTTTTTAGCATTTTTTGACAGCGGAACAGTTAAATTATTACAGAGAGTAATGAAACAAAAAGGAGCTGCCACAGGGAGCTGTTAGATGAAGAGCTGCAGACAAGAACGTCTTGTCCCTCATTAACTTTATCACATTCTCTCACAGCATTTGGTTTAAATCAGAAATATTGTCCAATAGATCCTTTTTTTTTTTTTTTTTGCTCTATCACCAAATCCTCATTTTTAGAAATTTAAAAGTGAAATGTGACACCTGTTGCTCTGTGCTGCAACTCTTTTATCAGTTTTAGTTGAAAATAGTATCATCCGTCATCAGAAAATGCATTAATTATTTATATTAATTATAAAACTTAAACAACTGTGGGGGTGGCGAGCATGCTAAATGAGGCAGGGGGAACCACTTCAACAAGTCGCATTGGCTTTCGGTTAAATTTAGACATTACTCACCAGCTGATAGTCACACAGCTGTGAATCAGCTTGTAAACGAAGTAGGACTTAAAGAGCTGCTGAATAAACTCCGTTAATCGCTTATTAAAACATCACACCTTTTCTCTTTTTTTTAAATTTGAACTTACTGATCTGAGGTCTGCCTGAGGGGAGAAAAAAAATGTTTGGACAGCAGAGCCAGAAGTCAAAAGATGGTTTTTCATGCATGCTGTTCAGACAGCTGGGGTTCAAACATTATATTTCTGAACCGGACACGACTAATATTAATCAGCAAATTTTAATTACTAAAAAAAGTCAGTCTCTGTGAGAAAGTTTTTAATGCAAAGCCTTTTGTTTTGTCTCACATGAGGAAACTTTACCCAGAACATGAGTTGTTAATATTCACTTGAGAATTCTTTTTTTTTGTCTTTGTCAAACTTAAAACCCCCAAATCACTCAGACTGCACACACACGCTCACACTCACACACACTCACACACACACACACACATAAACGCATATGTACTTTTTAACCCAAACTCACTGATCTAGCACACTGTGGTCGTCCTGGAGCTCCAGGATGTCTGCATATAGAATTATTTCTAGTTTAATAAGCAGAGACAAACTGCTTCTGGGCACCTCGGGGACCCTGAGGGGATCGGCACCCAAGGGGACCTTTTATTTCAGCTCTGCAGAACCCCACAAAATATTAAAACATTTCACAGTCACAAAATCTCCTTTGAGACCAAGCCAATTTTCTCTTTGCATGTGCTTCCACGACATCAACCTTTATTGAAAGAATATTGGCAGAGAGAACTATCAGTGCAGAACAAGATTATTGCGAAAGAGAATCGACAGGAAATGAAAAATGTGGGACACAAAGAGATGTAAATTTGGTTTGTATATAGTTGCTCATTATGCTTTGTACCCTGTGGTGGTGAGACAACCTGTCCAAGAATATGTCAATTCTACCTTTCAATCAGTCTATACTAGTAGAGGCTCGAGGCCATGGTGTAAAGTTTTACAGCCGTTCAAATACCGAGGACATAAATTATGTTGTGACTGTTTTTGGAATTGGACCCATATCTTGGATAGAGATTAGCACGGATGTTCTTCATTTATACATACAAGGAGTAGGAGGAAAAATGGGAAGAATGAAAAATCACTCATGTTTTTAAGATTGTTATATACCACCATTCTTTACCGAAAATTAACTTGCAAGCTTTGCAATGCACACATAAAATATTAAGGTCACCTTTTTCATCCCTTAATATCAATATTAAGGGATTAAACAAGTTTTAATATTGCAGATGTAAATAACAAGGAGGGGAAATCAGAGACACATTCATCCTTCTTTCTTTACTCTCTCAAGCTTTAAACTTTTAAAAGTAATAGTAGCATCTTCCTTTTATGTAAAGCCACTTTAAGATTTGGAATAGCCACTTCTTTCACTATTTCACTTTATATTTTTTCACTCCTTTTCTTGGCTACTCTTTTCTCTCTTTATCAGTGACTTTATCCCTCTTCAAGCATTTCCAAACCTTGTGATACCCTTTATCTCGTTCTCTTTATATGCCTCTTGCTTGTTACATCTGTTTCTCTTTTTCAGTCTATCCAGCCATGTCCTACATTTACCCATTTTTTGAGCATTTTTGTTCTCATTTGCAGTGAATAAGTGCATTCTAGAGCAGATTAGGTTGTGAGCGAAAAAAGCTGGAAAATGCATGGTCATGATCAGAACCGTTACCAAATGATTCGGATCATCTGCAAAAAGAATTAAAAGGTAAAAGACGAACTTTGTTCCAAAATGTTACCTGGTGGATCAATAACGAAGGTGTGTGTTCAAGGAGGCATTAAAAAATACAAGATCCATGTAAATACAACCAAGCACATTACTACTCTCTCTTTCTCTTCCTTTCTGTCACCTACTCACACACACCCGCACACACACATACACACACACACACACACACACACACACACATTAACATATACCGAGAAATTCAGCTACGCTATTCTGTCCCATCTGAATATTTTTTACTGGGTCAATGCATTCAGATGAGGCTTCCAAACACACACACACACACATCAGACACAGGCTATCCAAACACAGATGGGATGAGGGACCCATTCTCCCTCTCACTTTCTCCCTCACACACACAAACAAACAGAAAACCCAAACAGAATGCTATTTTAGACAGAGCACTCAATGACCACCTCTTACATCAGGGTGTTTTAGTGCCACTGATGAGCTCAGCTAAACCCATCCAGACTGAGCTGCTGTCCAACACACACACACACACACACACACACAGAGACACAAACACACACAGACATTTCAGCTGGTAGGATGAAAGCATGCAGAGGAATGATTGTGGCTTTGCTCCTTAGTCTCTTTCTGCCAAGATAATCTAACGTTATTACAAAGATCATTCAATCTATTATCATATGGGACATTATTTTATCACTAAATGCTTTGGGATACCCAAAAAAGATGTGACTAAGCTTCACACCTGATGAAAAATTGTTAAACACCTGCAAAACCAAGGCTGAATGTTGAGGTTAATGTGGAGATGCTTTGAAATAATTTTGAGTTCACAGTTTGTCTTGTTTGTATTAACACACATGTCCTGATTGAAGTTTAAAGAGGTATTTGTCACTTTAATCACTGCTTTCCATACTAGCCATGAAGTTATAGTGCAAGCAGCTTCAGTGTAAAAGATTGAGGACAAAATCCACCATCAATGAAACGTGCCTTAGCTTCTCACAGCGATGATTATTCCAAGTTTTAAGACATCATGATTGTGTATCCATGAGGTTTAACAGGTCCTGACCATTCTTTTTTACTCCAACTATCCTGCTACAGATACACTTTAATGACACAGAAAACAGGGGGCCTCTCTTGTAACTGAGGCCCCTTAGGATCCTGATAATGTAACATGCATCCTAATGGATAAACACTAGAGAGCTGTGGTGATGATGTGGTGACAAAAGGGTCAAGAAGATAAAAATGAAAGTGAAAGGCTTTAAAAATATTCCACTAACTTAATTTTTCCTCAGATTAGCTCAACATTAATTAACATGGTGAAAACAGATTCTTTCTTTTGAGGCTTATCCCTGGAAAAGGGCAAGAATTCCTACATAAAATCATACGACTGTGAAACAAACTGCTCATTACTTAGAGTAATCTTCTTTCATACGCTTGTAAACCTGCTTGTTGAATCTCAAAAACTGATGTAAAGAGCCAAGTCTATTATCCGGTCTGAAACACAACAGAGCTGAGATCCCAGAGTTCTCTGGGACAGAAGGACCAGAGTCCTGAACCTAGAGGGGGGATTGGGCTGCACAATGAAACCGCTGACAGACCACCACTCCCCGAGGGCCTCGACAGTCGACACCATGACAAAAGCAACACATCTACAGCCATTCTGAGGCAAATGTCTTGTGTTAATCTATGTGTGAGTGTAAATGGGGGGGAAACAGAAAGAGAAGAATAAGACTGTACATACACAATACAACGATGATGATGTGGAAGAAGTGATATGATGAAGGCCAAACTCCCACAATAAATCATATTTTTCTAAAGCTGTTACATTTGACAAATGTAAGAACAAGAGTCATAAACCCAGATTTTGGAATTGCAGCACACTGTTTGTTTGCAACCACGCTTAACATATTAACTTGACAGTGCATGACAGAGAGTGGGCGAATGAGAAAACAAAACAC
Organism: Acanthurus leucopareius; assembly: GCA_029814765.1. Classification (NCBI taxonomy): domain Eukaryota; kingdom Metazoa; phylum Chordata; class Actinopteri; order Acanthuriformes; family Acanthuridae; genus Acanthurus; species Acanthurus leucopareius. The sequence continues at coordinate 13,714,809 of JAQMCX010000058.1, read as the reverse complement.
AACTGAAGCTTAGCTTATCCTGATCCTCGTTCCAACAGGAATTTTCTTCACATTAAATAAAAGCACCAGATGAGACTTAAAAACACTGATATACTGACTATCTGAAATTACACTTTCCAGAGTGACACATTCTGCAGCACCTTGCAGAAATCAAGCCTGTGAAGCAGCAGTCCCTCTACAATAAAGTGGACGACCCCACGTTGTTGTGCCAATGAGCCCCTGCCAAAATAGTGTCCACCTTAACAGAGGCCATCTGTCTCCCTTTTCGATTATGGCCAAGACATTGAAAACTTAAATTTGACTGTCTGTGAGAAAAACAACCCAAGGTGAACTTTTTGTCTTTGTCTGCGTATGTGTTTGAAAAGGTTTACTGTCTTATATTCATGCTGTTGTTAAATAAGTTTCCTTTAAAAAACAAAATAAAACCCAAGAGGACACCTGTATTGGTTCTATTGTTACTGTTACTGTTAGCTTACTAGCTGTTCTGCCTCTAAAATAAACCAAGTGCACACTGATTTAAATTAAGGTCAATTCTACTATCTAATATAACATAATCTGACTAACATCTCATTATTTCACTTTCAATCATTTGGTAGAGGAATGAGTCAGGGCGGTCAGCAGTGAAGTATCCAGATGTTTAGCAGCTTTAAGTCTATATGTTGAGTGCCCAGCCTATTGCTAAAGAGAGAGGCAGGAGAGGTGAGAGGGAGGGAGACACAGAAAGGAGAGATGATAATAATGGGAGGCACAAAAAGGGAGGAGACAAATGAATGTGAATGTAAAGGAGGGCAGAGAGGAGATGAGGGTGGAAATGAGTGAAGATAAAGGGCATCCACGGATCCTTAAACTGTTCTGAAATTTATATAGAGTCATACAAAGTCTCCTTAATAATGTCACAAAGTTTTCTAAAGGGGCTCAGTTTCGATGCTTCAGTAAAATTTCAGACATACGTTTTACATCTTGTGAGACTTTATCAAGGCAGGGTGAAGAAGGACGAAAACAAGCTGACACTGTTTTACTTTTTTCATGCTCCAAATAGAAAAAATAAGACGGGTTTTAGTGTCAAGGTCGTTAATACACAGGACTGTTGACTACTATTAATACAGATTGTTTGATCAAACATGTTGTGTAATTATTCTGTGCCCTGTAATGTATTAAATCAGTAATTATGAGGGAGAAAGGTGGCATCAAGGAGACCGGAGGGAACCTGAACAGTGATGGATGAGGCAAACAGAGGAGAAAATTAAAGGGGATACAATTCTATATGAGCAAAAGTCATCTTTCATCTCTCTACACTTTCTGAGTTGTTGTCTAGAAATGTCTTTCACTTCTCTGACTGTCTCTGACTGTCTCTGACTGTCTCTGACTGTCTCTCTGTACATTTCAGGTGGGTTTTCCATGTGCATGCACATGTGCTCATTACCACTCCATGTGTGTCATGCTTGAAGCAAGCATTGACCCATGGACCCATCCATTAACACATCATTCTCAGCATCGTGTGACAGTCTACATAGGCGAGCAGAGATCAGAGCATGTGGAGTTTTGGATGGATAGATTCATATAGGAGAGATTTATAATCTATAGCTGAGAGCTCAGAGCCCTAAAACCACGGGATGCTTAATCCTAATCCAGGAGCTAAGACCTTTGCCATGCTGGACACTGAGTGCTTGGTTGTCACATCAATACTTCTCCACACAGGTCAAACACAATGTACTGCTTTGCACGTCTTTTCTGTAACTAAAACTAAAGAGAGCTCCACTGGTTGACAGGAAGTGGTATCTTGCTGCAGTGTGAATGTTCAGCACTACAGTTTTCTAACCTTTACTCACTTGAAAGCAGCTGCAACTGTTGACCATTTAAGCATTGTCAGTCACAGTTGGGTAAAAGTATTTATTAATATGAGAACCATAAGTTTTATCTCCTATGATTCAAAATAACTGAATTGTAGGAGATAAAAAGTTGTCAAAAATCGATATAATTGTTAGAATAAAACTAGATGTTGATTGAACTAAAAGCTCAGCTGGCTGGGACAATATAAAGAGCGCACACGCTATTGTTATGTTGTGCAATTCTCAGTATTAGTACCTTTGGCAGCCGGTCCAAGAGGTTCTTCTTTTTTGTTTAATGGCTAAAAAATTGCCTTTGCAAAATGAACATAAAGTGTATTGCAAACTTTTATGCAATTTAGACATCATTGTTAACAGAGCAACGAACAGCTGTAACAAACAAGACCAGCTGGCCAACACACACTGCAGCATTAAACAACAAAAAAACAAGCCTGAGGTGAAGTAAATAACTTGGTGTTTTGTCCGTTTCACCTCAAAAACTCTGAAGATCATTTATCTGTACAGCCACTTTTGTTTCACATTGTGTTTGAGTGGACTGAGGACCCCAGTGAATAGTTTGGCACACGTTCAACTGCAGCATGAGACTGAACATAGAGCCCTCTTTTCTATTGATTTCATTGAGAATCAGTTTTGTATCGAGGATCAGTTTTAAACAGAGAACAGATTTTGAAACAAATTGTAAGATTCTTAAAGATTCAGATCCCTGTTATCAGTGAATGATCGCCTCTTTAACACACGACTGAAACAAGGGCCTCAGAAGTCCATTAACATAAACTTTATGATTAAACAGAGTAGAGTCTGGCAAAGCGGTTAAGCATTGCTGAGCATGGAAAAAATCAGAGGCAGGCAGACTGTGGAAGACTCTGCAAGAGAGAAAGAGAATAAATGAAAGAGACAGAGAAGGACATTGAGAGATGAGGCGTGGCGATGAAGTCGAGCAGATAACATTAACAACATCTGTGACAAATGTCTCTAACCTAACTGGTCTCTGATGCTCTGAGTCAGGGTTTGGATCACATATGTGGTGCTACTAAGATGGTTTTTTTCTACATTTTAATTAAACCCAAAACAAAAATATCTATTGCCTGAGGAGTAAACTTGCTCAGTCACAATTTATCTGTAATTAAACATTTTAATCTACTTTTATAACACTGTGTTTTGTTTGTCGGTTTAATCCACTCCATTATCTGTCTACACAGCTGTGTGGAGCCCAAGATGACACAAAATCATGTTTCTATTTCAAGGATACTAAATTGCTCTATCTCACCTCTGTTGGCTATTGTTTGTGTTTCCCTTGACGGACTAAAGCTGCTTATCAATGGTGCAGTGAATGTGAACATTCAAGGGCCTACAAGCTGCAAACTGTTTTTAACCCCCCACCCCCCCAATGCTCAGAGACACAGCCTTTTTTTTCCTGCCATCAGTCACATGTGACTCAATGAGATTCATAAATGAACGTGCTGTAGGGATTATGTGTTAGATTTTGGTAACTATTTTAATCTATTTATCCGTCAATTTATGGCTTTTTTTTCCATTTCCGTCATTATTGCTGTTTTAAATTATTTTTTGAAAGCTCATTTAAAAGACAGAAACTTTTTTCTTTATCACTGCATGATTCAAGCTTAAAAAGGGACAAACCTACATTTTGACATTCAGTATGAAATGACATGACTTGTGCAGCTTTTCAGTCCATTAATAACTTTTACAGAAGACATCAGACGCATAATGATCAACACCGTCCATCCAAGAGAGTAAAACTGTTTATAAAAGAGAAAGGAGGACTCCTGTCACTGGTTAGTGTGTAATCTATCTCCCTCATTCCTCCCTTCAGTCTTTTTTTTCACACATTTAAGTAATTCCTCCTCCATCCTCACTCCTCAGTAAGATCACTAAATGGAAATGGAGAGGTGAGGACAGGACAGTTAAGATGGCAGGTTTGACGTTTGTTTGCACTTGATGGACTAACACACAAACCGTATAAACACACAAGCACTCATAAATGGGGTGTTTGAAAGCATGTCTTCAGCAAAGCCGCTGTGTCACAAAGTGGTAAGTACACAACCCAGATGTTACAGATGATGATGCTGATGGTGATGATGGTGGTGGTATGGGGCTTAGGAGAGAATTAGAGACATGCATGCAAATCTCAGTGCGCATGAATGAGCAAACATTAACGCACACACTCTTATCATACACACATAGAAATACATGAAACATGCAGACAGTGTTTAAAATAAATCAGTGTGGTAAATTACCCTTTTACAATCAAACATAAGTGTGACCAGACTGTTAGGAAATACCTCCAGGATGCAGAATATTTTTTCAACAGAACAGGTGGTGATGAAATGACAGTGATGCAGTACAGTCAGAAAAACAAAGCTGCACTGACTGCCTTCACTCAAATTCAGGTTAAATTCTTGCCCTTCATTTTAACTGTTGCTGATGCACAAGAACAAGTTGCCCGATTGTAGCCCAGAAAAATGCAAGCACCAAAGCTCATCAGCACCTTTAGTAATAACAGATAAGAAACACATGACCCTAGATTATGCAAAACATCCGCAGTAATCAGTGATTTAAGTCAAAATCATCAAAATCTCACAGCGTTAATGAATCCAAACAAAATGTACGTACGAACAAGAGAAAGTGCGTGAAAGGAGACAAAAACTTAATAAAACGCAGACCTTATGAGCGCCTCTCTCCCAAACATACCTTTGAAAAGCATGGCCGCACAAATGTAAAATCCAACCGAACATGGTCCCCAAAACTTGTGGCACCGCATCCTGGCACTGCGCAGTGGACTCCGCCAGCCCCCCGCACCGGGCTCTCAGTACCGGCTACACAAGGAATCTGCTCCCGCTTGGCGCTGATGTGGACATGAGTCTGAAGAGAGACGAAGAGGGGGGAGACAAAGTGTGTGTGAGATGGAACGACCCGAATGAGTGTGGAGTTCAGTTTGCGCGTTCACACGGCTTCATAAACACACACGGAGCTGCACGGGGACGCGCGAACGAGCTGGAGATTGAATGGATGCGTGCAACTTCCCAGGTAACAAGGATAGAAATACACACAGTAAAGTCTCTCTTATATTTTAAAGAGATAATCAATTTGATCAATGTCTGTTATTTAATTTATTAAAGTCATGTAAGACTTTTTCATGATTGTTTTTCAGTTTCTCTTAATTGTATAAAGAATTTTTGTAGAATAGCCAATTTAAATACTGTTAAACTTTTTGTTGAAGTTGTTTTTGCTGAGATATTTAACCGTGTTTTTCCGTTAAAAAGTGAGTTTAGTCTCCAGTTAAGCTCTACCAACCTTACCAGCCCGGTAGTTTTGCGTCTCGTGGACTCACCTGTCCCCAGGGTGTCCTTACATTTAAAACAGGAGCGTGCACCAGGGGGGCCGTGTTACGTAGACAGTGTCTATGTGCGACAGTGGAGGGGGTGGGGGATCGAAAACTATGGGTTTTTTTCCACAGTTCACATGGAGAGATGCTCAGATAGCAAACTAATATGGGATACAAATGTCACATCTCGAAAACTGGTACCATTGTGTTTACATATGAAATATAAATCATTTGGAAAAAGTAAAAATAATAAATTAAATAAATGAAAAATAAAACAGCGCCTCACTCAGTTTATCAAAGGCTTGAAACACCAATACCAATGGTGAGAAGAATCTTGTACTTGCCAATATCCAGTCGGGTGTTTTAGGCAGTATTGGAGGCCTTTCAAATGTTGGTGTCAGTATCTTAGCAGCCCCACTTTCATTAAATATTTCATGTTAGCATTTTTAGATGTTTTTGTATTTATTTTTGGCATGTAGCGCCTCCTAGTGCTATAAATAAATGCTATCAAATAAGCTGTTGCAACATTACAAGTGAGGGTGTGTCTAGGGAGCAACATAGTGCTTCATATGAAACTTGCTGAACAATATCAATGGTGCTAATAACCACATACGGTCCTGTGAAAATTGTCACCTGACTCTGCAGTTTCCTCAACTCGAGGGAGTTTTATATTGCGTTTGAGCTCATTGTTTTACTCTCATCTTGCCTCAGCAGGTAGCTGTTTAAAGCTCTAAAGCTCTGTTAAACCCTGTGTAAACTGCCCGCCCAGCTCTGAGCAGCAAAGTCGAGACCAGCTGGTGAACATAGTGGAGCATAAATTTATGTACATTTTGCGGACAGAGACACATCTCCAAACGAGTGCCAGTGTTGCTCTGTGTGTGCTGGATCTATAAATAAGGAATGTTTTGCTACATTTCTCCATATCAACTTTATAAATTGATAATATGTGTAAGTTGCAATGTGCAGTTCTTGAGCTGCTCCAGAGGGGTCAGATATTAATGCTGGTTTAAATTAAAGACAAGACCATGGAGTCATAACTACCATGAAACAAGATGCATCTCACTATTTTTTTCTCAGTGCTGGACACAAACAGGCCTGAAACTCTCATAAAGGAGGCACAGAGCTCAACCCTCCTTCTCCCACAGCTGACTATCATTCCTGAATGTGTTGTGCATGTGCAGCTCTACAATTTTCCACTTCCAAATGTTACAAAGAGGTTCATCAACAGCATTTTTTGTTGTATTCGTCACCTTTTTGTGCAAAGCCTGGCTCGTAATCAAATGACCTATTTATTCGGGTCCATAAATAATTCTAGTCTCAAAAAGGATCCGACAAGCAATGAGAGGAACGCTGCACATTTCTGCAAATGTTCTCACTGCTTGGATCCCTTTTTTTCCCCCCACTTCTTCCTCTCAATGGAACAGGGGGCCTATCATCTAAGAAGCAGTCCTGTGCCAGTGGTATTAGACCGGTGCTTGCTATTTTTTTTTTTCATACCCCACATGTCTACATCTCCTAAGTCTGGAGCTCCATCAGAGAAGATTTATGCCGTTAGATGTGATTTGGTAAGGAATCCCATATCTGTGTTTGCTGTAGGTGCACAGACAGCCACAGTGGGCTGAGTGAAACCTCTGATCACAACCTTCATCCTTGTACTCGCTCTCACTGGGCAAACATGTTGTCAGTGAGGATACAGTGACATTGAACTAATCCTTATTTTGCCAAGGAATCCATATAGAGCCGACTGTGGACTAAAAACCAACAAACTTTTGTTTAAAAGTATCATAACTTTACTAAGGTGAAGAGCTGTCCAGAGTGCTGAAATCGCCAGCAATGCTGTGATATGTGAACAGCATTCATACATAGATTTCAAAATGTATCCAACAAGAACAAATAACTTATAGAAAAAGCAAAAAGTTTTAATGCACAGTATGTTGTTTCTACTAAGCAAAACACACGTAAATGATACATTTGAATATGTCATTAAGTAGTGTGGGATCATGGGGGTTGTTGCCTTAATCATTATACAACCACAGCCAGTGACAATGAATAATTGTGCCCCATCCATGAGTAAGCAATTAAATTATACTTAACAACTTTAGACTTTCTCACTCTGATGTATCATCTTTTATTTTGCTGTGTTTATGGAATCAGCCAAAGAAGAGGAGATGTGATGTCATACTGAAAACTGACCAAATAAGTTGCACTATTACATTAAATGACATTACAAATTTTGAACATTGTTGGAAACATTCAGGAAAAAAAACCTTTCACTGGGCTGAAAATCTAAGATCAGGGCATCACAAAAGCCAGTTTATTGTTTGCCAACCATGAAGTCAGGATTGTTTAAAAACCTTGGCATATTCTATCTTGCAGCTCTTGGTTTGAATTGTCAAATGTGTTTTGCTGTGTATGACAAAAGAGACACAAAATGTACACCGAGACAACTCTGTCAAATCAATGTCAGAACTCAATAAAAAGCCTCTAAAACAAATAAGTCTAAAAGCATGAAATGTTAGAACTTTTTTGCATTTTCTGGAGATGGCTTGCATACAAAGAATTACTGCATTACATTATAACTCCAACAGGATTTGGATGCGGATATGCAATGCAGTATGCCAACATTTGTGTATGAGTTTTTACAGAGAGTCAAGAAATCTTTATTTTCCCCCATGTGTTGCCTCCTGCTTTTGGGAGGCGAGACGCAAACATTTACCAAGGCGCGCCAAAGAAAAGAATACACAAACTCGCACAACAAACCCCTTTAAAATAAAACTGCAGAGACTTGCCATCAGATAACTGCTGAGATGAAAACACAACCCAGATGCACTAGAGAGCTTTGGCTCTCAGGTGGCAGCCAAATGGTATTTGTTTAAACATCAAATATCAACTAGAAAATCTAACACTTGTAGTCTAATTTTGAAATTGTCAGCACTGAGCTGGAGCCCACAATCTGCCCACCATTCTACTAATTAACACAGAGGGGGAATCTGAATCATGTTATGAGACTTTTAAATATACCGATCCACTGACAGGAGGTGAACACAGGCAGCAAGAGAAGACAAAGTGCATAAAAGGGCGTGAAGACCGGAGGGAGCTGTTAATTCTCCATCTTTTATGAATGAGAAGTGTTCTGCTAATGGACTTAAATGTTGTGGAGCTATTTTTTCTGTATTCTCTCCATCCTTTTTTTTCTTCCTTAGGTCCCTCTTGTCTTCTTCTACGACTCAAAACAAACAATAGAGACAGTGCCAGATTATTTTGCCTACATGGGATTTATGTGAGCACTGCCGCACAAAGAAAAAGGCTAAAACTAATTAAGTCACCAGTGACGATGACAGACTTCAACTCATTTCAACCAACACTCCTTCAAAACTGACATATGTCTGTATGAAATTTTTAAATCCTATATTTTGTTAAACATCCTCCTCACTCCCTTCTCCTGTTTCTAAATTAAATATCTGACATATTCCCCTGTCTCAGCAGGGTGCATGTGTGTGTCTGTGTGTGCGTGGCTGTGTGTGTGTGTGTGTGATAGAATGAGGTCAGATGAGTTTTAGTTTTGTCTGAGTCGCTACCTTTGATGTATGTATGATGCAAAGCTTTTGCAGGGACACAGAGCACAAGGGTCCCAAAGACACCCAAGGTGTGTATGTATGTGTGTGTGTGTGTGCATGCAATTGTGAATCTGGATTTCTGTGTTCGTGTGTGAGCGTGCACGTTGTGTGTGAGCGATCTTTAACTGTTCATTCATGCTTGTCACATTGGATCTCTTCAGTTATATGTGCACACATGGCAGACTTTTAGTCAATAATATTTGTAGGAAATTATAAAAGCAACTGCACTCAGGCTGTTTATAGGTGCTGTATGTGTGTATTTTTTTCCCACATGATGAAGTGCTTTGTGGTCACCCTGAAACAGCTCCTCCTCTGTTGTCCTGCTGCCATTTGTCTCTGTTACACCGCACAGGTGGTGACTGAGTGAATTATGATGTCGAAAAAAAGGTCAGACCTCTCACACACATTCAGGAGTTTTGTGTGGAAAAGGTCAGTGCACACGAGGGTGTAAGAAAGACAGACAGCCAATGTGGAAAACACAAACAGACCACAAAGCAGAGTAATGCATTGCGTGGGTGGACAATAATGTATGATCAAAGAAAGGTTTAAATCTTCAGAGAGGAGTTCACACAAACACATGCAGAGAAATACTCTTACACATTTATATACACATACTTAGAGATGCTTAGGTTCATAAATAGAAGGACTTTAAATTATTAATGAGCTTTGTTCCGTAGGACATTTAGTTATTGTCTTGGTTCATCCACTCTTATCCTCACTTCAGCTTTTAGGTGGTCATTTTTGTGGAGCTGCTTCAGTGTTTAAACAAGAGTGTAAATCATCCATCAAACAAAGAGATTCACTGGAAGCGCTCCGTCCTTACTTTTAAAAGATGTGTGAGCTTTAATGCAGCACCTTGAGAAGCAGAAACCCAAATTAGTCCTCTTGGGATTTGCTTAGAAAATTTTTAAGGGTCTTACTAAGCTGTTTTTCCCTTTTAAAAAAACACCCTTTAAATACCCTTCCCTCAGGTAATTTTTTTTTAATTCAGAGGCCTCGCATGACTGCAGTAGTACAAGAGAGTTTTAATTATTATCTTAATTTTGATCACTTTCATTCCAAATTTAATATTAGTAACACAAACTGCACAATAATGTGCTATCATTAGTTTTCCATCAGTAAAAAAAATTGTTTTGAACAAGTCTGATTCTAATTCTTGTTGAATCATATGACAACCTTTCATATTTTATACTATATTCTAACAACAAAACACACTGTTTCCCCATTTATCTCACACTATGGTTATTGTGTGAAGCAGAAATCTCGAACTCTTTGCCAGATAAACTGTGGTTAGGACTCCACCCAATGGAAGAACTGTGAATGCACACAGGATGATCTGCGTGGCACGGAAGGAGGGAAAACTGCCTATTGATACCACAGAGGAAAGGTGCAAAGTGACTGAGGCAGATCTCATTATCCTTCAGTTTCCTGTGTGCCGGTTACCTGCTCCTGCAGTCATGGAGGGCTGGAATGACACTCAGCCATGCCTTCACATAGGATAAGAGACAAAGCCAGGTATTAAAGACAAAAAAAGTAATGCTGTCCTTCACTGCAGGGTGTCTAGAGTCCATGTTGAGCACAAATGAGGGGAAATGACTTCCTAAAAGCTGAGGAGAGGATAAGAATGGACGAACTGAGACAATGACTAAAAGACCTAAAGAATAAAGTTGAATTATAATTTAAATGTCCTCATAACCACAGCAAATACACTTTATGCAATCAAGTTTATATGTTTATATATTTTTTTTACATGTGTGAACAGTAAAATGTGAGGAATATGAATTAGGTTAGAGGAAAAATGTTATGCAACTGTGGCTCAGAGGGTAGATCAGGTCGTCCACTAATCTTGGTTGGTGGTTGGGTTGGTGGTTTGATCCCACCTCCTCCAGCCTGCATGTTGAAGTGACCTCTGGCAAAATACTGAACCCTAAATTACCCCTGATGGTAAAGCCATCACTGTGTGATTGTGTGTGTGTGTTCCTGATGAGCAGGTTGGTATTTTCTTTTGAAGTCCATAACATTAGTGTATAAATATGAGTGTGAGTTATTGAATACTAACTCATATTGTGAAGCGGTTAAAAGGTCAGAAAAGCACAACATCAATGCAATTCATTTACCATTTAATACAAGAAGGTTGCACATCAACCTAATGATATATTTAAATTGGAAATGCTCTTAAAGTTAATATAGCGCTTTTTTTAAAAAAAAATTACATTTTAAATCAATTAATATAAAAGAAAGCAAAGGAAAACAAGGAAAGCAATGTCAACAAAACAAAGAACAAACATACAAAATTAATGCACTTGTGTGCACATTTTGAGCAGTAAAGCTAATTTAAATAAAAAATTTTATAGAGATTTTTAAATACACCATATTGCTGTTAGAACTTAAACCTCAAAAATGTTTACCGGAAAATATTGAGAAAGAATTGTGTTTGCTCAAATCAAGAACTCTGCCATTTATTTGTTTACCTGCAGAGTATTAGTTGAGACAAGCCCGTCTTTATTTAAACTCTGAGAGCCTGACTTGTTCCTGTGGGGTAGCAACTGTGTGTATGTATATGTGTGTGTGTGTGTGTGTGTTTGCACGGTCGTCAGAGCTCTGGCTCAGAGATGTGAGTGGCAGACTTGATGCTTGACTCCATTCATTCTTTTTCCCTCTTAAAAAGCCTCTGAAAGAAACTCTTGTTCACTTTCACATTCAGACGACAGATTTTGAGCTCTGAAGACACTCAGACATTCAGCCGACGAGCAGCTCACTGCTCACACTGCAGGTAAATCTCACATATTTAATACTGTTCTATCTACATCCCTTATTAAGCTAAGCACAAGCTAAGGACAAGTGGCAAAAGGAAGCAGTTGATAACTACCTGTTTTTAAAAACATGCACTGGTGTGCATTCCTGTGTTTTTTACATTAATAATTCATGAATTTTCTTACTAGAGCTTAAAATTTTTAAAGTTTTCTTTTTTTTTTCTCTAGACATGAAATTTGTGATCCTGTTTGCTCTTTTGAGTGGTAAGTCAGACAACTTCATAAATGACTACATGTTACTGAATGCAACTTGTGTTTTGATAGTATTAGTTTCTGTTTTGGACCCTAAAATGACAATGACAAATATTTTGACTAAGCAGTGTTATCATATTGTATTCAATACACATGGATTTTACCTGCATTTGCATTAATGTCAAACATTATCACACGTAAAATGTGTGCAGAATGAATTAAAAAAAAAAATTTGATGAATTTTTTGTGACTTCATTATTTGAAATCAAGTCTTTGTTACCTGTGATGCATTACACCTCAATCCTGATAACCTGTGTTGTTACTTTTTATGTTTTTTTGTTTTGTTTTTTGCTTTTTTTGTTTGCTTGTTGTTGTTTTTTTAATCTGTTCAGGGGTTTTTGCTGCCCCCTTTGTAAAAGAGGAGGAGGCAAAGAGATTCATTAGGCTGAAGAGACAGTCGGGATACTGGGATCCACACCACTCTCAGAACCAGTGGGGTTACACCATTCAGGAACAGGTAACATCTCACTTTAAGGTGTAAATATATTTAAAAAAGAGAATGCAAAAGGTACGACTTTGTCAGCCACCAATGAGGCATTTTTACAAGAAAATATCTTTCTGCCTCAGGTTAGCGAGTACTGGACAGCCCTACGAACAGATGCTCAGTACTACATGGACATGAGCAACCTGATGTTTGACCGCTCTGTGGCAACGTGAGTGACAAATTCAGCAGCTAGTCATCAAACAGTTTCTTTGCATTTTTAACCAGTCTGTCCAACACACTGTGACTTTTGAGTATAAAAAATGTATATGCAGTTGTAGTGCCATAGTCCTCCCATTCTATCTATCTATCCATTAAGTTCATTATTTGATTACTCTAAATTGTTATTAGTCAGTTTAAGTGTTTTGTCAGACTGAACTCTTGCTGCCATCTGTCAATGTGTCACTTTCCAAATTCCTACAACTTGATTTTAATGTGCTCTTTAAAGTTTATAAGCATTTCCTTAAAAATATATATTTTTCTCTCTGTATTTTTCTTCATCTGGTCATTTTGCAGGGAAAACAACAGACTGTATATGGAGATGCTGCGCAATGCACGAGCTCACCTGGACAGCCAGACTGGTGGCCACAGATAAAAAATAAATAATGCATTTCTTATGTAGTAGTGAATTGTATAGCTCTTCATAAAAACCGTTAATACGTAGATTTCATATGCATATGGTGCTATTTATCTATCCACATTGTTTTGCTATGAGATGCTGAGTTTTGGAGAAATCGTCTGTGAAGATGTCTGTCTTCTCTCAAATGAAATGAAACTAGAAGGAATGAAACTGGTGTGTTGCTGTGATGTATTCAATATACACAAACTATGAACTATGAAATTGGTAGTTCTGATGTTTATCAGCTTCCTACAGATGAAAGGACTCAGTGCAGCAGGCAGACAGCATGTGCGTCATCCTGCCTAAAAATATTGAATAGTGACCAAAAAAAACCCACCGCCTGACAACTGCTTTGATGCAAAATCAGTGGGATTAGTCTTCCTTGTTAAACTTATGCTCAATTATCTAAAGCATCTCTGTTAACACAGAGGTGTTTTTGGAGTCAGATCATGTTTACAATCTTGTCATTTTGTATGTTTAGGTCTTTGTGCTCTTGTGAAAGGTGCTTCTAAGTCTTGATTACAGTTCAACTCTTTCACATTTAACACAGTTTGTGCATGCACTAAAATCTTAAAAAGTGAAAGTATAGAGTTTTTTCTTTGCCTTTGTGATTATCTACTTTTCTTCAACACATTGTACGATTTTAGTGTGGTAAGGTTCATCAACCTCAATGTTATCACTTAATCTTATTATTAATTATTAGCATTATCATTTGTGGATAAGGAATGTTAAAGTTAAGTTAGACTTATCAATGAATAAATCAAACCTGTCTGAAATGCTGTTCACATGTTGTATCAAGAGCCAGGAGAGTTGTGTCTTACCTGACAAAGTCAAAAATGCGTCAGATCGAGGTATCAAATGTCCCACTTTTGATTCCAGCAATAACAAAGTAATCTAGACAAAGACAAAGCACCCTGAGGTAAAGAGGGTGGCCACTGCCTTGATGATGCCAATATATACTGTATATATGTAAGAATACTGCATACAGCCACTAAATTACAGAGTGCTTTGAAAAAGCCAAAAAGTGTGGTTTTCAGAAAAGAGAGGGGACAGATTAGAGTCGGGGTCAGAGTCAGGCAAACAAAGGAAAAAAAAGTTGAGCATAAATTCTTTGCAGAGACTGGAGAAGACTCCTTATCACCACAGGGGGGAGTCACACAGTGTGAAATGAAAACTAATGAGCTGTTGTCAAGCCAAATACAGAGATGCAAAGGTGAAAAGAAAAATGTTTGTGCTTTGGTAAAATGCTTGGTAGAATTATGTCACACACATATAATCATTTTCTGTATTTTTATTGTGCTGCATTTCAATTATGAAAACAAGATAGGATTTATTTGTAAGGTGAGGCCCAAAAGCATAGGACCACATCCTACCACAGCCACTAGGGGGCAACAAAATGCAGAAATGATTCACTGCAATACTGTATGTTCTTTTTTTAATTTTCTTTTTTTAAAACTTTTTATAGTCAATTGTAATATAATGGAGAAACTGGAGCACCCGGAGGAAACCATAACAGAAGGAAGGTATTTTTGCATTTCTATTTCTGTTAAGTTTCTTAAAGTCCAATTTAGTATGTTAAAGAAAATGTGTAGGTAAAAATTTTGCTTCAGTTTTTTTAGTTGTGAGAAAAGCTGCTACAAAACAATCACATTTTGGACTGTTTTAAATCAGCCAAAATAATCGTCAAAAATGTGTGTGGGCCTCATAAAAGCAGCAGCAGTTCTTGCTTTGGATCCTTGATAATCAATCTCTAGGTCCAAAATTTCTTCTGATTGCTCAAAAAACCACTTTGTTTCTTCTTTTTTAAAAATCTCAAGACAGTTCCTGATCTTGGAATTAACAGCTATAATTCTTGCTTCGGTCCTTTTGGTCAATTCCTGCCAATCATCTGCGAGCAGGCTGTGGTGTCTCTTGAAAAAACTCTAATGACATTTTCCTCGGCAGGGTTGTTCTCTGTGCCAGAGATATCTGAACACAAACATAGAGACATGACGAGAATGAGGGAAGGAGGCTTAAGCTTCTCTCTGCCAGGATGAATTCTGTGAATCACATGGTTAATAGATGCAGAGGTGTCATCCAGCTCTCCTGTTTTTTGCTGTTTCATTCCTCAGCTGATTCAACCCTTTAGGATGCATTTCATGCAGAGCCCTGAGTTTAGAGAAAACTCTGACTTTGGAATCCGTCCAGGCTGGTGTTTTAGCGTTACAGTGAGAGGGGGGACAAACCTTAGGCAGAGAGAGGCTCCTATGAGTCACAGGGTTAAGGGACACAGAGGTGCCATCCTGCCCTGGTTTCGTTAGCTGAGTTTCATTACTCAGCCTATTCATGCCAGTAGAGAAGCTGCCATAAAGCACCCAGCGTTCAGTGTGGTGTCTGTGGTTGAAGTCCACCAAGCCTGATGGTGGAGTGTTGCAGAGAGAAAGGGCAGGAACCTTAAGTATCTCGCTAACAAGACGACCCCTGTGAATCACAGGGTCAGTGCACACTGAAGTGCCATCGTGCTGAGTTTCACTGCTCGGCCAATTCAAACCAGTAGATTGACTTTCATTCAGCACCCAGCATTTACTGGAATATTTGTTTTTGAAGTCCATCTTAGTTGATGGCGGTACGTTTACAGATAATTTTTGATGCACCAGTGGGTGAACCCTGGGTGAACTGGCTTGATTTGAAGACACTCTGGATCTGATGAGGTAACTGGCTGCTGTTGCGGCCAAAAGCACCTCAGAAACAGTAAAAGATAGGAGTGCCATGTAGGAGTTGGCAAGTGGTAAGTTAACTGAGTAGAGATATTTAGTAGGAGTATTTCTACTAATATCCAAGTACAAGTATCTGAATATGAAGTTTTAAAAGACTTCAGGAAGTGAGAGGGGGGGTTAAGAAAATTCGTGACCTAACAAACCTTCCAGTAACTCTGATTTGAGTCTGTGATAGATTTTGAACACGCTGAAGGCTTTTGGTGTTGTAGCATAATAAGGACGGCTTCGTCGTGGCTTTGTAATATGCAAATCGACGACGTCACGAGCGCGTTTTTATGCTAATGAGGGGCGATTCTCGGCGTCATACATAACTTCGGAAGTAATGCGTATCCCGGGGCAACCGATTATTCTGAACACTGATTTGTACATTTGTTCCGCGCGCGTGGCAAGTTGATAAACATGGCTGGCTTTAGTCATTCTCTCTCTCTCTCTCTCTCTCTCTCTCTCTCTTTGTACATTTTGACTCATTTGCAGACCTCTCGTTATTCTAGTCAATAAAGTGCTATTTCATTTTATCCAGACAGCTTAAGTTCATGATTATCTTTCCATGTCATATAGCTTCAGCCTTTATATTACAAAATATTTTAATTCGGATATTGTATAAGGCTATTATCAGCACCGCTGACTGTTGAATTTTACATCCGTGCTGCACCGTAGCTTAAATTCATATCGTGACGACATAGAAATAGAGCACCACGTAGGCTGTCTAAGAGTGTGTTCATATAGGGTACATTTAAAAGTTAATCATTGTTAATAATTAGTAATAACAGAAGACCACTCATCCCTTCTTATTTTTTTCACGTCAGGATTTGTAACTCACTGAGTTAAAGTCTAGGCAGTAGTAGTACCGTTTTCTTATAACGTAATGGAGATAATTGTTCTGCTTATCCTCTACAACAAAATTCCTAATCACCACTAGAGGATTTTTTTTTAAAGACAAAGAAAGGCATTTTTTTAATGTTAATTTATGGGGTGACCTGTCCTTTTAAAGCTGAACATTTACATTAATGTGTTTTTAATCTTGATAAGAAATATCAGTCACATGAGCTTTAATGATGCAATGTATAAGTTTTGCCTTTAAAGATTGCATATGTATTAAGTGAGCACTGGAGTGAATTTAAAATAGTTACAGTTAAAATGATACATTTGAACATAAACCAAGAATTTTGCAAATACTCCACATATGACAAAGTTTCCATGGTCTGTTTTAATAGATGGTATTAACAAAAATGTCAAAGAAACATCAAGACAAGTGAGTACAGCAAATTTCACAAACAATGTGTTTATTTTGCTAGTCTCTATGTAAAAAAAAAAAAAAGTTGTTTTGGCTTTAATGAATAATTCATGTTAAGTTTACAGATTCTAAATGTGCTCTTTTATATACAGTATTTCCTACTGATTTTTTATGTCAAAAAAAAAAAAAACAACTACAAGATTTTGTATTCCATGTTATTGTTTTATAGTTCACCAGTGTGTGGTGCTGTCACTCCATGTATTATATTTGTATATTTTTAGTACTTTCTTTTTTGCCTCTGTCACGAAGTTGCAACAAATCAATTTAATCAGCAGAAATAAATTTGGCATTAAAAATGACAAATGATCATGTACTTAAAACATCTTTATTAGTGTGATAAATGCATCTGAAGAAAAGTACTGTACTGTTAAGGATTTTGCAGTTTAAAGAGGATGAAGTCTAAATTATTCATTCATTTAAAATCACCTTGCTTGAAATTGTTTTAAAGTGACCTGCAGTGACCTAAATATAGTACGTTTTGTATTTTAAGGACACAACATCACAAATAAGAGCTCTGATCAGTCATTTAATGACTTTACTCCCCTAGCATCTGCTAACATCTGGAAAGATTTTACAAGCATGTTAAAGGCTGTTACATCTCTGTTGAATGTGTAAGGTAGTTCAAATGTTGTTGGTACATCGAGAAGATAAAATAATTTCTTCTTACAATGAACTACTGAAAAGTAGTTTAAAGCAAGGTATTCTGTGCTACAGGTGTTTGCAAAAAAACAAATAAACAAACTTTTTTTCACTCTAATTATTGTGACAGAATAGTAACATATTTTTGATATAAAGCTTCTCAATGTGAATTTTAAATGGTTTCACTAACCATTTTCCTGCAGCTGGGTAAGTAAACTAAAACTAGTCCACCACATACATCAAATCAAAGGCAAAGTCAATGAGAAACATAAACAATGATGAGAAAAGGGTGTTCGTGTGTAATTTCAGTACTAATAGCTGTATGCTATTTGACACCACTATGTGTAAAATTTATATTTAATGACTTTGGCATTTAACAGGCTGAAAAGCAACACAGGTTGCACCAAGATTGTCTTATTATTCTAAAAACAAAACATTAGGCCATTAAAATAACTTAAAACATGCTATAAGTGCAAAAACAGATAACACATACTGAGCTCAGAAAAGAAACCCAACGAACTAATATTTAAAAGTATCAAAGTTTTTCCTTTAAAGCATCAGTGGTGGCTTTGTCTTCAATGGTTTGTAGATCCTTAAAGGTGGGTCAACAGTATCCTGTGAATCGGTTGTGTTATTGCAACTAGTTTGAAGGTGGATCCTCGCTTGCAGTTGAAGGAGGGATTTTCATAAACTTTTGCAGAGCTGGAGTGAAGATGAGAATAGTGCCCAGTACTGAAACGGTGAGGAAAGCCCACAGGAAGATCCTGTCCAGCACTTGGGCCACAAACTTCCAGTCTTGCACCACCTGTGATATAGAAGAAATGAACATATATGTGAAAACATTAAACTATCTTTTACATCAACTTAAATCTGTCATGAGAAATATGATCCTGTCAATCCCACCTCGCGAATGAAGTGTTCCTTGCGGATATGTCTGCTGATGTAGCGCACTGAGTAGATGGCCTTGTCCAACATGGTCGCCCAAGCCTCGTCATCCTTCCCCTCAGAGGTCGTCTGTCCGTGGGCTCCGCTGTTCGCCCTCTGGCCCCCTCTCCGCCCTCCAGAGCGAGGTTTCAGCTCAGGGCTTTCAGGAGCCAGCTCGGGGTAGTGGTAGCGGTCGGTGTGTCCACGCATGCAGAGCAACCTCGGCAGTTTCTGGAGGAAGAGATTACGAACCCACGGGGACATTGGGTGGTAGGTGGCTGAGGAGCGGTGGTGCACGTTGATGACGAAGACTGTGACGATGATCGAGAGCGTGACGAAGATCATAATGAACAGCAAGTACTCTCCGATGAGAGGAATCACCTTGGAGGAGGAGGGGATGATTTCCTCTATGACCAGCAGGAACACAGTGAGCGACACTAGGACAGAGGTGGAGAGTGACAGCTTCTCTCCTTCATCTGAGGGAAGGTAAAACACCAGGACAGTCAGAAAGGACAAACCCAAGCAAGGGATGATGAGGAAGAGGGTGTAGAACAACGGCAACCTCTTCAGAATGAAGGAATATGTGATGAAGGGGTACGAATACAAGCCGTCCTTCCTGTTCCCTTTGGCCCCAGTGGCACTGAGGATCTCCCACTCCCCATTGTCAAAGAAGTCCTTCCGATCTACCTGGTTGTCTATCAGAATCAGGTCCACCATGTTGCCATCATATGTCCAGGAGCCAAATTTCATGGTGCAGTTCTGGCGGTCAAAGGGGAAGAAGGTGACGTCCATGGTGCAGGCAGATTTGTAACTAGCAGGTGGCGTCCAGGTGATGGCACCATTGTACCTGACAATGGCTTTGGTCATCAAGGAGCCCTCGAATCGCCCGTCAGCACTGAAGAAACATGGTAAAGGAACAGTAAAAAAAAGAAAAAAAAATACTTTTTGTTGCTGTTTTTTTAATACTGACAGAGAGTCTTTGTATTTAAATTTCACACAAAGTCAGTTGTTTTCAGGCACATCAGAGCAGTCTTACTTCTCATAGAGGACGATGTCCGGGAGCCAGATGTTTTCAGAGGGAACTCTGATAGAGGTGATTCCTCCATATTTTTCTGGATTCCATCTCAGCTTGTAATCGATCCACTCCTGTTCAACATAAACACGGGACACAGGATGCAGTACCATTAAACCTCCATAAAAGACAGCATCAGATCCATCAGACTGTCTTGTGTCTCCTCTACTTGTCTCCTTTGCTGACTTGAACTGTTATTCAAAAATTAACCAAGACATCCTGAAATAAACTAACTTTTCATATATATAAAAATAAATAACAACCCCATATTGCCAAATAAATGCTAATACTATTAAAAAATATATACTATGTTATATAATCAGAAGCATTACCATTTCTCAAACAGAGAAGAGACGTGTTCATTAAGAGCTAGAGCTGAACTTAAATTGCAGGATTTAGATTGGTATCTGTATTTCCGTAATAGACTTTCACTAATCCATATTAGTACGTCATGTTCCTTCTCAATAGACTGCAGACTGTAAAACTATAAGCTTGTGTCTTCTAATTGACCTGTGGATTAGCATGATAAGATTAAATTCAACTATAAAACCTCAGTTTTGATTTGTGTTTTGCTCACCTGACACAGCCAGACGTTAGTCGTCATAAGCTGGTTCTTCTCATCCTGAAACAAACAAAAGACAACAGACAAGAGTGGAATATTTTAAAACAGAGGGTAAACGGAGCAGGATGGATAACTGCGTAAGTTTTAGGCATTTCAAGACTCTCCAAATGAACAACAATGAAAAAGAAACTGAACCCAAGTCAGTTGCATCTCAAGATCCTTTAAAAGGTTTATTTTGTAAATGGCAGAGTAAAAGAGGCTGTTAATGTCAGCCTCTAA
Organism: Acanthurus leucopareius; assembly: GCA_029814765.1. Classification (NCBI taxonomy): domain Eukaryota; kingdom Metazoa; phylum Chordata; class Actinopteri; order Acanthuriformes; family Acanthuridae; genus Acanthurus; species Acanthurus leucopareius. The sequence goes on along the minus strand of JAQMCX010000058.1, from coordinate 13,694,311 downwards.
TTGTAATTAAAAAGTCAAGCGGTTTTTTGTTTCTCTTTTCTTGTATGTGCTCTGTTTACATCAACATAGATGAAAAAACAAGCAGATGTTTAGGATGCTAGTTTGTAATAGTCTAAATGAACAGTATCAGTTATGTTTACATAAACACATTTATCTCCATTAGCGAGAAGCAAAAGAATCCGTTGCATTTCAGGGTTGTATGTGATGTATCTTGTTTACAGCACAAACTGTTTCTGATCTGGTTGCTTCCATCATGATGTTGGATTTGATTAGTGGACCAGAGGAGAAGCTTGGTTGGAAGCAAACTAAATCATCTTTCCCTTTTCCGTGAAATCAGACAGACTTATATTACCTGTCTCTGCCATTTCCTTAGCAAACAGGACAAACAAAAAAAAAAGAAAAGGAAACAAAGGTGGGTGCAGTGAACCAAGCTGAAGTAATATAAATGCAGCAAGAGGTAAATAAAGGAGGACGGGAATAGAGAGATGGCGAGCAGTAAACAGAGGAGCAAGGTGAAAGAATAAGGGCAAGACTGAGAGCAAAAAGACAAAGACGTAGCTGTTCAGTCTGTTCAGTGTGTTCAGAACAGGCCTCAGCTGTCAGGCTGAGTTGGATGTTGTGGTGATTACATGGAGCAGAGATGAACCATAATCTAATACAGGGACATGCAGCAGCCCAGAGAAACTCAGGGGACACTCATAGTGTAGCCAGGCTGTGCCGTGTCTTTTCCCAAATCCAACAGATATTCCATTAAATCTCTCTTTTCCTCTGCAGAGCCACGAAAAGGAGCTTTGCTTAATTCATCACCGACTGTCTTTGCTGGGCACATGTTTTAGGTAGAAGGGTGAGGAGTTAAATCTAAATGGCTAAGATGAATATTTCAAGCAGAGAGGAGTTGCACCTCCATTAGCATCCTCTGTGTTCTCCCTTTGAACACCTAAACCATCTCAACCTATCACAGTCAGCCTCTGAAATATTAAAGGAACACTCCAGAGAGAGACTGTGTGTTTGTAGATATGAGGAGTGTGTTCAGCATCTATTTCAGGACCACAAAAAGCTCCAAGCTGTGACGCTGCCAGCGGCCTGTTTGGTTTCAGCACCGTGGACAGTAACATTATCTGCTAAGACAGAAGAATAGAGGAACCAACCACATAAATTTTTAGGTTTTCTGTTGTTTTATTTCAGTATGTGTTAATTTATTCTCTTGTTTGAGCAATGTTTTGAAGCCTTACAGGTTGCTTCAGAAGTTTAAGTATAAATTTTCCAATTTTCTAAGGACCTTGACACAATTTTTTTAATTGAAAAAACTCAAGGTGTACTTACAGCAATGGTTTCACAATGGGACCTGTGGTCTGGGAGACTTTCTTAGGATTTGTATGGATTACATTAAAAGTTAAGCCTCAGTTGCGTAAGCACAATTAGAGTGAGAGGAAGTGAATAAAAAAGGACCATAAATCTCCTGATGAAGACCAAAGTGCCTATGTGTCTATGATTTCAGGTGTGTTCTCACCACATCCACCAGCTGGGAGATCTTCAGTCCGAAGCGTACTTTGATCGTGCCGTTGGCGTGCTGGATGGGCCTGACCCAGCGCTGGTAACCTTGGAAAAGGTTCTTCAGCAGAGCGTCCTCCATTTCCGCCAAGGACACAAACTCATTTGGAGCTGGAATGAAAGAAAAGGAATGTGGATTAACAACTGGTCCAATGCTTGGTAATAATTGCTGAAGGAAGCTGAATATAGTGGAGAAGAGCTTTAACGGTCAAAATCAATACTAATACAGTCAAGGTTACAGTGCAGAAACCAAAGCAAAATGCAAAATACCTACTTCCAGCATTTAAGTGGACAGGGTGAGTGATTCTGATGTCATTTTTGAGTAGGTTTTTGGAAAAAGGGTACAATCTGAGACATGTAAGAATAGTTAGCTTTGAATTTCCTCTTCTTCAGGTGGCCTTTAAGAGAGCTTTCATACAAAGAAAAGATGGCAACAACTTTGAAAATAAGTTTCAGCACCATGGATAGTTACCATGCTCAAATACAGTGACATTGTTTCTCAGGATGACACATTGCCTCAGAAAACAAGAGAAGAAAATAAAAGTGCATAAAATATGTTGTTTTCCCCCAAATCCAAATAATTTTCATCCATCACTTCCCCTGGAGAATCACAGCAGTCGTAACTTCAGTCCTCTAGCTTTGCACAGAGACATTAAACACACATACTACAGAGGCTGATGAGTGATTGATGCAGGTTTGCACTGAGTAACAAATGGAGGGACAAAGGACAGAGATAATATGACCTAACAGTGTCCTGAAGATGGGCAGACAGCACATCAGTCAGTCTGAGGTGATATGATGTCTCTGGAGGAGCAGAGACAGAAATATTGACAAGACAGGGCTCTAATGTCAGACACAGGGGACGTCATGTGCAGGAGGTAATGTGAGTGGTGAGGGAGAGTGTGGACCTTTCACCTGCTGCTGCTTTATCCTCTGCCTTTACCTGTGTCTGCACTCATGAGTGAATTAAATATAAAACCACTTACTGTCATCAGCTACGAGGCATTTTAATCTCATTGGATCAGCTCTGTCTGTGTTTTCAAGGACTCTCATTGAGAGGTGCTGAGAGCTGGACGCTGAAATCTAACACCTGTGTTCCTGTTTGTGTCCCTGGCCCACGAGACTTCGGGACAAACGGAGCTGATTGGTGCAAAACAGTGAAGCATGGTGGCATAACTCTAATTACATCTGTTTAGAACATGTCTATTACATTTTTGCCATTACAACTACAGATTAAGAGAAACGTGAGCACTACCTCTTAATATTGGACTTAAATTGAGCAGCGCACTGAACCCTTTAAATCTTCGTTCTCAAACTCAATTTCTTGTTTTCCCCCCACAGAATAACAAACATTAAATGATGAGGGAAGCAATAAACTTGAAAGTAAGAAAAATACTGTAAAGTAACGACAATAAACCTGTATTAGACAAGCTGTGAATAAACAGGTTATACTTTCGGAGGTCATTTGAGATATGCGGAGATGATTTTAATCTTAATCAGACCTTAATGTTGCACCACGTGGTCTGTCCGAAATGCTCTCTCTCCAATTTGACATGTTATTTTAGCGGACAAAACACTGAAAAATACTGAGATACGTCGGAGTTCTCTTACCTGGGATATCGGCGAGGGACACCGGGCCGAACACCGACGAGAGGAAGAAGAGGAGGACCGTCAACTTCATGGTGTTGTGCTGCTGGTTTGACTGCGCGCTCCCGCAGGAGAGGACCACAGCACGCACACCGGGACGGCAGAGGGACCGAGGATCCGGTCAGTGGTATTCAAAACAAACAAACAAACCAAAAAAAACACGAGTCACACTGAGACAGTTTCACCAACAGCCAGGACTCGGTGTGAGCCGGCCGGTTTTACGTATGCTGAGACTGCGTTACGGGGAGCGGAGGGCAGCCGAGCGGATGTCTGGGGGAGGAAGGAGGGGGGAGGGATAAAGGATGAGGGATGCCCGGGTGGGGCTGAGGAGTGGAGTTTAAAAGGAAACTTTCATTTTTATCCGTGAAGTGTTGTCGGTCTACTCAGAATGAGTTTTGTCACAGATATGTCAGTTTAAATTCTAACTGATCTGTAAATATGAAAGGATCGTTTGAATTGTGAAATTGAACTTATCTTGAACTTTGTAGACTCTCTGAATTTTGTAGGAGTTTAAACATATAAAAAGAGATATTCGTATTTTTAAAAAGTCGTATTACATTTTACCAAAAACAGATTTGCGTTTTATCGTAATTTAAAATGGTATGAGACAAAAGCTTGGTGTCATGTGACATGTTGCCTTTAGTACCGTATTCCCTGTAGAGGCGTCTGTGCCCCACAGTAATAGTGTAATAGGCCGCTGTGGCAGATGGCAGTTGTCGTGAGATCAGCTGTAGCTCAATCAGAGCGGCTGATGTGCATGTCAGTGTCTGCTTGCCCACTGGGGAGCGCTAATAGGACCGAAAACCCAGGAAAAATTGCTCTCAAAATGTCAAATTACAGTGTCAAAACGCTTTTTCCGTGACACAAATCATCATTTGCTTATGAAGGAAAGCGAGGGGTTGAGGATGGCTGACTGACACAACTGATTACTGTGACCAAAAGTTTGGACTCCTCACTTCATCACAGCAGGGCTTTCTTAATGGACTCCTCAGCTTTATTGCAATGAACACACTCACTTTACTTAAAAGCCTCCCTGAAAATAAGGTCAACAAAAATATTGTTTTAAGGACAAGGGTCAAACAAGGCCCCATCCCATTTCTCTTTCTAAGTCTCCTCAAATTGAAAACCTGCCCATATCACCAGTATGAGGACTGTCTAATCACACTCACTGATGACAGCAGAACATCTCAGCCTTGGGATGAGACTAACATCTGGTGTTGCTGCTCAATCACTGGCTAAACTTCCTGAATTAAAAGGGCAGGTGGTGGAGCAGGTTAGGGGTTTCAGATACCTGGACACTGACAGAGGTCTGTCCTTTTCTGATCACTGGGACTCTGTGAATGAGGCAACTAAGCAGTGCCTCTTTCTGCTAACAAGCAGACATATAAACAGCTGTTTATTTGTCACAGTTGGGTCAGTCCTCTCTAAGCTCTGTGTTCTGGTACAGCTTTTTCTGTTCAAAACAAATCAAAACTTCTTTCTGAGCATCAACAATGCAAGTAAAGTAACTGGAACCACACGGTCCTTACTATCAAATCTCTGCAGCCAGACATTAGATTTTATAAACCTCATCACTTAAGAGTTCACACCTCCTCCACAACTCCTTCAAACTCCTCCCACTGACTAAATGAAATCTCTGTGGCTAAGACAACTATAAAAAAAAATCTTAAAACAATTATTCTTACCTGGTGCATTGATTTGAAGCTATGAAGGAAGCTGTTCTCTGGCACTTACACATATCAAAACTTTACAGCTAAACTGTTAATGTAAACACACATTTATGTTTCTTTTAACTTGTATTTTTTAGCAACATGTTAGTTTTTTTTTTATTGTGTCCCTGTGTAAACTCCATCAAATTTGAATTGAGTTGTTCTGATTCTCATTAATATCTAAATGTATTATAATTAATTAAAGATGACTGGATATTGAGCACTGTATTGAAAGATGTGTAAATAATTACTCAAATACAAAAAAAACATCAGTTTCAAAGCTGTGAGTGGAGAAAGTGTGCCAGGCATGAACAAATCTCATGTACATGCCAACACAGAAGTGAAACACACACACAAATACCACAAATACACCTTCTGTGTAGTTGTTTCCATGTTGTGGAGCCACTCGTGTCTCGGGTCTCACTCTTAGCTCATGAACACTCTGACGTGTCACAGCCAGATGTGTCCCGCATCAGATACTCAGCCAGCCATGAGGGCATCATCTATCCCAGGATGTCGTCTTTGCCTGTCTGTGTTCATGAATGTGAGAGCAGTGACCACAGTGTTGCGCAGATTCATGGAAACATCATTAAAGACCTGAGTGTTTCTATGTGTGAGCTGCTGTTGTCAGTGCAGCAGGTGGAGTGAGCAAATACTGCATGGATGGTGCAGAGAGACACACACCGAGGAAAAATATAAATCATCAATTATGTAACACTTAGTTCACAATTTATTTACTAAAGCTTATGGAATTTAATCAGTCCTCTTACAAGAGAGACCAGCATGCAATGAAAAAGTTAAAAAAAATGTATTTGTTTGTGTGATATTTTATTTTTCCTTACCTGAGTTTGGAATTCTAGCTATCTACTTTAATGTTTTTTCTTATCATATTCTCAATGTTTTCTTGCTTTTTTATCTTTTAAAGTACTGATTATTAGTGCATTGCACATATTTTTCATGTTTTCTCTGTATCTGTGTTTGTGAAATGTGTCATGATGGAATTCTTGTCTACTGCAAATGGACTTGACTTACAAGTACAAATAAAGAAACCAAAACCTGAAGTGGATGTTAAAAGAGGAACACAGGTTGAACAAGAATAACACTGCAGCTAGCAATCTGTATACAGGAAAAGAAAAAGAGAACAGAAGGTCTGATTAACACACACAAAGGAGATAAGGCAGAAAGATGAAAAGAACAAAAGAAAAAGAGTGAGAAAGAGAGAGCTAAGAGCAACTTATACTCACTAACATCCCCCCACACAAACACTCAGTGGAGACGGTGGTAGAGGTGGTTTTACAGAAAATCACAGCTGAGAACAACAACACTTTTGTTGAAGGACTGTGTCCTGAGAAATCTGTACTGTTCCACCAGCTGACATCTAAGAGAGTGTGGAAAATGTTTAGCTGAGGTGAGAAATTAACTGTTCAATAGATGGACTCAACAGTTTAGTGCCGACAAACTTGGAAGCTCCATGAAAAAAAAGAAAGAACTATCCAAAACATTTTTAGCAAGGTCAGAATCGAACAGACACCTGCACGAAGAGGGACGACACAGGGAGCAAACTGTTACACTGACGAGGAAAATCACTGATAACTTGGATGGTTTTCCAAGAGGTGTAACATTGTGTAAAATAGGAAAGTTGCAGATGAGCATGGTTACGGTGACTGAGCTGAGGACATTACTTAAAACCTGGTTCCTTGCATCTTACATACTTATTAATTTGCTTTGATGGCCTCAGCTCATCTAGAAATGGCAGCATAGAAGACCTGCCTCATTCAGCCAGGTTAAGGGTCTTAATAGTGTGAAGTCAGGATCCTGGAGGAGGGGAGGTCTACAGAATTAGGTGTAAGATGGTGCATAAAGATGTGACAACTCATGGTTGTCATAAATCCAGCATTACACACAGGAGAGGACAAGCTTTGCAACCTGAAATGCATTGGTTTAGCTGGTGGAGATAAATAAAGAGCTAACAACTCCACTCTGGAGAACAACATCTTGTTTCAAGATCTTTTTACTGCAAAAACAATTTTCTCTTCCTCAGTTGAGCTGCAACACGTCTTTGTTTTTGACTCCTTTCTGTCCTGATTCTAAATTTTTTCAATCTTTACATTACATAATGTGATTCTATGCATGTTGTCATGTTTTAACTTCTTGCTTAAATTGTCTAGTTCGTATTGTTTTTTAATTATTCCTTGTGGATATCTCACTCTGTCTGTTGCCTGCCTTACTCGTTTTAGCATTTGTCCTCTGTTCAGCTGCTTCAAGATTTTTTACTCTCTGCTTACATGGCTATTCGACCATCTGGCCAAGGGACATCAGATAAGAAATGTTTTGCATTCATTGCACATTGCACATGCAAAAAGAGAAGTCATGTATGCAGATATATTTTGAACAAACATCTGAAAGTTTTGTGCTGCCAAAATCATTGAAGAAATGGATTTGAGAAGAAGAAGCAACTGGAAGTGTCCTCTGAAAGTCTGCAGAGTTCATTGCAGGTAGTTTTGAATGGATATTTGTCGAACCAGCTCCGATTAAAACTTTAAACAGCAAAGTTTTCAGACTTTTTAAACAAAGTAGGAACCTCTTTTCAAAAAGATTGAGTGCTGGGAAATTTTTTAAGCTGTCGTTTCAGGTTGAGCACAACAATACAAAAATCCAGGCAGAAATGACAGTAAAGAATGTTTGGGAGATAACTTTGGGAAGGAATAAAGGTCCTCACAAGTTTTTGCAAAATGCAAAATGCAAACATGGAACACACAAACTACCGGATCACAGGACTTGGACACACACTTTCACACACACTCAGCATACTCTGCAGCTAACCAAGCATGAAGCACACAGTTTCTTTTGTGTATTTTTATTCCTTCCCCTCGCTCCTCTCCTCTTCATCCCCCTCTCTCTGTCACAGCGCTCCCCTCTCTCCTGCTCCATGACTTGAAGTGACGGGGATAACGGGAGGCTGATTATCACAATGAAATTATCCTGATTTTCTGCTCCACTTGGAGCCGTGGGGCGGGCAGCTGCTGCCTCCGAGATCGTCCCGTCCTCTTCGCCTCTAATCATTCGGAAACACAAATTCTCGCGGGCTGGAAACCTGCCGGTCCCTTCCCAGACGACTGTGGGCAGCTGCACAGCGTGTGTGCATGCTGTGAGTTAATGTGTGTGTGTGAGAGAGAGAGAAAGTGAGAGAGAGAGAAGAAGCAAAGTGAGGAGAGAATACATTTTCTGCATCTGTGTGTGTGTGTGTGTTTACCAAATGTTGGAGCTTATTTGTGTGTGTTTGTGTGAGAAAGAGTGTGTTGTTTTTGTTTTCTCAGCCGTTGTTGGGCTCATAATTAAATCCTGCATAATTTAGCTCGGTGCAGAATTATTTAATAAATAGGAGGAAACAGCTCTGTCTCCAAAGGCCTGCGGGTTTAATCTTAATCTGTTTGTTGTTTTAAGGATTTTTTAAAAACTGGTGATAAAGGCAAAGGGAATCAAATCTCACACAAGCTTCAAAGGGAAACATAAAGTGGTCCCACAAATGCTAATACTATTAGCTCATTAATGCTACCACCAGCACTTTAAGTGAAAACCTGATAACCCTGCAGACTTTGGTTTATCGATAAAAGCCAAAGGAGCTTTTAGAGGATGCAAGCTTTCAGTCAAATCAGTCAAACTTTTAAGTGATCTGACGCAAAAGATCCACGCTTATCAATAATTCAAGAGTTCAGTTATTTCATTTTTCAAACATCATAAAGCACCAAAGAGCTGCAAGAGAAAAATAGATGGAAAGATTCTGACCGGATCAGAGGAAATGAGTCACAAGAAATCATGTCAAAACTTACAACAGAGAGGAGAGCACGGAGAGAAAAGTGAGATATCAGGAGGATTTAGAAACTCAGCAGTAGCCCAGTGCATTCTGGGATGGATGACCTTTAGGGGCAATTGTTGATCACAACAGAGTTCATTGTAAGCCACTGCTGTGGAAAGTAGGCAGAAAACAGAGCTTTCTCACACAACAGACACACACACACACATGCACACAAAATATTTATTCACCTCAAACACGATACTTCAATCTGGACGTCCAGTTCTGATTTTGCTTTTGTTCTCATGTGACTGACGTGATACAAAGAAAAGGCCACTAACTGTTTGAAACTGGAGCCTCCAGACAGAGTTACATACTGTCTCCTTCAGATAATGTACTGTAAGAATGACTAAGGACCAATTACCATCTGAAACAACACTGTGAAATAATAATGGAGAGTGTGTGTAACAGTAGGTTTCACTTTTCTCACTCTTTGATAGATTTAATTTTAACTATAAGTGAATTTAAACAGACTATAATAGCAGTGATTTTTTTTCTTTATCAGTTTCTTTGAATCATAGTGATGTTCAGTGAGTCACCTGTTACTCTGCTGGTTAAGATTAAAATATCTCAACATCCACTGGAGGTCAGTTGTTTTCTAAACACATTCATCATCTTCAGTGTTTATGTCCCGTTGACTTCAGTGATCTTCTCACCTGCAGCACCACCATGAGGTTAACTGTTCTGATCTGTGATAAAAGACTAACGTGGTTGAATTGCCTTGACACTTTAATATAAAATACTCAAGAACCACAGAGGCTGAATTCTACTGATTCTGATGAACCTTTGATTTTTCATTTAGTATCACCTTGAAGTTGATATTTTCCCTTCAGGGTCAAATTTCTGCAGCAAATGAGTGGATAGCAAGTGATAACTTCAGTTAACCTCAGCTATAAATGAACCTTTTAGAGGCATAATTAATAATATACAATTTGTCTACTGTTCATTTTCAGTGTGTGTGTGTGTGTGTGTGTGTGTGTGGGAACACTTCAGTCCAGGGCCAGTTGGCAGAGAGTGATTAAATTCAAAGATATTGTCACAGATGTGAGTCAGCTGTGCTTCATGTGCGTGTGTGTACGTCTCATCTGTTTTGTGCATTTATGCATGTGTCTCTGTGTACAGTATGTGTTTGTGCATCTGTGAGTTTATATTTTTGTTTGATGTGCACATGTGCAAAGTTGAAACTGCCCATCTGGTTTCATCCATGTACATATTTGTATGTATGCAAATCTGCTTATATATATTTTTTTGTCTGTTTGCTTTATCAGCCAACACATGTTGCTTATTTGCAAGTGTTGCTTTCCGCCTCTGTGTTTGCTGTAACGTGTATCTGCACACAGGCATGTTCATATGTATGTGTGTGTTTGCTAGTGATGTTGCTAATCCTCAGGGTTTTGCACCCTGGGGTGTCGACAGAGAGGACAGTTGGATGTGTTTCATCTGTCTGTCTCTGTCTCTGTGAGTTGGCCCCTGTGAAGAGTTCACACTGCTTGTTTTCACAAGAGAAATCAGTCTTTTTTTCTCATATAGAGTCACAGAGATGTTGTGTAACCTTCAGTTGCCTCTGGACAAGATGGACAGATAATGAGGGGCGTTCTGTCACACACACACACACACACACACACACACACATATATATATATATTCAGTGTGACGCATGAAGCATCAGAGGTGGCTTTAGAAAAGTCTTAAAGACAACTTCACATTGTGTTTACAACCACTGTTCCTACATACAACTCTATGAGCAAATTAAAAGTTGAATGATACCGTGTTATGATTTGCTGTCCACTTTCACAGCAGCTTAAAAAACTTGTCCAACATGTGGTTCAGATAAGGAATAATGAAATCACTGGATCTTCACCAATCCAATCTTTGTTTAATTGTCCAGAAATGTTGAGTGATAATGATTATGTGTATTTTTCATCTTTGTCTTGAATCACTGCTTTATCTTCTACCAGATCATGTTGACATCCAGGAGGTTGGATCAAGTCTTTAACTAACAAACTATGATGCCCCACATCTAACACTGACACACTTCACTCAGCTTTAAAGAAATCTAAAAGCAAATATTAGTTCAAGTCTCTTTTTATTACATATCTAAAAAAAAGATGTAGACACCCTTCAGAGGTTTGAGATGTGTGTTTAGACATTTTGCTGATGTTTTTTACTAAATCATTTTTTAAGAAAAAAAACTGTTTTCCTTTTTTAATTTACTTGACTTCATGCTGTTCACAGCTGCTGTCACCAAGAAGGAACATTTTCAACCCTCCTTTTAAAAATTTGATATATTTTAGGTAATACATCACCTGAAATAAGAGAGGTTATTGATAAATTCATGGCCCATTTATTTTTAAAACAGTCTCCTTCTACATTTACACCTAGTCCAGAGGTCAAGAAGCATACGTATCCTTTTTTTTTTTTTTTTTTTTTTTTGTAGAAGTGGAAGAAGTTGACCTTCTGCAGCAGGTTTACAGCAGCGGTGACATTACTATTACTGTCAAAATGGAGATCACTGTTCTGAGTTTACCGAGTCATTTTCAGCATCATTTTATAGGAACATGTTGAAGCAGATGTGTGAAGTGTAATATTATAAAGATATTATTTTATAGTGTGGTATATTACCAGAGGGAAAGCAAGTGCAAACAAGAGCTCAGCTGTGCCAAAACACCCCACAGGGTTGTTAGATCAACAAATGTCTCTCTGGTGGTTCAGCAGAGGGTGTGATTTGGAGACTTTCTGTGCACTCGTGGTCCTTAGTCTGGTATTCTGCTTCTTTTATAATGCAGCGAACAGCAGCTGATGGGCTGCAGTGAGCATCACAGATGATGTGAGATTTCAGGGTTTCTTCTGTTCTGTGTTCCTGCTACTGAAACAGCACCAGCAGAGCTGATCTCCGCTGTCGCTGTCCAAGGTGCTGATCCCCTGCCTGCAGAGCACCATGGCTCCCTCATCCTGAAGGTCTGCATCCTTTTAAGCTCTGTCACACATTAAAGTTACATTACATTATCAACAAAAAGGTTTCAGTCATGAAATGTGTTTATACTACAACATGCAAGAAACAGCTGAAAAATGTCACTGTGCCAAGTTAAAACAGTGGTTTATCATTCTGGAAAGATTGTTAAGCTTTTATTGCCTGTTTTTAAATCTGTCAATTTGAAACCAGTATTATGTTCTTTCATCTTGACTTTTTTTTTCTCCTTCTTAGCTTCTAATTCTCCTTCTTTGTGTTAATTATTTGATGAGATGTGTGTCAGATAGTCCTTGTCAGCTTGAATTTAACTGCCTCATCTCTCAGCAGGTAGTTTCTCTACTTACAAACACGAAAGCTTTGTCTCTGCTTGAGTTTCACTGTTTCACTGATGGTGTAACAACAGCTATTAAAAGCAGGTTACTTACTACACAGCTAAGTTTCATTTTTTCTTACAGCAATAGTTTTACATTTTCAGGGTCATTTACATTAAAACTGCTCTGCATAACACACTGTACATGATACAACAGTAATATGCACAGAATAAATATTAAGTAGGCAATGCTTCCCTTTTTCTTTTTTATTTATTTACATACTTTAGAAAAATTACAATCAAAATTTATGTGCTCTGCAACTTGCATTCTCTTTTCAAGCAGCGTGGGCCACATGAAGACAGCGAAGACTGTAAAAAAGACAACAACATGCAACGGAGAAATGTGTATTGCTTCTCCATGTGTCAAGGTACAGTATGTATTTCTCTAAAAGTTAAAAAAAATGTCTGCGATGTTTGTCTCAAATCCAGAAAGTGCCGGAAGCATTTTTGTCGCATAACCAAAATGCTCTTTTAATTCTAAAACAATGTTTCCTCATCAATCTATAAATATTCATCAGAGAGTAAAATTAGAAGCCTGCTCTTTGTGAGCATGTTTGAGTGTGTGTGTGTGTGTGTGTGTGTGTGTGCAGATTCTACTTCAAGAAGTAACCATTTATGTGTATGAGGACCCTGCATGTGTGTGTTGGTGAGTGTGTGTGTGTGTGTGTGTGTGTGTGTGCATGTGTTCAGAAGGCTCCCGTTTGAATGAATTATTTAGAGGAGAGTCTCTTTTACTTATCCACTGTCGACTGGCCGCGGGCACGTAAAGTTCTGCTCCTGACGCCACG
>JAQMCX010000058.1:13626283-13681322 GCA_029814765.1 Acanthurus leucopareius | reverse complement strand
TGTGTGTGTGTGCAGATTCTACTTCAAGAAGTAACCATTTATGTGTATGAGATGACCCTGCATGTGTGTGTTGGTGAGTGTGTGTGTGTGTGTGTGTGCATGTGTTCAGAAGGCTCCCGTTGGAATGAATTATTTAGAGGAGAGTCTCTTTTACTTATCCACGGTCGACTGGCCGCGGGCACGTAAAGTTCTGCTCCTGACGCCACGAGAGACTCGCCTAATTCGCCATCCACCCCTCTGCAGTATGCCCCCGTCTCACCCTCCAACCCAAGCCCAACTGTTCCCAGCATGCTCTTGCAGATGTCCAATCATGACGGAGCCTCACGTCTTGGTATCAGGATCTCCATACATGTAAAGATTGAGAGATAAAAACAGAAAGAAAACAATAAGCTGTTTTATTTAGCAAGAAAGGAAAAAAATATGCCTAACAGACATACCTACCATTTATTTTTCAAAAGGTTTAAACACAAAACCGACTAAAGAGCATGACATGAGACCCTACAGATGCAAACACCGTGACAAGTCCGCCATCCTGGAGTCCTGCTATCTAGGAGCTGGATGCTAACATTCGGCGGCAACAGTGAAGAATCATGTAAAATATTCATCCATGTGGCTGGCTTAATAATGTATTATCCCTCAATTTAGCACCCAGAGCTTTGCTGTGCTCTGCTTTGCCTCCGACCGCCAGTCCAATCATTCACGAGAGATCCAGAGCTTTAAAAATATCAAACTTACACTGTTACAAATTCAGTTTAAAGTGGCTGCAGCTTTCTACAAGCCTGTTTGTCCTTATCATACTACCACTTAAGTGTCATTCAAAAATGTCACATAGAAATTTGTTTATGGAGAAGGAATTGGATCTTTAACATGAGTCAGATTTTAAATGAGTACACTGGTTAAATCATAATATTGTCAGGCTAGTTTTGCTATTTTATTTCATGTTATGACTTTGAAGGACAACTAAATAATTTGAGGGGGAGCCAGTGAGGAGAATATGCACGCATCACACAAATACTATCCAAATATAGCCAAAGTAGCTGGTTCTCTGGCTGATCTCTTCATTCTGTGGCAGCGAGGCGCTGATGTGACTCTGTCAGGCTTCAGACTGAAACTGATGGGATACTCTTGTAGTGCTGCTGCTGCTGCTGCATCTCCATATTTATAACTAGACTCCCTCCATCCCATCCCATAATCCTCATGTAGCAAGAGCAATGCTGCCGAGTGCACATATGGACTCACATAATCATGCACACACTCTGTCACTGTCTCACTCTCTTTCTTTCTGTTTCCCTCCCTCATTTCCTCAGGTGACATGTGTAATCTTCCTCTTTCCCCTTCGAACACATACACACATGTATGCACACACACACACGTACACACACACACAGAAACATGCACACACTCGTTCAGTACTCATAAATCAGGATTAAATGTGAGTGGTTGTTGGGAGCCACAGGGTGGGTCAATTCAAAGCCAGAGTCAGACTCCATTCTGACTGGAGGGGAAGAGGGCTGTGCCTTCTCCACCCTGGACTTTCAGGGTGTGTGTGTTTGTTTGCGTGTGTGTGTGTGTGTGTGTGTGTGTGTGTGTGTGTTAGTGCTGACAGGCACATTCAGACTCACCCGTGACCTTTGATAAAGGGAGGAGAAGAGGGATAAGTCAGAAAAAAGAGGGGAGCTTCAAAGAAAAAATGCTTTGCTGTGCTTTTGCTTTGGCCACATGGACTTTTGCTTCACCCAGCATGTATCAGTATATTTGTGTGTGTGTGTGTGTGTGTGTGTGTGTGACCATGTATCTTTTCTGTCTCCTCAAGAAACAATTTAAACTACAGTTCCTGTCTGCTTTGAATTTATCCTGAAACCAATGGAACAATTACATTAAATAAATAAAAGATGTTCCCTAGATAAATAGCAACAATCAAACAATATGTGATCGCAGTTCCTGCAACTAAAAGTTACAACAAAATAACTTTCTAAAAATATGTAGGGGGAAAAGGCATGCAATTACAGTTTTGTTCCCAATCTTGACAATTTGGGAATAAATATGACTTCACACACATCAGGACTTAATCCTTCCCATTCTCCCTCACTGTGCCTCCTCCCCAGTGTCATAACTTTTGTTTCCACAGTCTTTTTTTTTTTTTAAGGACCAGCAGCTACAAACTCGCTGAGTTAAACCTAATACAATATCTGCTGACCACCTGCCTGCTACAAGTGCAGTCTTGTAATTGAGAGACCCAGCTGCAGAAGTTGGTGTCTCGCTCAAAGACGCATTGTGTGTGACTGACTGAGCAATATGCATGCAGTTCCTCACACACACATTTTCTCAGAGGAGTTTCCAGTTTTTCACTGCTAGTTGCACTGGTGCTACTGTTAACAGAAGCTTCACTTAATGACGCAGGTCTTTCACAAAGTATCATTCAGTCAGTCATCAAGACTGTTTTACAATAAGAAATAAAGACACCAGGAGAACCGTCTGTCACTGACTGATCATCCGCTTTTGTAGTGTTTGCCAAAACAAAAATTTACGAGAAGTACAGTAAAAGAGGTCATTAAGAGAAGCTTGTACAGTCATGCAAAAATTAAAATGTGTTTGCAGAAGGTATTAAATAATGCAGAAGTTTAACAGGAGGTCACATAAATAACACATAAACACATTGGCTGAAATAATTGTCGCTGAATAACAGAATTAAATTCAACCAGAGTACAACTTCTAGCTATTAAATGTGTTATTGCATTGAATAGACTGCATTGTCTGAAAAGCCTTCAAGTTGTTGCAGTGTTCTTATGGCACAATAGCTAAGCTGTTACTGAAGTACTGAGGAAGTCGAGGTTGTCAAATAAAGAACATTTTCTTTCACACCACAAGGTTTCTCCTCCTGAACTTTATGGCAACTTACAGGATCTTCTTTGTATGCTTTTTTTTTTGATATTTTAGATCCACATCCACTCATCAATCCACCCACAATCTGCACCATCTGAGAGGGATAATCACAGAAAGAGGCAAATTACATCTGAGACAGATTATCAATACAAACTCTACACAAAGTTTGAGACCAGGAGCTTCTTTATTATAAGAAATGCCTTGAGACAGTTTGGCCTTTTTTTAAGTCTGTTTTCCGAGTTCAATCTACATTGTGCATTTCAAGTTTGCAGTGAAGTTGTGAATTCATCTGCGATGCATAATTTTACTTGGTGAGAGGACATGTGAACAACAGATCGTGTGTGTGCAGCCTTTGCCAGTGTTCTCTTCAGAAGCCATGCAGAAATCACTTGTATTGTCTCTTATTGTATTTTACAAATGTATGTACAGGAAACATAGAATACTGACAACAGAAAAACAAAGGATCTTGAAGAAAAGGTGTCAAACAGACCTTCACATGAGAATATCTCGCATCTCAATCACCAGCCATCAGACAATACTGAAGTCTTTAACTTAGAAATTATGAGTAGATGAAAGTATTGTACCACATTTCTCTTATTGTCTTTATTGCACTGGCCTACAATGACAAAGTGCTACTACAAAACACAGAGAGGTTTTCAGCTTCTGCTTTCTCAGTGATTTGTAACTTAAGAGGTTGTTCTATAGTAATTATATTAGTATTTACTTCAACCATTTCCTGATGATGATTAACACTGTATAAGACTGTACAGTAACCGTGACAGAATGTATGTTTTCAGACACTCAGAATGGAGATGTAGAAAAGAATAAACACAGAAGAATACAAAGGATGACCATGAAGAAAAAGCTTTTCAATAGGCAGCTGAAGGTCAAAAAACAGCACAGGAGAGGAGAAAATACTGAGAAAAGGAGAGTGAAGGAGAGCAGATGTAATAATCATGTAAGAAAAAAATAGAAATTTGGATTCGACTGTGTGCACGCTGACAGGGCCAGGCAGAGGAGAAATGGGGAAATCAGGGTACGTCATGTGAGGAAAGAGATAACTGAGAGCCAGAAGTGATGGCTGATGATGATGGAGTCCCAGAGAAGAGCATGAGACAGAAAGAGGAGACAAAAAGCCAGAAAAGGAGATAGACGACAGCCCAGCGTTTGATGTGAAACAGCTGCAGGAGGGATAATTCCCACAGTAATTCAAGTGGGGTACAGAGAGACAGAAGTAGTCAAAAAGAGAGAAACAAAAGGGACGAGAGGAAGACAAGCGTCTCATTTTAAGAAGCTGATGAGCGGCTGGAGGAAGAGTCCCAGTGTTCCCAGCACACACACTGTCACAAAAACCCACAGGAAGATCCTGTCGATGACCATGGCGACGTACTTCCAGTCATCCTCCACCTAAAGAAAAGGAAGGAAATTTAGAGTGTGTGTGTGCAAGTGCAAAATATCATAAAATATCATAATAAATGCAGCACAGGTTCCCATGTGATGGCTCTGCACTTTCTTTAAATAGTCCCTTAAATTCTAACAAAATGGTAATTTTGATATTTCTAGCAATGCCACAAACAACCACAGTTACTCAATATGACCGTGTAAACTCCAGAGCTGCACAGCCATAAGGATTGGGTGTGTTTTTGTATGAGTTTGTGTGTTTCTATTGTGATTCCTCGAGTCTTCCTCAGTCAGGTGTGGACAATAGGATCATGGCTGCACTGACCGTAAAGCCATTGTGTGCCTGTATAGGAGGCAGTGCCGTTATTCTGCATGCATCAAAGGAAGATCTCGGCTTTGCTAAGAAAAGATGGAGCCGAGGCAACAAACATATCAGGGACGTCCAGAGTGTGCAGGAGGCGTGCGCAAAGCCTTCCATCTGCAGCAAACCAGCAGCTTTACACTCCCTTTATAGCCCTGTGTAAATGCTCTCTACATCTTTCACTAAGCAAGGTAGGAATTCAAACACTGCAGAGATAACACACAGTATAGCTTTATTATGTGTGTGTGTGTGTGTGTGTGTGTGTGTGTGTTGTTGTTGTTTTATTTATTTGGGGGCAAAATAAACAAGGTCAACTATTTATTTTAGGGTTAGGTTTTAGGTTTTGTGGTTTATGGTCTGTATGAGGACCAGGTTCAGCTTAGGGTCAGGGTTGGGGTTAGTCATCTGAGCCTCTGTGCAGCCCCTCCAGCTCTGCCTTCGCCTGGAGGCCGTCTGGTTTCCTCAGCTTGTGCTTGTGTCTCCCCTCGAGTCCTGCTAGGCAGAGTCTGTATTTGTGCAACTGGATGCATTCAGGAATGCATTTTTTCTCTCACTCCATTTCTTTCTCTGCATCACATCTTCTTTTCGTTTTGCTTTATTTTGATTATCCTTAATTTAACTCTTAAAAAAAACCACATTCCTGAAGGAACACTGACGATTATTAATCATGTAAATCAAAAATCATGTGTCTTTACTTCTTTTTTTGCAGGCAGTGACACCTACCTCTTCATAAATACTGTAGTTTAAGGTTTTGTTCAATGCTTGGACTCTGCTATATATGTTACTGCAGGAGTTGTGGTTGGGTTTGTGGTTTAGGACCACGTGGTTACTGCAGAAAAATACTGACTCCATCCTACAGCTGACACAAACAACTGTCTGTCTTTGTTCAAGGCACCCTAACTATGTTTAAACACAAAAGTGACTCAAAAATGTAACCATTTGACTGCCACACAGATACATATAAAAAATAGCAGTATTAACAGCAGTAAGAAAAATTATGTATTTTGGCTTTAGCACAAAATGTTATCTCATATTCAGGTCGAAACATTATTTTTCTTACAGATAAAAAGGATTTAAAGAATCCAACTTTTCCAGAAATAGTATTTTTGTTTTCAGTTTCACTGTCTATGAAACTGCATTCAGCAGTGCAGAGTGAGGCAGAATCTCTGTCAAAACAATGCCTCACACTGTTTTCTGAAAAATATTTTTGATTCAAAGAGAGAGTAATTCTCCTGTTTCATTATGCAGACTTCAATGAGAGGGAGATGACTGGACTCTAATCACTGCACACTTGAGGATTTTCAGTGTGAAACTAAATCATGGTGTTACAGTATAATTAGATACCTAAACTCAGCTAGGAAGATGTTTTACTTCCCAAAATAAATAGGCATCCACAAGTGCATCTCGCTATCTCTAGGGATAATTTCTAGACTTGCAAGTACAGAAATGCCCATGAGCTGATCTTTTCCATCTGTTTGCAGATTAAAAAAAGTGTAGAGCTGCAAATAAGGATTATATTCATTATCTATTCATCTGCTGTTTTTTCATGCTGGAGCTTAAGGGAGTTATAATTTTTCAAAAAAATTTAAAACATGTCCTTGACTCTTCCAATAAAATCAAGATTGGGGCAACAATCAAAGCCAAGATATTCAGTTGACAATTATAAGGGGCAAAATAATCAGTATTTATTTATAATTAAAGTGAAATCACAGCATTTTAAAGCTTTGGTCTTATTTTTCGTCTCAAGCCACAACAAGGCTGCAACAAATATCAAGGTTTGTTTAACTGTAAATCTCAAGACTTGTCAGAAATATCGCAGGATTTCAGAGTGAGAGTGTAGTAAATATAGCTGTAGTTGTCTGAAAGGATCACATTTAAAGCCCTGCTGCAGTGGGAGAAATTAGGAATGAAGAGGAAAAACGACTCGATGATTACATAATTAGTTGATTAATGGTTGCACTTTTGTTTTCTGTTGGCTGATCACTTAAGAAATCTACTTCCAAATAATATCAGCTTTACAACTAAACATAAAGGTTTGCTTTTGTACCTCTTTGGCTTTGTTGCGAGTCCTCATGTTCTCTGCGATGTACTTCACGCTCTCTATGGCCTGTTTGATCTCTGGCGACACCACAGAGAACGCAACCACAGCATTGACAGGTGAAGGGGCATTCAGGGACCGCGACAGCTTGGGCAGCTCCGACTCCTGGGGCCCCTGGGTCTGTGGTGCCTGGGGGGGAGGAGGTGGCACCATTGGGGGAGGGACAGGAGTCGGTACCTCCTTGCCTCTGTAGGGGAACCTCCTGTTCATTTCCCGGTTCATGTCACGGTTCATCTCGCCGTACTCCACACAGTTCATGGAGCCTCCAGCTGATGTGGCCCCTCCCCCTCCTGCACCCCCATCCAGCGGAGGGCACGCTACACCCCCAGTTATACCCCCAACACTCACACTCCCTGAGCCACTTCCTCCTCCAATGCTGTTCTTCCTCTTCTTGTTTCCTCCACTGTTCCCTCCTCCTCCTCCACTTGTCCCCCCTGTGATAGCAGGAGAGGAGCAGCCCTGGTCGATGGGCCTCCTCATCAGCATCACCCTGGGCAGCACCCCGAGGAACACGGCCCTCACCCACTCCGGCATGGTGTGAGTCATTGGGGTGCGGTAGTGGACGTTCAGCACAAAGACAGTGATGACGATGCTGAGCGTGACAAAAATCATGGTGAAGAGGAGGTACTCTCCAATCAGAGGGATGACGAGGGACGTGGAGGGGATGGTTTCTGTGATGACCAGCAGGAACACAGTGAGGGAGAGGAGGACGGAGATGCACAGGGTGACCTTCTCGCCACAGTCAGACGGGAGGTAGAAGACCAGCACTGTGAGGAAGGAGATGAGGAGGCAGGGGATGATGAGGTTGATGGTGTAGAAGAGAGGCAGGCGGCGGATGTAGAAGGAGTAGGTGATGTCCGGGTAGATCTCCTCGCAGCAGTTGTACTTGATGTCATGCTTGTATCCTGGTGCATCAATAATCTCCCACTCGCCACTTTCCCAAAAGTCTTTCAGGTTTACCTGAGAAAAAAAAAAGTAAAGTGAAGGGAAAAATTCAAGCATACAGTTTTTTTGTATAAAAATTGAAATCAGTGGTTCAAATGTTAAAAAGTCGCTACGTTAAATTGGGACAACATGCTAAATTTTTTATAAAAATGATATGAAAGTGAAGAGATTTTTAAAAATGTATTCTCCTTTGTCTATGAAGAGAATATAAAAAAGAAACTGAAATCAATGCTAAAATGTTCCTCCTTCTATTTCTATAATTTCAAAGTTTTCACAAACATAACAAATACTTTGTCCTAAACATAACATAATGGACAAAGCTGAACAACTGTTGGATGACCAGAATCTCCCCCCTGCAAACCAGAAATTGACCTTTGACCCAATTAGCACCAGGTCGATCTTGGCCTTGTCGTAGGTCCAGGAGCCAAACTTCATGGAGCAGTTCTGATAGTCAAAGGGGAAGTAGGTGATGTCCATGGGGCAGGAGGATTTGAAAATAGCCGGAGGAACCCAGGTGATGGTGCCGTCATACTTCAGCAGAGCCTTTGTCTTATCTTCCACAAGGAAGTCACCTACAGCACTGTGAGAGATGCAAATGTCAATTCACTTAAAGGCCATTACAACATTTAACTTAAAAGGTCAAAAGCTGGAGTGCATAAATAAATAACGTAAGCATGCAGCAGCCTGGGAGCTAATTCTGCATTCAGCCTGACAACCAACACATCATGGTTCTGTTTAATAAAGCATCTCAAACTCTGATCTTATAGGAATATGTAACATTCTGCTTTAGTTTTCACACTAAAACAAACATACTTGTTGTATAAAACGATGTCTGGCCTCCAGATTTTATTGGATGGAACTCGTATGAACTCGATGCCGTCGTACTCAGCAGGAGCCCATCTCAGTTTGTAATCATTCCAGACCTAAAAACAGAAAAAAATGTGGAATGATTCGTTAAATATAAATAATGTCGCATTACTTAAAACATCACATAAAATACGAACGTCACTCACGTGTCTCAGCCACAGATTAGTTTCCATAATCTGATTCACTTCATCCTGTGAAGACAAAAAAAAAGTCAGCATGAGGAAAGACACTTTTGCATTGACAAAAAATTTATTTCTTTGTTTATTCTTTACTCTTACCACTTTGACCAGTTGAGAGATGGAGACCTCAAACTCCACTGTGACTGGATCAGATACATTTTCCACTGGTCGGATGAACTGGTTGTACCTCCTGAACAACCTCCGAAATAATCTGTCCTCCCCCTTTGATGAAAAACAGCCTGAAACAAAGAGGAAGAAGACGAAGATTTGGGAATGGATCGCTTGTGGATAAGTAGGGGAAAAATGGAAAACATGTTTTAGTTTGCTTCAAGTGAAAGAAACCCTTAAGTGTTTAATCAATGTGTCTTTGTTCTGGATCGCTGTGAGAGATCGAAGTGCGTTTTGAGAGGCTTTCCTGTTGCTTGTTTACAGCAGGGAGAGAAAAGCCTGCAAGCGTTGAGGAAATCTCCAAACACAAGATGCTTTAAGCGAAACATGATGTGCCACTGGCCAGTGTGACTGAGGCACTGTATGTGTGTATGTGTGTGTGTGTGTGTGAGTGTGTGTGTGTGGCCCTTTGAGCCTGGACTGAAGGTTATGTGGTGGAAAACTGCCACCGGTGACACTGGTGTCTCAGATGGCACAGAGATCCATGTCTGTTCAAGCAGAAAATGTTGCCTCACTCAGGACAGAAAACGCTCACACAACCAAAACAAACTTCAGAGATCAATGGACTCCAAATCTTCTACACATTATCACAGAATAACACAGAAATACAAAAGATTTCTCTATTTTAATCCCCTGACTCCTCATACCATCTTTCCTTTGTCTTGTTCCTCTTATGTCGGTTTTATTTCCATTCCATCTTTCTTGTAACCTTTTCACCTTGTTCTGCTATGTAATCAAACAAAGAAAACCTCTGCTATTCTGTCGTGCTGCATGTCCTTGGGTTGTGAACTCATGATTCAGTTTGTTCAGACATAAAGATTGCTGCACAAAAATACATTTTTTTTAAAAGCAGAGGCCAACGTAGCTTTCAATCCAAGGAGTGACGCACATGTTACTCAACGCAGTCTTGAACCATCAAACTAGCACTTACCGATCCATTTCAGAGATGGAGGAGAAAGTGTTTCACCGAAAGGCCAAATGGGGCACAACCCACATACACACAAATAGCCATGTTCACTGAAAAGGTTTGTTTCCTTGACAACAACTAAATAAAACATGGTCCTTTAATGGGACACTTTATTTCTGTCACTCAACTCTCCACGAACCAGAAGCATGAAAAACTGGTTCACAACCTTCTTTTGATTTATTTTGTATCAATTTACCCCTCATCATCCTCAAAGACATTATTTCATAATAATATGCAGGTCATTTCTTAATACTGAAACTTCAACATGAGGAACAGCTAAAATATTGTCAAGGTTACACTCATGCAGGTTACATATATTTGCACAAACAAATTTGCCTTTAATATTTTTTCACAGAATGGTTCAGCTATCTAGCATGCAATAGTAGGAAAAAAAATATTAAAAAATATGCATAAAAAATTAAATACATTTTAATGGCAGGCTACTAAATTAGTCATAGTAAACATGGTTTTGGGTGTAAGACTTGGTTTTTAAGTGGTGGTTGTTGCTTAATGTGGCAAAATGAAGAGACCAGCAGCAGAATTAATCACCCAGAGTTCACTTCCTCTTTATTTTTGATGTATAATCTACTTGAGCATGACTAACAAGCATGTCTTCTACTGCCATAAGAACTGATACCTACCACATTCACATACCTGGAATAAAATGATAAAAATGGAGTGTAGGTAGGGATGATATTTTCATAAAGAACCTGTTTTTTAAGGACATACAGGTAGAAACAAATATTTCATATTCACTGTCCATACAGTAAAGTCATAAAGCAGCTTGTCTATTTATTGCCTTTGGGAGTAGACAGATGAATATCGTGCAGACGTCTCAGATAACAGTCTGTCTGGTTTCTCATTTCCTGAAACTTGTTCATTCGTTCATGTTGACAGAATAAGACTTGGCGAGGAAAAGCATATCCCTTGTTAGTTTAGGGGCCATCTGAATCTAAAGCTAAGTCATAGTCTGAGAGTGATAAAAAAAAAAAGAAACAGTGGATGAACTTTATATACAGTTTTTCACATTTTAAAGGTTTGAACAAAAAAATGTTAATTTCCCCACACAGGAGACGAACTCAGCTCAGAGGGAGACCAAGCCTGCCGTGCTGAAAATTCAACAACGCTAACAAGACTTACATAATCACAACATCTGGTGCTCATAAAACAAATACCAAACACAAACATAAAGGTCAAAATAAAACACGAACAGAATGCTGCAGCAAAAAGGGGGACATATGATTTTATATAATATATCTATGATAAAGTTTACATCTTTATAACTCTCTCCTCCAAATAAATGGCAATAAATGTCAAGGTCAGATAGAGAACAAAACCACATGGTGCAGAATAATGGAGGCATAAACTATTCAAGTCCACTGAGATAAATAAATGTCAAGTTTTTGTCATTTTTATGCCCTCAAACATTTTCTGCTACTGTTAATTTACTTTGGTGGTCTGTTTAGTCTCATTTTAACAGGCAGAATAATCCTAAGATGTTAACTAACTAAAAATTAATTAAATCTGTCAGATCTGGTTCAATTCTCTGTGGATAAGAAGTTGCATTAAACTATAGTGGCTTCAAAACTCTAAAGAAGTTTTCCGAGGGCACTGGCAGAGACGAGTTGAGTCTTAAAGCTTAATGAAAAGGCCTCTCTCCTGAGACGCCTGTGTGATTTCAGCTCTTGGTACCTGCCATGAAAACTGCCCGCTGCTCCCTGATTCGCTGCACTGCCAGAACCTTGCTTAAGCCTCTAATTGGGCGAGGGGAAACCAGGGCAATTATAATCAGTCAATTAATTGGACCTTTTGTTCACTGTGACAAAAAAAAATTAAGCTAACATTTTTTTTTCACAGTTGGCACATGCATCCCCCTAATTCTCCTCTTTATTCTGCCTCTAAAGATCTTGAATAGCCTGAATTTAAAGGAAGTTAATTAGAGCTTCTGCCCTTTTCCCCCCTATATGATTCTGCATGTTATTTCTGCTAATCATCAAACTCCATGGTATTGGACTTAAATTGTGTGGCACAGAAATCATTTTTGAATAAATGTGAAAGTAGCAAAGTAAAAGATAAAACTGAATTACAGTTTAAGAATGATTTATGATTTTTTTTCTTAAAGCAAATATAAAGTCCCTCTTACAGTGAGTCAAAGTTAGAATCCACAAAATGTATGTCCAGTTAATCAAGCAGTGGGACTTTACTTTAAATAGGTGAAAGCTTTTATATGTTACAATTAGATTATGTTTTATTAAAAGCTAACTGGTTTGACGAAAGCGCACAATAAAACTAACAGTCAGCAGCTATGCTAGCAACCCTGTGAGGCTGTAATTAGCACAGCTGTGCTTTTGAGCTCAATGCTACATTAAGTATGCTAAAATGTTTATATGTAAAAGTTTAGCAGGTATGATGTTCAGCTTCTTCATTTAGACTGAGCATGTTAGCATACTCACATTTAATTAGCATTAAAACACAAGGCAGAGATCAAGCGGATGGGAATGGCATTAGTTTTGTAATTAGTAAAATAAAGTATATCTGTATGTAACAAAAAACCAAGTTTATATAAATTTTGAAATATTTCACCGCTTTAGAGCCACTGCTAGTGCAGCAAAAAAATGCCCTCTTAGGATTTTTAAACATTTGCTCCACAAGTCTTTTAGACCAAATGGGTCTCATCTTTAATCAGTTCACTTTTCTGAAGCCTCAGAATAAAGTTGTTAATCACAGTAGACAGAATTGTCTTCGCCGCTCCCAATGTAAATCACATGAAATCAGCTTTACAGTCATGTTCCATTTCACCAGACGTGCGCTCTTTCCTTCCCCTGTCTCAGTGATGCTGTACAAATGTGATGAGGCTTTGTCCTGACACGGACGAAACCGAATCAAGCAGTCATGCATTTCACCCTTAAATAGCCACATTGATTTAGAATTAGCAAAGCAAACACTAAGTCTCTCTCCGTCTCTTGTGGCTGCAGGAGCCTAAAGCTGCAGACAGACCCGCAGCCTGTGGAAGGCACTTTGATTAGGCGTGTGCGTAACAGGATGAGCCTTGGAGTGAGTGCTGGACACTGAAGGAACTAATTACCCTCCAATAATACACTGCTGACAGTGTGACAGGGAAAAGAGATACAAAGTGAGAGAGAAACGGCACGGAGACGAGATAAAAGGAGAACAGTGACAGCAAGAAGAGGCAGAAAAAAAGCTAGATGTCGTGTCTTTGCTCTCCAGGGTTTTTGATGGCCAGACTGTGACATGCTGAGTGACGCACGAGAAGATCCGCAGTGATTACTGCATGTGCCGTGACCATCCCATTAAACATATATATTGCATGCTTTAACCTCTTTTATGTGTGTTTTCCTGCATAAGGGTTTGCATACTGTACATACATGAAACTGTTTGTTCCAGTGTGTATGCACATGATCCTATTTATGTCCTGTATGTCCACTCACCTTTGATCTGACTCACTCTGAATAGCGTATGATTTTTTTTTTCACTGATGCATGAAATTTAATAGCTTGCTGCCTCCATGCTTTCATCTGAGAAGATCTAAGAGATCCGAGGTCACATTCTCTGCATATTTTATAGGATATAGGAAAAAGAGGACATTATTTTAAATGTGAAGATGTTCTAAAACAGAAAAACATGTTTAAGTAACCCAATCAAATGATTTGTTTACTATAAACACTCTAAAACTGACAGAGCATGTAATGTCAACACAAGAATACACAGCTTCTAACTATCCAACAGTATCTGGGTCGCATCACATCATCCCAACAACATGAAGTCTGACACGTCCCTCAGCCATGTCATGGCAAGAATGTACAACTCTAAAATCCCCTTAATATCACATTGTGACCATCCAGAAATAAAAAAAAAAAAAAATTTGGTTTGATTCTGGCATGACGCTTCCCTCACAATCACTGTGATGTTGCTGTTTGTCACCCAAAGACAGCAAAGAGATATTCATCCCCCTACAACTCAACATAGAGTGAAAACATTCACAAACAAAAGATCCCTGTCGAGTTTTTCCACAAGAGTAATGAGATAAAACCAGGAGAACAAAAAAAATTTGGAAACGGTTTATGTCATTAAAATTCACCCAGTGAATTTATTCACAGCAGTGATGAATGAGGTCAGAAGGTACACACCCATCAGACAACAACAGGTAGATTAGCCGAGTATCACAGCAGGTAGCTTCCAAAGCAGGTTGAATTCAGTATTTAGTCATTCTACCTAAAAGCTAAATGGCACATTCAATTATGTTTTTCATGTAGATAAATAAAACATTCAAAACTACGATTGCCATGTAAGTTTAATAATAAATGCAACATCAGATTGTCACATTTACAGGTTTGCCTTCTGCAGCAGGAGCTAAAAATGGAACAGCATACAACTAAAACTCTGAAAAACACAGTTTAGAAACTGTGTCTGTCTGGAGTGGGAGGTTGTGGTTTTCACAGCACTCAAGTTTCAGCTGCAGGTAATTATTATTCAGTAAAAATGTCTACTTATCTCTGTCACAGTGAGACTGGGAAGGCCCGTCAATAAACACCAGCACCATTGACTGAATCAGTCTGGGTTAAAGATTTTTGAAATCCTCTGTGAACTCTGTCCACAGCAAAGCTTGGTCATTTGTAAATTTAATCCCACGTAAATCTGCCATGTCCCTGTTTTGCAAAGTAAGTCAGGTGCCATGAAATAAAGTACATATGTCCTTAAGATTTAGCAAAAGTGACAATGTTCTCATCAGTGTGATTTGCTGCAAAACATTCAACCCCCTCACACAGAGAACTGTGTTTCCATTTTCAAGGAACATGAAAGAACTAGAAAGTTGCCGTCTGACCCGTTCAGGGGAGATAAGCAGCTGCCGAAGCGAATGAGTTGTAATAAAATTTACCAGTTAATCTTCTGGCTGACCCTCACCTACAGCCTCAAGCCCTGAGAAGAGGGAAAGTAAAAGAGATAATGGACACAGCTGGCCAAATGAACTGATAGCTGTAGTTTATATATCGAGGCAGACTGAAGAACTGAGGCTGCAGTAACTTCTCAGCGTGGTGCTCCAGACATGGGTAAGTGAATGAAAAATGGTCGTTTGGATCAATTGCAGGTTCTCTCATATGCTATTCATCTGGTTCATCTTTTTTTTCTTGCAGACTGATATTGATTTTCATTTCACCATCATGGTTAAAGGTTGTTGGAACCTGGATGTTAATTGCCAGTAAGAACATTAATTAATATATGGGAGCAATCAGTGAGAGACTTTGTACAATGTATGGGATTCACACAGTGAAGCCTAACCTGATGATGCCAGGCTAATTTTAGTGTAATTTCAGTGTAATTTCATCACCAAAGAAAACAAGTTTACACTGAATATAATTTTGACAAGACAACTGCGAGACAACAAAAATACAAAAACCCCTGATTTCAAATGAAAGTGGCAGTTTTGTGCAAGAGCAGACATGGGATGGACCTGAAATCCAAGATTTCAAGAAAGTACCAGTATCATAAATGATGCTGTATAAACTTATGAGAAGTTTACTTACTTTACTTACTTAAAAATATCTGTAAATTATCAACTAGTTAGTTAGAGTTTTGGCACAAAGGCACCAAAGACACTAAGCCTTTGCCAAACATGCTAATAAGGAATGACGTGTCATACCTTTAAAGCCTAATTGACTTGGTGTAAATTGATAAAACAATACATAATCTTGTGGCATGTGAGGCTGCAACCTGTAACAGCCTGCACTGTAAGTTATGCAGCCTGACTGACACAATGTAGGACACAAGAGCAGGAACCTGTTATAAAAAACAAGTAAAAGTTCAAACTGGAGCCAGTCAATAAAATATAAACACATTTAAAAAGGTAAGGGGAATAAAAATAGGAGCAAAACATTCCTTCCCTCCATCTGTCTGCTCAACCTCATCTCTAGATTTTCTCCTTCTCACCCGTCTCCCTCCATCCTAAAGCGTGACTCAGTTCATCGCCAGCACTGAACACCAGGATGTCCCACAGGAATCAGGATGCAGGGCCGTCTGGAGGAGGATGTCTGTGTATGTGTGTGTGTGAAACAGGGAGTGAAAGTGTGAGTGTGTATGTTGGTGGTTGGAGGGGAGTATGACGGTTTAAGCCAATCCATGATGGGGGGGGGTTTGCTCTGCACTCCGCCTGCGGTGGTTACACCGTATGTGTGCGAGGGGACACGGTGGGGGGTATGGTTGCAATAATCACACGACAATCGCGTTAAGAGGATCCTGAAGCTACCACACAGTCCTTAAGCCACACGCGCAGTAACACACACAAACACACTCACACACACTCTGCAACTATATTGCTTCTGGGAGAGAAACCAGAGAGCTGCTCTGTAGTTACGAGCTCAGAAGAGCATTTAAGTCTGGCAAGGGGAACAAATATGCTTGATGATGCTGAGATGCAAGCGGACAACTCCAAACAAGTGGACTCAGATAAAAGCCGCAGGGGCTTAATATAAATATTTAAAATGTTGTAAAATGTTTAACCGTTGCCTTTTGTTTGTCAAACAGCGACTGCTGTTGATTTAAGACAGTCAGCTGTTTTCCTGATTTAAATATTTCTTGAATATTTAGCAGTCTGTGCTTGCTGTCTCTCTTGGGCTAAACTTGTTTGAAAAAGCAGATCCTCTTTACACTGTCAACACGCAGCTGCAGCGTATTAAAATGCACAGTAAAGTGAGATAAAGGGTGACGCCTGAAACATAATGCGGATGAGATCAGTATAATGCAGGCATGGCTGGACGTCTCTGTCGGCTGTTTCTGCTGCAGATGATGCAGGGGAAGATGCTGCGGGCTGATGCATCATGCAGTTCCACTCGTTTTAATCACGCAGTTTAAGACCCGAAATGTGCTGATGTGAACCATCACACAGACTGTGGCTTTAAATGTCATAACTCCAGCTAACAGTCCCATGCCGTACACATCTCTCACCTCCAAGCTTCTCTAACCAGGTTCTGTTTTTTTTTTTAACTAAAAGACCTCAGTCCCATGGACTGCAGGATCAGCGTTTCCCTCTGTTATGGGGACAATTCAACCGATCCTGGATGGCAGGAGACAATACCTTCTGTAGCCCACTAATCAGACCCCCCATTGGGAGTGTGTGTGTGCGTCAGTGTGTGTTTTTCAGGCACTTATCTGCATACACAGCCCCTGTGCAGAACCATATAAAAGCCCACACAGCCAATGAGGGATTGAGGGAAGGATTGGAGGAGAGAAGAGGTTGAAGATGGCATGGGGGGGTGAGGAAGGTGAAGGCAAAATCCTTTCAATTTTATGGGCTTTTTTTCTCATCCACAGGGCAAAAAAGTGAACCACTTCTAACGAGCAAGGACACAGCAGTTTCCTCTCACTTGAGAAAAATCTTTTTCTACTGTGAGCGGATTGACACTGTCATCCCTTCACGGCACCTTTTTTCTTGTTCCTTTTGAAATTTGCTCAGTTCAAGGGCAAAGCCACAAAGCAGTCAGCTGTAGCAAATCTCCCCAGCTGAAGAGAATGACAGCGAAAGCGAGAGAGACCGTCCCACGTGTCACACCGAGGCACATCCCTTCCCCTCCACTCAGGTTACAGGATGTGTGAAGTCAGTGTCCCTTACGTGATGACTGGAGCGTGACAGTACGAAGGCACTAAGTGCTGCTCCCACAGGGGACTCTGGGTAACACATTCAGGACAAGCTCACTGCTGCGTTCGGGGCTTTAAGGTTTTTTTTTTAAAAATTGAAAATTTTCATATAACATATGGCAGGGATTCAACCTATATGAGTAATTACACCTCCTACACCCTGTTCAAAGCACACTGTGTCTGGTTTATATGAGATAAACCTAAGAGGAGTGTCAGTATGTGCAAAATGTGCAATATCCAACATGGCTGAACAAACCAAGAAAAGACTGTTTCATTTGCCTTGAAGGCAAAGTTCAGGGCAAACTTTTTCCCTGCAAGTCAAAAATCAGTAACAATTTAGTTGGTCAAAATTGAGTTCAGACCTGAATCTGAACTGTAACAATTGTCAGAATTACATATGTAAATCTCTTGAATTGCTTATTGATTTATTGAATTGAATTTAATATATATTTTACAGTAGGGAGGCAGGCAGACATTCCTATAAATTATGCATGGTAAATAATCAGAATAAAGTATAATTTTTCAAGGAACTTATTTAAAATGTCAAGAAAGGTTATTGTTAATAGGCCAGATGCTTTGTCCTTGATTTTAATGAAATGGTTTTTTTAGGAGTAAAATAATCAATTTAAGGGTATTAAATGAAGTCAGTACAACCTTCCTATCTGTCACGCAGTTTGTAAGTCAGCTAGAAAAGTTTAAACACCTTTTCTAAACTTAGCTGCTTCTGTCCTTACCGCACTCTGCCTTTACAGGGCAGCACAGAAACTCAAACTTCAGACCCTGGAACAGCCGCAGAAAAAGATGTCACAGCACATCCACATCCTGACTGACTGGTGTTAAAGTGCAAAAACATTCTGAAAGCACTTAAAACAAAGATGCTGCAAAAATCACTTTCAAGCAAGGTACAGATAGAAAGATAGATACCCATTATGGTTTCTGTGTGCTCTTTATGGATGTGAATGAGGATGAGAACCTCAGGATTAAAACAACCATTCAAGTTACAAGTGAATGCAGCACAAAAGTTTCACTATAAAGCATTATCTACCCTTTGTTCTGCTCTGTGTCCCATGGGAGCCATTCAAAGACCCCACTTCAAAATCTGCTGTTTAAAAGCCCACAGAGACTGTCAGCCTTATGTGAACCAAAGATGGAAGAAAATAGAAAATATGTGCAGAGGTGATTTGGAAACAAGACAAAAAAGGAGATAAAAAATGTCACATAAACAACCTGACAGAGTCCTCACAGTCCTTTGATTTAATAATGTCACAAACTGCAGACATTAAATCAAACCACGAGGGAAATGAGAGCTCCTGATAACCTGCCCTCATTTTTTTCCCTGTAGCACCAGGATCTATAGACTGTCCTTTAAGCAAAGCAAGCTACTGCTGGTGAACACCCGCCTGCAGAAATGCCCCGGAGCGAGAATCCAAACAGCTCCAGAAAGAATCCTTTCCTGCACTTAACCCTGACCTCTGACCTCTGTGGGTGGAGGGAGTCAACAGCCCTTCACATCCTGGAATTAAAATCAGCATTGACAGTAACTGAGCTGGAGAATGTATTTCATCCATGTGTTGACTAGTTGTGCGCTTGGATGGCTGCCTCTCAGCAGCTCCAGGGGCTGAGGTATCAGCTCTGATGCGACATGTCACGACCACAGATCATCGTCTCCAATGAAAACCAACGCCTGTGAGCATGTT
The DNA here is from genome assembly GCA_029814765.1 of Acanthurus leucopareius. Lineage (NCBI taxonomy): Eukaryota > Metazoa > Chordata > Actinopteri > Acanthuriformes > Acanthuridae > Acanthurus > Acanthurus leucopareius. Next base: position 13,662,106 of record JAQMCX010000058.1, on the reverse strand, counting down.
GCCTTGTTTAATGGCATCCATGGATCATTACGCTCCTTCACTGTAACTTAGCACAGACTCTACAAGTTTCTAGAAATTATTATAATTCAATGGCTGGCGGTTTTGCTGTGAATACGCACGGTTTCGTTTCATATTCAAGGAGGAAAAAAGCAGGTTTTGAGGTGAAGCATATTTTTCTGATGGAGCCGCACGCAGGCAGGACGCAAAACAGGACACGCAGCATCTGATACAAAAGTGTGACGGGGGAAGATTTTCTCCACCTGATTTGCAGCGAGTTATGCTGCGCTTTTTTTGCCAAATCTGCCAACTGCTGCGATTAAAAACGTGTTGCATTAGTCACAATCACACGAGCTTCGATTACACACATCAAGCTCGGTTGGAATAAATAGAAAAGTTTGTTTTGTCCGGATTGAATTAAGCTGCTTCGCTGGACTGTTTCCACTGGTCCTTCATCCCGAGCGCACACTGAATGTACCTCGGTGTGGGGGGTGGCCACAGATAACTTAGAAGTAATTTAACGAACAAGGTGACAAATCACTTACAAGTCCTAAATGAGGGGATCCTAAAGTGAGTATAATTGTACTTATTTTGAGCCCATCGCGCTGCCCGGCGCGCTGTGGCTCGCTGTGCTTACCTTGCGCTGCGAGGAGCACCAGGAGGAGGACGTTTGTCAGCTGCCCCGAGAAATTCATCGATACATCGGCGCTTGAAGATGCTCTCTGTGGATAAAATATTATGCTGATGGTGGAAATCTCGTCAGTATACCTAATACAGACGTTCTGAAGCCTTAAGATTAAAGTAACATTTTCCTTTGCGCTCCCAAACGTGGAGACGTTGGACTCGCGGTGCGCTCTGCCGACATGAACAACTTCTGCATGTCCCGCCTTCCCCCTCCCCTCTCCGTCCCTGCGTCCCGCACCCCCACCCACACACCCAAAGGCCAAACCTAGCGACCTGACTCACAGTGACTCACAGGTAGAAAGTTTGGAATAATGAAATGGTTTTCAAATGTGGCTTGAAGACCGCCAGAGGTCCGCAAGACCCACAGAAAAATGTCCTTTTTAGCATTCAAACTCATGTTTACTCATACATCCTATTTGCTTTAAGAATTACTGTGTTTTAGCTGCTGTTTACTTCTGTTTAAATATTCACAAACAGGACATCTATCTATCTATCTATCTATCTATCTATCTATCTATCTATCTATCTATCTATCTATCTATCTATCTATCTATCTATACATCAGTTTGACTGTAGTTTTGTGTATATTGAGTTGTGAGGAATTGTCTCACATCTACAAATATCGCCCCAGAGAAAAATACAGTACACACACACACACACACCAACACACACACACACACATTTTCGCTGCTGAGCTATAAATGACCTATTTAGTCACTTAATTGATTTTGTACGCATAACAATGCTCAGCCAGCTTAAAGCATTAGCTGCTCTATAATAGAGTCTTGAAGGCTGCAGAGTCTGGCCAATTCAAATAATGGAAAGGTATTAAATCACAGCAGCACTACATGGAATTGCACTGTCGAGCAAGCAAGTCGAGAGTGACTACTACATCATGTGTGAGGAAAGTGGGTTTGAAGTTAATATTGGCTCTAAGAGTTTTACTGAAACATCTTTAATCTGTATTTTTTTGCTCTCCACTGTGAGCTTTGAGTTTTGGGGAATAAAAATTCATAAAAAAAAAGTCCTCTATCTATAGGACATTTTGTACATCATCCTTTATGCATCCAAAGTATATCTTCTTGTTTTTCTAAACTCCTCAATTCAATTCATCTTTCATAAAAACAGGACTGCACAGTGGTGCATGTCTGATTTTAATGGCCATTCTGCTCCAAATCCTGAAGCAGGATGGCCACAGCATTTGCCCTCAGTTGATTTGTCTCTCAATATTTCATGAAACTGCATGTGTGTTAGCATGTATGAAACACATCACCTGCATGTGTGTATCTGTGGACCTGTTTTAGTATTCAGCTGCACAAGATGCACTTTTGTCTACTCTGCCACATTAACTCTTAACTGACTTACCCAGCACAAAAATAATTATTTGCTGCCTTTAATGTGGAGTCCACACTTACTCACACACACACACACACACGCATACACGGCTATATCTTTGTCCATATGCATTGACACACATGTAAACTAGGGATGAAATAGAAAGCAAGAGAGATAGTTTCTTTGCGCATTTCGCAGAGAAAAAAAACAGCAGACTGCCTAGTTCACCCCGAGGTGAGCAACAAATGTCCTGTTGTTTTGTTTTGGTGTTTTCCGACTGCATACAAACAAAAAAATCAGCCATTCAGAAGGTCTAACGTGAGAGTGAGAACAGTTTGCTGCAGTGGCCATAATAAAGCTGCTTGCATGTCGGCAGCTGGAAGGTCAGGAGCCAACAGGCTGAAGACAAGTGGAACTGCTCAGTCCTCAATTTTAGGCTCAATTAGTTTTGTCACTGGAGAAGTGAGGTCGAGCAAGGTTGCTGTTTCGGCTCGGAGGAGGAAAACGACAGTCATTAAATGTTGCTCTTGGGCTTGTAGGAACTGTAAAAAGAAGAAAAAAGAGAGAAAAGAAAGGTAGAGAGTATGAAAAGAAGTTCTATTAGAGAGAGTCATTCAGAGAGGACGTGATGGGTGAAATGACATGACATGGTGTTGGGGTGAGAAGAGAAGAGAAGGAAACAGACTAAAAGAGAAGAGAGACTTCATGTTCTTCATTGTGACACTGAATCTATTTGCAGAAAAGTATTTTCTGACTGTGTGAGATGCAGAGAAAAGCTGAGGAGGAGCTAAAAGCCAAGGCTGACTGGAGAGAAACAGTTTCTTACTCTTCTTTCACACTGTTATTCTATTTTTCTCTGCTACCAATCTTACAATTTTCGGTCTCAACACATCTGTTGTCTCTCTCTCACACTATTTTTTAATTGTTTACCTTTATGACACTCAATCCATTCTCATTGACATGTGGAGAGATATTTCACACAAGATAGAGATGGACTTTTAAACAATTCTTTGCATTCATCATTAAAACAACTAATAACAGGAGGTGTTTTTCCTCATGTTCACCACATCTGCCTCTCATCTGTGTGTAATTTGTGATTATTTTCAATTTAATCAGAGGGGTGAAGGGGACAGTAAATTCACCTGGATTCACAGACCTCATCAAGGTTAAGCAAGGTAAAGCGCTGGTGTCCTTACACTTACGTTACATACATTAAAAGTTAAAAGTCATGTTTGCATGAAAGTATCTTTCTGTATTTGCATGTGTGCTTAGTTGTAACGTGTTTCATGTATTCACTCAAAACATTTTACTTAATTCAGCAGAGATGAAGGTCACAAGAAGAAGGAATAGCAAAAAAAAAAACGTGTAGTTCAAAATGACGGAGCATCTGCAACAGTGCAGGAATTAGTCAGGTTCACACGAGGAGACGATCGCCCCACAGTGTCACAATCAGTCGACTGGTGTTTCAGAAGTGTCTCCAGCTGAGTCGACATCCCAGCGCTGCTTTCTCTCCAACAGAGAGAGCAAACAGAGGAAAACACCTTCCTACTCCACACCACCTTTTTTTCCCCATCCTCTCTGTTCCTTGTCTCTCTCTTTCATGTCTTTTGTCCTGTCTCTCCCTGTGTGTGATCACACAGCCAGACACACTGTTTAATAACAGCAGGCATCTGGTCAGACAGCTCAGACAAAGCAGAAGGACCTCGAGGGCCTGATGGAGACAGCAAACGAACAGGAAAAGGGTAAGTGTAGTTGCAACAGTGTGTGTGTCAGACAGGACTGTCCCGCTTCATCCACATCAACCTTTTACACTGTTTTCTCTCCTCTGTTTGGATCTATGGGAATTTTTTATTCTCTATTTTCTGTCGTTTCACTTTGCCCATGATCACTTTAACATTTCAATGTTTATCCCTCTAATTTACAAATAATATTAGTCTCATCCTTATTTTCACTTTATATATCCCCCCTTTTTTATTTTTTCCTCTCTTTGACTATAAGTTTTTGGTGATCTCTTCTCCGTTGTGTCTCTAGCAATGAAACCACAAGAACAAGAAAACAAAGTGCTCTCAGGTAAGTTTAAAGTTTGTGGCCAAAAGAGAAGAGAGCAAAGGTCAGTTTTGAGTTTCCCTTTCCTAATTACCTGCATTGTTGGTTCTTTTCTTCTCCTTCTGATCACAGTCTCACCTTATTACATGTCACTCACACTAATGAGATATCTCCCTTTAAACAACCTGTATCTGATGTTGCAGCAAGTCTGATCAGCCACTTGTATTATTCAACATGTTGTGTCTGGTGCAAAGCATCAGCTTAACCCATTGACATACATTTGACCTCCACTTACTAGTATATTAAAGCTTCATGAATCAATATTTGGTTCATTTTTAAACTCTGACTTTGCAGTTTCCTCTCAACTCCACTGCACTTCTGGCATCCTCTCTCCCTCACTCTCACCGCCAGTCTTTAGCATTGTTATTGGAGTAAATTCATGTTTAAGAAAATAGCTGAGTGGATTGATTCTTCTATTATTAAAATTAGGAAATTTTAATACTTATGATATCTGTCGAGCTGCAAAAATGTCTGTAACATGTTGACTGAGAAGTGTTTTATTTTTATTTATTTTTTATTTTATGAATTTTATTGTAAATATTTTATCAATGATATGTATTTAATGTGCTATTTATTTCTTGTATTTATAGTTTTCTTTTAATTACAGCGTTATCTAACTTTAATTTACAGTCATATTTAGGCACTCAGCACTTGCTAAGGTCGGGGAAAGATCTTTATTCGCTCTAATCCAGAAAAAGTCCATAGTGACTTTAGACACAACATGTTTATTAACATTTTACCAAAAACCCATCACAGTTCATTAAGACATGTCATTTTGGACATGTTTACAAAATGTAATCACAAAATTCATAACTCACCACATATTTTCCCCTGACCTCTCACCATATTTCTGTCCTTACCCCTCACACAGTTCAGCCGTCTTCCCATGATCCCTTTCTTCCTTCTGCTCTGTCTAATCCCACCACTCCACTGTCTCCACCCTCTGACAACCCTTTTTTTTAAAAGCTCTCAGCATCCCCTCTTGTCCTGTTCTGCCAGTCACGCTATACTCTGTGACCCCACTCAACCCTGCAGCATCCACATCCTCCAGCTCCTCTCATCCCCTCCACCCCTGCACTGCCACCCTCCTCCCCCCTCTCTTACTGCAGCCCATTAACACCACAGAGTGTCCAGTATGTGCCTTGGCCTGTTGCAGCCACCAGCAACTAATTAAAGTCCCCTCCCTGCTCAAATCATGGTTATCTGATCAAAGCCCTTCGACGCTAATTAAACTGCCATTTCTCTGCGTCATGTTTTTCCCACGAACCCTCACCCTCTCCTGTTTTCTAACATACAAACATGCAAATCTAGAGCAACAACTTGCACACAGTATTGGGATTATTTTGGTTACAATCATGCCTACGACTCTGCTCTGCCTTATGTATTTATTCTCTTTCTCTGTCTCGTTCACCGAATGACCAGCAGTGTCATTTTCATTAAATGTCTGCAGCCCGAGGGGTTAAACTGAGCCACGCAAAGCTTACTCATTATCTGGACCACTCATGTTTGTCCTGAGATAAAATCTGAACGAATGTCAGAGCCTCTTTTTCCTCTAACAGATGATCTGCTCGTCATAGCTTCAAGTTATTTTTAATCAGTTTCATAAATGTTTGGAACATTTCATTAATAACCCTTGTAATCCTCATTAGCGGCCTTGGGGAAAATGTCCAAGGGGAATATTTCAACCATTTCTTATTATGACTCTAATCAGAAAATTGCAAAATAAGTTGTTGTGCATGAAAATCAGATTGGTGGAATTTGTAACAGACAGGATGTAGATTTGTTTTGGTTACCATTATTTTCTACATAAATCTGGACTTGAAATTTATGGCTGATTAGAGATGTTGGACTCAAACAGGAGATGCTGACGCGTGTGGTCAGATATAGAAGTAAAGTAAAGATAAATTATTTGAATCTTTCAGGCACCTGAATAGAAACTTTACAGGCAATAAAAATAAAACTATAGTGATTAATTTAGTATGATCTAAAAAGTTTGATCTAAACTCTAAAAAGTTTTAATGTCTGTGGTTATGGCTTAAAAGCAGGTGAAAAAAGTTTTATACAGTGTCTATTTTTAGCTCCTAATTTTTTTTTTTTTTTTTTTTTTTTGGTGAAAGAAGTCCAAAAAATGCCAGATGGAAAAAAAGCAGATTTTCCAGGATAATTTTTCCAAGTACTTTTTGGGCATCATATATTATTCAAGTGTTCATTGTTTCAATACAAGAGTGCAAGGTGCACCAATAATCCTACACACTGAAGAGATTTGCATTTTAAAGTACAAAAAGGTCTATTTTAATCTGAATCATCCAAAACCCAGCAATTAGTTTTTGGTGTTTTTAAAAAAATAAATAAGTCTTGTCTACAAAAATGTTTGAATTCCACACAGGACACAAACTCTAGTCGGTTCTGTGACTTCCCTGTAGGTTGTTCAGCCACCAGTCTCCCTATGGCTCTTAATGCCCTGAGGGCAAACTCTTCCCATGAGAGGGGTAGTTGTGCACTTTGCCCTCTTGTGGCTGCAATTTATATTAAAACAACAAAAATTTTATAGAATGTTCTTGCTGAAAAAAAATATCTAGAGATTTTTTTTCGTATAATACCTGAAAATGCAGAAATGATACATAAGTGATTAGTAATTTGTTGTGAGTAGTTGTTCTTTTAACGTAGCCCATCATCATCATCATTCCTAGAATAATGCTGCAAAAATATGAGCAAATTTCTAACTATTTTACTATAAATGCTTATAACTGAAGAAGCAGGAGTTCATTCTGTTGTTGCTGAAAGTATCACAAAGGCATGCAGCATCCCTTTTGACCACTAGTGAGCAGCAGCAGACACCCTGATCTGTCAGCAGGCTGCAGACTTGAGGAGATGTTAAGAGATATTTATTGCTCTGGCGTGGGCATCAGAGGGACCACTGAGCCCAGTTTAAAGCCCTGTAATGTGTTTGGATCAAAGCTCTGTGTCTGTCCCCTGAGCTCAGCAGCTCAGCAGCTCACAGGGGAGGAATGATGGACCCCGGCTAAACTGCACGGCAGCTACACTCTGTAATGCAGTAATCTAGTTCATAAATATTGACCAGAGAGCTGAAATGGCAGGTATAAATCCTAGAGGAATGTCCAGCGGAAGATAATGGGAGAGATGGAGGGTTACAGCAGACGAGAGGAAACAGATCAAACTGCTGACAGTCACCTTGTTGTATTTGAGGTTAAGGAGTCTGATTATAGCAGGTAAAAAATAGAATAGAATAGAATAGAATAGAATAGAATAGAATAGAATAGAATAGAATAGAATATTTGTAGTGTAAGTTTCTGGTTCTGCTCTCTGAGGTCCAGAAAATAATCAAAAGATTAAAGATAAAGATGAAATAAGTTTGAATTTGTAAAATGTATGACAAAATACAATATGAATATATTTTTCAGTTGCATTTGCGTGCACGACTTCCCTGCCTCTGAGATCGTTCATGTGTGTGTATGTTTGCATGTATGCAGATTGTTTATGTCTGCATGTTTATGGCTCTGTCTTGCAGAGGAGAATAAATGCTTATTGATCTGTGACTACAGAGTGAATCTGTTGGCTCCTCTGCCCTAAAACGCTGCAGAATTCATATGTCTGGTGTTTATGATTGACCTTTATCATCCCTGTCTCCCTCTATCATGCCTCCCTCTCTTTCTCCCTCACTCTACTTTCAACCCTCCTCTATTACCCATCCAGTTTCATCTCCTCCGTCACGCTTCATGATCAGACTTGGACACCATAACACCAACTCTCTCAGACTGGCTTTTCTCTCTTGTGTTCCTGAAATTTTTTAACTCTGGAGGAATTGGCCCGGTGCTGCAGCCGTCTTCAAGAAAGTAGTTCAGTGCTTCACTGATGTAAATACACACATACACATTGTTTCTTTCCACTGGTAGTTTACTTTATAATGTAGAGTCCACAGTGTGCAGCCAGACAGTGGGATATAGTCTGTGTGCATTGCTGAAATCCAGTAGATTTTCTGAACTCAGAGTCAACAAACTTTAACAATAGTTGCAGCTCTGCTTGGATCAACAGTCAGCTTTAAATTAAAAAATGAAATTGAGATTCACTCCGTCCTCATTTGGTTTTGAGGTTCTTGGTAACTGATTGAAAAAAAATGTAATAATTTGGATTACATACATCTTGCAGAGAGAAAAACAGGGATCGTGTCTTTATCACTGCACTAGAAACTCCATTAAGATCAAGAGGCTTCAGTCTGAATCACTCACATTGACAAACAATATCTTCTTTTTTGAGGACAGAGGTAGGTAAGAGTGAGTGATCTTGCTTTCCAATCAAAGCTCATAACTGGTGCTCTTGTGAACATCCCTTTAACTCCTCTTTATTGCCAGAAACATGAAAATCCACTCTCTGTAGACCACCAACAGAAATTTGAAGCAAAATTTATAACGACTTAATGACAAATGGTAGCACATGAATACTCTTTATGTTTGTTAATGACTGGATTAACCTTTTGAAAATTCAAAAAAAATGTCAGTTCAAAAAAAGAGGGTTTTGAAATCATAACTGATGACATGCAATTAAAGTGAAAAAGAAAAACTGCAACTAAAGGTAATGATAGCAAGTTGTATAATCTTAAGAAACCAGACAAATTTGATATATTTGTGTGACCCTTCAGCCCTCCACAACATAAGCAGCACCACACTTTCACCCATCAGCCCCTGTAACTCTCCCCACCCCCATGTGGCCTCTCTCTTAATGGAAATTGATGCTGATGTCAAGTATCTAATTTATGAGTTATACGATTGGAGGATGGGGTTACAACTATGAGCTATAATTGCTGAACCAAACTTCAATTCACTGGCTGTCACCACATCTGTGGGATTATGTCACTGTTTGACTCGGAGAGTGTGTTTAGTTAGTGTGTGTGTTTGCAGGCTAGAAAGGGACATGGAGGACAAGAGGCTTGTGTGATTATTTACTAAATGTCACACGAATGTGTGTGTTTGTGTGTGATTACTACAACTCAGCAGTGCAGACACAAGATTGATGTTGAAGCTGTTATATGCTTGCTTTTTAATCTCCTGTTTGGGGAGACAACCAACTGCGTTGTGAACCTGAGTTTTCACTGGTACTAGCATATGTACTGTAACAGGAGTTTACCACTAGAGGGCACAAAAAAACTCAGCATGTATAGAATTTAGATTTATGGTATGCAAAATAAACGACATGGCAAATCTCAAGAAGATTATACCGAAACCAGGGCAGAAAAGGAAACAGCAGATGGCATAGATGATCACATATTATGTCTCTAAATAAAGTAATGGCGGTGTGTTCCTCTTGTTCTTTCAATGTGAGAAACACCATGATAATTTTCAAATGTCTGCCAAACAACACAAACAGTGAGCCAGGCACGTGAGTAAAGAGGCATGCAGCATCCTCTGTTTTTGAGTAACAGACATCTGCTACCATCCCCACACTGCCCCTACTGTTCATGTGCATGTTGCATAACACGTGTGTTTAGTTCTGAGGACTTGCGCAAAAACAATGCTACATGCAGAATGACAAAGTGCGAGGCAGCTATTATGTGCACATAAATGCACAATTAAATCAGTCGGATATCTACTGTCTAACACACCAGCATGCATGTACATATGTCTGTGTGAGATTTCTGTGATTCCTGTTGTAACCACATGTGCATACAGCCTGCCGGTTCCATAAATTTGTTTGTTTCAGGATGTTTGAACCGCTGTGCATGCACACTGTACGTTACACAGCAAGGATACTGTCACTTTCCGTTAGCTCACTTGTTTTATGCTAGCTCTCTGTGGCACATATTGAATTATGTCTGTCTGAAATCTGCCACTATAGTTGAGTTTATGGTGGAGGTAAATTCTGGACAGAACAAAAGAGTTTTCCAGGAGAATGAATAGACTTCATTTGACTTGCAGATTAACACAGAACTTTGTGGAAATAAGGCATCGGGGCTCAGACATATAAGGCTGAGTTGTAGTATTCACAAACAGGCTTACATACATACATGTGGCACTTTGATTAAATAATCACACAAGGATATGTCCATGAGTTTTTTTCCTCCAGGTTCCTTTCCTGCCCTCATCGTGTGTGTGTGTGTGAGTATGTGTGTTTGTGACTGATATGATGTCAGCTGACAGATGCAGTATCATCAGTGTTGTCACCATCAGCAGATGCTGGAAAAGAGCAGTTTGTATACTTTTTGTGCTCTGGAAAAATATACGAGGCATCTTTGAGCATCCCTGCTAATGCTAATGCAAACTGTAATGACATCTAATTTGGAAAACTGATATGATTGATCTAAAATTTTACCTTAAACTACTATATTTGGGGAATATGAGTTTTTCTCATCATGTACAACTACTCAGTAACTTATTCTTCTACAGTGACTAAGCTGCAAACTTTAAGTTAAAGTTAGAAAGTGTGAAATGAGATTATTAGTGGCATGTAATTACCAAATATCCAGCTTTATCTGATGCCGCTGGCTCCTTTTTAGGTTCACACCACATTTCAGGAGGCTGCTGCAGTCTAATAAGGAGCAGAAAACTTCATAACACATAAGATTTTCCAGATTTGTGATTACGTATGTGCATGTGCGAATTCATTAACATGCTGTGTCCCTTTAGCAGTCTCAGCGCCTCGGTGCCATCTTAAGCTAACAGAAGGCGAAGTTACAAACCCTGGGGATATGTGACTGTCTAATGAAGCCTTAGTCAGCTGACTAACATTTAGCCTCTGCCCCGGTCAGTTCACTCACAAGAACAAAGGAGCACATACACATGCACTCCCGAAACTTCTGTTGAAAATGCCAACTGCCCGGAGACTCTGCTTTGTATTGTTTCATCTAAATGTGGCTGAAAATGTGTGAGGTAGAGGAAATGAGTCCCTAGGATACTCAAGCTTTTACCATATCATATCCTTAATAATGGGATAGTCAAAAAACTTGTTAAAAACACACCAAAAAAGAGAGGAAGAGCTGGGGGAGAGAGTCAGAGTGAGACAGTGTAATGCCTCAAAAAGAGGAACTGAGATGCGTTTATGGGGTTGAATGAGAGACTGCAGAAAAGAATGACTAAGAAAAGGTGAAATCAGTGATTCCAGAGAGAGATTGTTGATGTTTGAATGTTTAGGAGCTCCGCGCGTTGGCATGTGCCAGATTTACCATTGCTAATGCTCCCAATTCGCCCCGTCCTGTCCACAAACACAAACGCCTCAGTTGTTAATTTGCCGTGTTGTGTGGATCCGTCCAAACCACTTCAATCGCTTTTCCATTTACAGAGCAAACGCTGTGTGCAAACACTGAAGTTTTTCCAGTGCACACACAGAGCGAACAGCAAGTGAACCATGAGGACATATTCACTGAATTTGACAAAAAGGTATATATCAGATTAAAATTCACTGAATGCACCTTTAATGTTCATCATGTGACTCATCAGGTCGTTTTTTTTGCTTTCATCTCCTTTTATTGATCCAGTTAGCAAGACATCAGCCTCCTTCTCAGTCCTTTCTGTAAACCTTAGCTTTTATGTCGAGACAGACAAAACTCAACAAGTCACGCAACATGACTGGCCAGTGGGAAGAAAAAGAAAAAGAAAAATGCTTGTTTCATTCCATCCACTGAAAAAAAAGAAAAGAAATCGATAAATCTGGATAAGTACAGTCAACCTTTTCCTTGGCTAACTTGGTAGCAGTGACAGGCGAGTGCATCACTCATGATAGTGACAAATTATAATACCTCTGAGAAATAATCACACAGATTCAAGTAACGTTGCTGCAAACAGACTGCGATAATCAAGCGTACAATATGATGGCAGATAGAGTGAGTGAAGAGCCAGACTGTATGGCTAATATGTCCCCAGGTCAGTGCGTATAAAATACTGTACAATATTATTGCTGCTGGTTTTACTGGTGGTGGATGCAATGCTTGGATTAAACCAGTGTACTGGACCTTTAAAATGATGAGTAAACAACAGCCTGATGGTCATTGGTTTTGAGTATTGTTTTTGTTTTTTTGCACTTACGTAACTTTCATTTAAAACATGATCACTTTTGAACACAACAGCAGCCGTCACAGGTTCGATCAGTATTTCCTATATGGTCCACACAGTGAGGTGTGTCTGTGTGTGTGTGTGTGTGTGTCTGTGTGTGTGTATGTGTGTGTGTGTGTGTGTGTGTGTGTGTGTGTGTGTAAAAACAGGCTGGGCACCTCCTCACATACCCATCCGTTCTTACTGAAGCAGTCCGACAGCTGTTTTGTTTCCCCTCTCGCTCTCATTTTCAAGGCAAATATTAGAAGTTCATACAGTTCGTGTTATTGGCAAAAGGACACAAGGAGGTGATCTTCTTGTATGTATCTACACAGAAGTGATTCCTCAGATTCTACTCAGATTATGTGTGGTCAATATTTGTTAATAATATTTGCCAAATGAGTCTGCTTTGTGAGATTCTGTGGGTTTGTTCCTCTTGGAGATTTCTTTTAGTAAAAAACAAAAAATTAAAAACAAAGAACAGGACCTTGTTATAAACATGCTGGTCTCCATTATGTCGTTTTAGGGGTCATAAGAATTCAATTTAGACACAAATAACAAAACAAGGTTTTGTTTTTAAACAGAAAAAAATTCAAGTCCTGAGTTTCTGTTGGCCAAGTTAACCTTTGTGAACAGTGACAGGGGTCAACACACTTTCAACTTACCAAAAAAAACTACATTTACATCCTTAAAGAACTGCATCTGTGTTAAATCCCAAGCAAGAGCAGCAGACTGACAAGTGGTTTCACTAATAATTTGGGTCTTGTTTTTGTATTTTAGGCCATTTTTTATATCATCACATTGCAAGTGTTCTTGATTATTATGCTGTAAGTATTAAGTATTTGCTGTTGAACATTGAACCAGGACGTAGATCTGTAAACTGTGATTAATGCTAAAAGACATTTTGGATTATGGCAGGACACATGGAGGATGAAGAGAGAAAGAGGTGGAAGCAATCAGGAGGCAGTTGGTGGAAAAAGGTTAAAGTGCATAATTATCATTTCCCAGTGAGTGTGTGGTGCGAGGCGGACGTGTGAGTTCGCTTGTTCAATGTTTTCAGAGCTCTGTTTCCGGAGGGGGCCCCAAAAGTTCATGTCTGGTTCATGTTGAGATCAAAGTTCAGGTCTCAGTTTCAGTTATGGTCCATGTCCTCAACGATGGGGGTGTTGTAGCTCTGAAACAGAGGCTGCATGAAGAGGCCAACGGTCCCGACCACACACACCAACACAAAGATCCACAGGAAAAGACGGTCGATCACCATGGCCACGTACTTCCAGTCCTCAATGATCTACAGAGAGGCAGGATAAGAAATATTATGAGTGTTATAAGTAGACTGAATTGAATAAAATTAAGTTGTTTGGGGGGAACTTGCATGAAAGCTCCCTCTGCTACTTTACTATTACTAATATGCAGGTGTTTATTGGCGATAACAATAGTCACACTGCCGCAGTGGATTTGCTTATAAGAGAAGGCAAAAGATGTTTTCACACATGTCACACACGTCTTCAAAAAGTTTTATGTCATCAACTCAATATTTTCTGAGTGTCTGACTGACCAACAATGTTGATAATCCATTGTCTCTTATTTATTTATTGCTGTCTTTCCACAAATGTAATGTTCTCTAATGAGTCAAAAATCCCAAGTCAGAAAGAAATTGAGTAAACTGTCAATCAAAAACAAAACAAGTGAAAGACTTTAATGTATGCTGCATTCATGACACACATACCCCTTCATCATCATCCTCGCTCTTCATCTTCTCAGCGATGTATCGCACTCCATCCACTGCGTCCTCCACGTCAATGTTGCACTTGAGTGTCATCCTCTTCCTGAACTCTGTGTTCTCTGACAAGTCGCTGATCTTCCAGCCGTAACGTTTTGCCGACTCCTCGTTCACGTAGAAGGATGAGGAGGAATCTGCCATTCCCCCTGGACTTCCAGTCCCTCCGTCCGCTCCACGGAGCTTCTGGTCAGAGTATGATCGGTGCTGGTGTTTTTTCCGGAATTTCTCACGGATGTTGGAGCTTCCGGGTCTTCGCATGAAGAGGTAAGAAGGGAGACGATACAGGAAGACGCGCTTGACCCATGAAGGCATGGTGTGCGTGCTGGGGGACCGATGGTGCACGTTCAGCACACATACGCTGGTGACGATGGAGAAGGTGACCAGCACCATTGTAAACATCAGGTACTTTCCAATCAGAGGCACTGCTAAAGACGTGGGTGGCACAATCTTTGAGATAAGGAGTAAAAACACAGTCAGGGCCAACAGGACAGAGATACAGAGAGTCATCTTCTCACCACAGTCTGAGGGGAGGTAGAAGACCAGAATGGCCAACGACGTGATCAGAATGCAGGGAATGATCAGGTTGATGGTGTAGAACAGAGGTTTTCTCTTGATGATGAAGTCGTACGTGATATCCAGGTACCTGATGTCATTGGGGTCTTCGTTCTTGCGTCCAGGCAGCGAAACAATGTCCCACTCACCGCTGGGTTTAAAGTCGTCTCTTGAGGCGAAATCACTGAGGAGCATGATATCAATCTCGGTGTGGTCGTAGGTCCAGGAGCGGAACTTGAGGGTGCAGTTCTGCTGGTCAAAAGGAAAATCACGGACTTCGATTTTGCAGGCCGACTTGTAGATGGCTGGTGGGAGCCAGTTCACCTCGCCGTTGTTGGAGACCACAGCATTGGAGTAGAAGGAGACTTCATAGGTCCCGTCAGCACTAAAAGGGGGAGAAAAAAGCAAGAGATAAGCAAAAGAAGGAACAAAATTAAGTCAAGGCACTCAAAGAGAAGCTGATTACTTGAGGCATCACAAATCAATGACTTAAGGGTTACTGCAGTGCATTGCTTGACCTCTACTTTCCATCTCTTCGTTAACTAAGAGTTTCTTTCTTTCTTTCAACCTTTTTTAACGAGAACCACCCTAATGTATGTCACTGGTTCAAAATCTGTGCAGTTATTTGTCAAATCCATCACATTCTCGAGACGGTTCACCTTATTGTGGCCCCTGTGTGTCTGTGAACAAGAGAATCAGTGTTGCAGAAATATCTTCAACAGGCAAAGGTTGATATTGTTAAATCAGTTCACTGTGACAGGTGGCATGAAGATTAATTCTTAACTGTCTGCAGAGCTAACACATGCAACATGCAACAGTTTCATGTTTTTAATGTTAGGAGACGTGTTTATCATTTCATGGGAGGAACCGCTTGGGACACATCCCAGCGACGTGGCAGCGGCTGCCCCCCTTCACCTGAAATCTGCTGAGACTGACTTTTTTTTTTTTCTTCGTCTCACCAAGGCTGCAGGTGATGCATAATAGATAAGTGGCCTATCAATTATAAAGTAGGTCAGGAATCCAACCATCACACTCGCTCTCTAATGCTGTGGGTCTGCTGTGAGTATGCAGACTAATTAAAAATGCAGAGGCCCCACCTGCTTACTGCGACCTATGGTACCCAGACATGGCCAGAAATCTTGACCTGTAGTCATAAAGTAGTGTTGCTCATCTCCTATCGTTTTTGCCTCCGAAGCCATTACGATCATTATGCAGTCTTTAGCTGACCAGCAATCTGTGTTCGTAAATGTTTAATGCCAACCTGTCCTGTAAATGGTGGAGTAACATGGCTGACCAAGACATGGCAGCTACAAATCACACAGCTGTGCACCTGTCAAACCATCTCAGGTTCTCCACTTTCAAGCTCAAAGTTCTTGACCTTATATACAGTTTTGTTGGTATAATCACACACCCAGGTATATTTAGCGATCTGTATATGTTGATCATACCATACAGTCTTCATCAGCAGATAGTTTCTCCAGTTTTCGATTGAACTTGGGATTTTCAAATTTCCATTTTTCTAAAAAACTGCTCATCAGTGTAACTGAATGCACTGTTATCTTACCTGCAGATTTTAACATTTCAGTATGTCCTTGTCTCAACAAGAAAATTCTGTAGTCTCTCATCCCTTAAAAAACATCACTCATGCCTATTAAATTGTGACATGTGTGGCAGTCTAGATTGTGTTAAAAACATTATGGTTGCATTCATTTGGTTAAAAGGAGAGATAAGAGGATAGAAGGAATAAGAGGATATAAACAGAACAATTTAGGAAAATGGGAAATTTGTATTAAGTTGCTCATTGTTTGTGTTTGTTCTTTGTTTAATGGCTTAGTTTTGCAGACACACACAAACACACTCGTTCTGACTTTCACAAACCAGCCGTACTTGTTGTAGAGGACGATGTCTGGCAGCCAGATGTGTTGTGACGGGAGGCGGATTTTCTTGATTCCCTCATACTCTTCAGGGTCCCACATTAATCTGTAGTCGTGCCATACCTGATGAGGTGCACACGCAGGAAAATAAATTCAAAATTCGAAAGTCATGCAAGCAGAAACATACATAAACATGTGAGTTCATGAATACAAATACACACTCGGGTTCGGTCAGCCCCCATTAGAGAAAAACGCATTTTAAACAACTGCAGACTGACATGTTTGTCCTACAAACAGTAGCCGACCTGACGAGTAAACCGGCTGAATTTACCTACACATTTTCTTTAACCTCGTGTATCTGTTTGTTTGTTTTTAAACCACTGAAAAACAGAGTCAGACACTTGTTGTGCTGCTCAGAGGTCAAGTTTGGACAAAGCATGACCCCATTCACACATACACAGGAGGGAGAACAACGGGACGAGCGGGGACACAAACCTGACTGAGCCAGCAGTTGGTGGTCATGATCTGCTCCCTCTCATTCTGAAACACAGACAGGAAGAAGGTTTGTGGACGGCTGACAACATGGCTGCAGAGTTTTAGTAGAAATAATCTGTCCACCACCTGTGTTCGTGAATTATGTTGAATTAGCAGAATATTTGCCTTAATTAAGCAGCATATGTGCACGTGTGTGTGTGTGTGTGTGTGTGTGTGTGTGTGTGTGTGTGTGTGTGTATATGTGTGTGTGTGTATATGTGTGTGTGTGTGAATGTTTGTGTGTGTGTTTTCTCACCACGTTGATCAGCTGGGCCAGAGACACCTGGATGTAAATGGTGACCTGCTGGCTGTTGTTGACAGCTGGTCTGATCAGTTTGTTGTAGCGCTCCGGTGACAGCAGGTGACTCACAAGCCGCTCCTCCACCTCCGCACACAAGGCAGCTGCAACCACACACACACACACACACACACACACATACAGAGGAAAAACAGGGTTAAAAACAGCTGCCCTCTACTATGTTTCAGTTTTCCAGATGTTATTTGATATTTTGGTGCTGTGGCTGTTTGGATGGAAATGTTAGTATGTTGGCTCAAACAGAGGTGGTCAAGCATGTAGCATGAGAGCCATTTGTGGGTTTTACATTGTTGTCTTCAATTTGTCACGACATAATGCCACATTCATGTCATATAGTATTTTTTTGGCCAATAGCTTGAAAAACATAGTAATTTGTTAGCTATTTAAATATAGGAGCTCAGTCCACTGTTCGTAGATTGGTTTAATACTCTAATAATCTACTGCAAATATGAGCTATCTTTGGCTTATTTTTTATATATCTGGGGTAAGAGCAAGTCTACCAATGACACAAACCAAATTGGATAAATAAACACTCAAAAATGGAATGAAAACAATGACCGGAGCAAATAGAACTTGACAGAATGGATGGGATATGCCGAGGTTGAATCCTCAATAACTCAGAAATGTCAAAACAACCCCTAACCCTCTAAAATAACCAAATATCAGTTGGCGTTAGCAACCTAGTGTATTAAACATCACTGTACATTAACATGATAAACAGCTATTCCAGTTTACTCTGTCACATAAAGCTAAAACATTCCCTGGTTGTTATGTCAACTCATTCTGTTGGACACTTTCTCAAAAATGTCGAACTTCAGCCCTTCACAGCTGATTTAAAAATCTAGTTCTCTAACTCTGACTTCTCTAAGTTCATCATCTGTGAAGTGAGAGTTGAGACGATGAACTCGTATCAGGTCAACATGGTATGTCGTGGCTGCCTTCAGTGATTTGGTATGATGACTTAAAACCTTGGGCCACATGTGTAGGATGATCTTTGACTCAGTGTTTGATCTTGTAGAAGTGTGTAGGCAGAAGTTCATGACAAAGCGACTGTACATAAAAACCTGGAATTTGAAGTAACTCTAAATTCAGCTTTACAGCTCTTCAACCTAATGGGATGAACATGGAGTGAAAGTAAACGGGTTAAAAATACATTACACAACCTTGGTGTCTCATAGTAATGATACAAAGCTGGTCTTAAATGTAATAAAGTATCCTTTTAATCAAAGTTCTTGAAGGAAATAACTTCAAAAAATAAATAAAACATGATTTTATTCACAAATAGTTTCTCCCTGATTTTGTATTCGGCTCCCCGATCATTGCTGACATCCTCTTGATCATCAGTATGGTTGAACACATTAATTATCATAAAAACCCACAAGATCAGAAGCACACACACAAACACACTCACACACACATGCTCAGAGCGGTAGTTGGTGAAGCGTTGTTTAAATCTCGTGCTGTGAGGTCTCAGCAATTAGGTGCTGCAGCCATGTAGCATGCTGCATGTCGTCAGATGTAATGAGTGTGTAATGAGAGTAACAATGCATGCAATCTGCAGTCAGTCCATATGACAATAATGAGTCACATATGAACATATTCACATAAACACACTCAGTGAGCCACCGCAGGGCTGATTTCACCCATGTAATCATCAAAGAACAGAGTCCTGCTGGGTCACAGAGCTTCAGTGATAGTGGGTGGTTTTAAACACGGATGTTGCCAAACTTTTATACATTTTAAACTTGTGTAAAAAAATAAAAAAATCCACAGTCTCTTATTTATTCAACTCAATTCCACCTTAACTAAGGCTCTGTTTTTTTCCCACCTTATTATTTCTGTCCATCTATTGAGAATCAAAACAATATTTAGACGTATTTATCGCTACTAGTCTGTCTAGCTTAACCTTCCTCTGCAGTCTAAATAACTTGGTTTTCTTTCTTGATTCCTTACAAGAAAACAAGCACTCTGTGTCACACACTTTCATTTAAAAGCCTTTTTTAATGTGTTTGTCTTGTACCTTGTACCTGTTCTCTCCTTTTCTTTTATTTGTTTATACTACCCTTGTTTTCGAGAAAGCTTTTTAGACTGCCTTGTTTGTGCTTTATAAATAAACAGAAAAAAAAGACAGAGAGAGGTGGATAACAGAAGAGCTCCGTACTTTTCATCTGATCCAACCACAGAGCAAGCTGCCATCTCAGTATGTAACAGTAGAGATGATAATTAAAGATAATCTTAATGTCTTAATCTTAATGACATGAGTAGTTATATTGGAGAAATGAGAAGGACACCACACAGCAAATAAAAATTACCAATCTTCAGAAAAATGGAGGTGTTTTTGTTTTTTTGTTTGTTTTTTGTCTTTCTCTTCAGAGAAAGTGTGTTGCCAGGCAGCTCTAGTAAGCTAACGTTAGCTAATCATGAACATTTTAAAGCAAACGGGGGCACGTCAGAGGAAAATGCCCCTGTGGCTCTGTCCATGGATTGTCCCACAATCTCCTTTTCTAATTTATTTCTTTATCCAGATCTGTTTCAGTTCGGAAGTCTTCTCTAAATGTTGAATAATTCACTTAGGATATCTTTAAAACACACGCACATTTGTTTTCATAGAATTTATAGGAAAACAAGCTTCACTCAGCCAGCATGCATCTTGCAAGCTCTCTATTAGACTATGAGACCTACATTTGGAAACAGCCATTCAAAATTCAGAAGAGCGATGAGTCAGCAAGTGTCCAGACAAATGTAGGAAGAGTTTGTGTTGACGTCTCACGGAAGACAAAAAAAAAAATCGTGTTCTTCTACTATTTGGCCCACGTGAAGTGACGTCTGTTTATAGCTGACTCATCCGTGGTCTTGCAGGACCACAGCGGCACAGAGAAACTGGGGTCAGACTTTGTCTGGCCAAGAAAGTTCCACTTGGAACAACATAACAAGGAAAGCAAAACTTTCCTAGATTTTAAAAAGTAATGTAAATCTAAGACCTCAGCTGGTAGACAATTAAACTGTAGTAAAAGAGAAAAGATGTATAACTCAGTAGTTTTCATCCTCTCACAACCTTTAATAATCTAATATGTAGAGTTTTACGTTATCATAACCAATATATGACATCTGTAAGTCAACAATTTGGCCATGTTTAATTCCAGCTTAAAGAGCAACATTTACAATAGAAGACATAGTGATTTGGTCGACCATTCATATTAAAATAGCTGTGCAGAAATGCATAAACTGACATCAGCAATATACTTGTGTCTGGACATCTCAAAAGTCAAAACTGTGCAGCTAGCAGCTTTGGACAACTATGTTGTTTATTTTGGCACTTGCCCTGTTTGCAGCAGCACTGCCAGCTGTCACATCAATTTGTATTCAAGATGGAAATGTTTTCTGAGACGTGTCAGGATCAAACCGGACAGAAGAGGCAGTGAACTTTAATGGCAGGTGCAGGGAGTAGAGATACACTCTACACTTGGTCAGTCTACATTAACCTCCAGCAGGCCCCCCATCTGAAGAGGAGACGAGACAAGTGTCCAACGTCTGAGCAACTGTGACATGACACTAAACCTCGAGGGTAAATGTCTTCAGAGAGCTGTGAAACACAGAGCTCTGTCTGTCAGTGCAAGAAGGAACGGGACGCAGGAGAAAAGAAGGCAATAGACTGTAAACAATGGAGGAGAGAGTCAGACTAAAGAATAACAAGATAATTATAATCATCACAAAAAAAGAGCATGCGGCTGTATTATGGTAATGATTTATGGGAATCACAGTGATTCATCAGTGCAGCTTGATGGGATCACAGCCTGGCAACAATTCATTGTTTATGTGCTCTAAAGTGAGCAACTTTATGCATATGACATGCAGCTTAATTAACATCAAAAGCAACTGGTGTGATTTTGAAATTTTGTGAGAGAGATTACACTTTGTATAAATCCTGTTTGACCAGCTCTCTGTTCTCTCACTTCATTTGTCTCTGTGTTTTGGTTGATTTGATTCAAGCCTCTTTAAAAAGCTAAAGCTGATAAACCAGCAAGCAGCGACAAACAGAGCAGGTGTCATAAAATTTACAGGAACCTGTTAAGCAACCTTTTTTTACCACATTTTTTATCTGTGCTGCTTAAATGAAGCAAAAGTCAATACAAGAAAATTACTGTCATTAAGCTTTAGTCCAGGGTGTGATTGCAGACAGAGAGGAGTACTACTTCAGATTTTGAACACACTTGTATGATGTTTTCTGTGTCTCAAGTTAAACAACTCCACCTAATATTGTCTATAGGATTTTCTAACTCTGGATTTGAAAAAAAAAAACATTTTAAACTGAAATCATGCATGAGTGTCAGGTTTTATTTGAAAAATCGAGGCACAAAATAAGAAAGTGACTTCTTTTATTCTTATAAAAGCCATCATTAATCCAAGCTTTTTGTCACAATAACAAAACTCTTAAAACTGAGAAAGACACACTCTGCTTCCAAACTGTAAGCAGCTTAACTGGGAGAACAAAACAAAAAAAACATGCATCATCATTTACACAAGCAAAAAGGGTTTTGATTAAAGTCTATTCATCGAAGGATTGCCAGGTAAATAGATTAAATACATATTTTGAATGCACATCTGCATAGTGGTTCGACCTGCAGTGTAGTTTTTATTGTAGCAGCTTTGGCTTTCGCTTTTCTCTGTCTGCTCTCTGGTTTCTGCCTGAGAGAAATCGAAGATGTCATGCTGCCTTAAAAATGTAAAGGGACTGGAATAAAAATAAACCCAGCACAAAAAAAAAAATACGTAACTGTCAAAGATAAATGACTTCATGTGACAAGTGGAAAGCACTGAGGATGTATAGGGGATGTAGTATAGGGCTGAACAGTAAATGCTAAAACAGTAGATGAGGCTGAAATGAGGTGTGTATGAGGATGATGTAAGTAAAGACTGAGCATTAGGGAGTCTACCAGTAGGTCTCATCACACATGTATGCACACGCACATACACACACACACACACACTCCTGTCCGGCTCACTGCACTCTCCGCACCTCAATAATTCATTGCCGCTAAAATAAAAATGCCATCATCTCACAAGCAGAAACTCAGCCACAATCAAAGATTGTTCTCCAAGTCTTTCACAACCAGATCAGATTCAACACACACAGTCTCTCTACCCCAACACACGGACCATGTCAAGCCGTAACACTCAAACACACTGCTGTGTTCGGGTGGTGCAGACGGACGGATGGATGGACAGGCTGTGTCATAAGTACAGTGCACAGGCAGAAAAAGCATCCAAATTCTGCATCCAGTAGGTTCTTTTTTAAGGACGGTGAATTATTCAACGTGTTACCATCTGGGGTGGCCTTTCTGAGGCCAAAACAGTTTAGGCTTCAGCTGTCTTTGCTCAGTACGCTGCCCGTATCAGTCATGTTATAAAAGATACCCGTGAGCCATTCAAATGCATCCGCAGCCACTTGGTCAAGTTCCAGCGAGTCATTTCAAATCGCCCACGGTGTATCTACAGGAGATACTTCTGTCTTTTTTTTTTTACTATCATAAGGGATTTCAGTTGGTTGTTTGCCCTTAAATGTTCGTCTATTAGGATAAAACAAACTATTCTTTTGGTACATTGATTTTGTTTATCCCTCACAACCTCTCTATGGTGTCGTCCTGTCCTGCTTTGCTCTTTTCTTCTCAGCAGTGACGGAAACAAGTGCAGGAAAAGTGACTTTCTCCTGTTCTCAGCTCCTTCAGTGTCACCCTCACACGTAACCACTGCTTATGTTTCTTTTAAATACATCTGCTGCATCTCTCATAGGCATAAAAAAAAACACATCGATCCCTCTCTTCATCTGCCTCCTCCTCTTATTCAAAGAGCAACATCCAAACAAGTGTGCCAATGCAATGACTAATAGTTTACTATGAAGTGTTGACTCACTGATGCAGGGCCCTCTTGACCGTACACATCTGCAGTTGTGAGAAAGCATTTTTCAAGCTCATGAGAATCAACAGCCTCAGAATAACCCCAGGACAAGGAGCTAAAGCTGCATTTTTCTGCCCTCCCACATATAAAGTTTCTCCCAGGGGCTGCGGGGAAGCGGAGTCAGGGTTGTGTGAGGGGAAATCACACGCTATCTCCTCGCACTCCGAGGCAGAGCGCAAGCTTTTAATGAGCAAAACATCTAATCAGGGGTAGCTGTAGCACATATTAGCATATTTACTACAGCATGCACTCGATAGTGACAGAGACAGAGAGAAGAGGAAACAGAGGGTGTGTGACGAGGAACCCAATATGTCAGATAAGTCAGCGTAAAGAAGGAGTGGAAAATATTGAATGAAATAGAGAAGAAAATATGGTGCGCAGGAAGAGGCAGGAGGAGACAGAGAACTAATGCATCACAACACAATGGCTGCCTGGATTTAGTCATTTTACCACAGTAGCCAAAGTAAAGTTTGATAGAAGTGACAGAACCACAGTCATACAATGCATCAGCTGCAGACAAAGCACAGGCAATGTCGAATGAAAGAGTCATAGGGGGATGGAGAGGTCAAGAAAAGGAGAGTGTGGCCTCCAGATCAAACACAAACTGACTCAGATTACATAAACTGAAGTTTAAGAGAGTTTAAAGAAGAGCAGATGCAAGATTTAATTGTGTACTATGTAAAGTACTATAATTTTGAGGAGGGGAATAAAAAAGTAGAGTAAAAAGGTCATAAGAGTAAGCATGTAAACAAGTAAGAAGACACAAGAGTAACAAGGAAAAAGTGATGTTCATGTGCATTATGAACTTCATGATAAGGAGCTTATGGCAGTGTTAATGAATCTATCTCCCAAAACTAAATACATTTTTAAGAAGGAGACAGAATTGGTGCTGGTGTTTGAGTGCAGCACTGATGCGTCAGGATCTTGTTTCAGCACCATGGACAACTCTTGACTGGGATTCCCCCTCCTGTGCCTGATCACACAAACAGCTCCTCATTAGTTTCTTCAATTGAAGGAAAAAAAAGACTCTTTCTGTATCAACAAATATTCCCTTATTTAAGTTTCTCCCTGAAGAAACACTTCATTTAGATTTGCTACGATCATCAGAGGACCTTGGAGGACACTGAAGGCCATTAGACACAGTGGGGGCCTCAGAACCACATTGCAAGATTTGATGAAATAGATTTTAACGCCGGCGCGTTTCTGCAATTGAAGCCACATCATTCAGCTGCATAGGGAGTCATTAGATGACCATGTTGCCATGTGGTTCAAAACTGTTATTAGATCTATTGCCTAAAATGTGACTGCAGGGTATTCTGTGCAAAAACAGTGCACCTTTCTCACACATCACACTCATGCGCCTATAAAGCATTTTTTTTAAATAAGAATCCGTTGCAAAAAAAGGGAGCAAGTTAGTTAATTGAGGCGTGCTGAAAAATCACGTGCTAATCTGTCTGACGCGAGGAAATGCCACGATCTTTCCCCATCGGCCTGCTTTCCGGTATCACGTGTTGTCTGCAAAGTGTGGATTTAACATTTCAACGAAATTTAAATACTCACAAGCGAAGTTGTGGTGCTTGTAGCACTAAAGCATTCATTATATTTAATTAGATTTCTAGCATCAATTAATATAAATTCTCCGACCTATTACATCAACTGGCATGCACATAGGCTAGAGTGTAATATTTCACAATGAGGAGCCTATGACTGAGTGATTAAAGCCCCATACGCACAGCAGAAGTCCCCCTGTCCCGTCCCGTCCAGTTTCGGAAGGATTTGAAAGGATTACTCACTTGCCACGGTGAGAACCAGGAGAGCCAACGCTGCTTTCACCGGGGCTGCCATCGCTTCCTCCCCTCCAGTGCGACACACGCAAACTTACAGACTGTTTCTCGCCCGGGTTTTCCTCTGTTTTCTTTTTTTCTTTTACCCTCGATGTGAAGTAAGTAAAGAGTGAAACAAACAAACAAACAAACAAAAAAATGCGGACTGATTATAGCGGTTTCATCGCAGGGGATCCGATAAATGACGGCCAGTGTGTGAGGCTTGGAGGCATTGAGAGGAGCTCTGAAGATGAGGAGGCTGGATGCTTTCTGCCAGAGCGCACCGACTCCACCGCTGGTCCTGGAGCTGTGATTGCGCGCAGCGGAAACGGGGCTGTAGAGAACAGAGTCCCCCCTCAGTTCTTCTTGAAACGATACAAACAGCCTTTTTTTTCCTCGGGAATATGGGTCAGGAGCTAGTTAGGATACGCCAATCCTGTTATCGTCGAAGCAGCCATTCTTCAGATGAAAGATTTAAGTGCCCCGGTCCTCACACTGCCCTGCCCGCCCAGCGCGCTCCCCAGTCGGGCGTCAGTTTCACTCTCTAACGTCTTGATCGAAACAGCTTGACATGACAACAAACAGGAAGCGATAACGCTCAGAAATTCCCTCGGGAAAGATACTTAATACCCAGCAGCCGATGAAACTAAACTAATCTGTAGCAAACAAAAGAGAGTCCCCTCATTGGAAATTTACTTCAAGTGAATTAAAACGCACTTTTATGAAGCTCACAAGGGAGAGGCGACAGGAAGCCAACGCGTTTTTCACTAAAACTACAAAAAGAAAACTTTATCTTCTTAAAATTCTGCTGTCTAGTTAACTGGAGGGAAAATAAAACCATTAAACCCAGAGACTGAAGTGGTGTGGGAGCGTTTCTTTGACAGCGAGTCAGTGAAGGCCTTGTTATCTGCATTAAACACGCTGTTGTTCAGTTATTAGTTTCCTCACTGAGGCTCGGGAGGATGAGGGTGTGGGAGGTCATGACGTCTCCTACAGGAGGCATGACATCTTCACAATCCAGTGAATGTGATATTTTATTTATCCCCCTGGGCCAATTGTCTACTCTGTTTCGCCACCATCATGACCACAGGAAGGTCAAAGGTTAGGGTCAGCTACTGGACAACGACAAAGCTGAGAAAATAAAAGGTGTCTTGCTCCTGGACACTTCAGCAGTGTAGATTTTGAAGAGAGCGTAATTGAGAAGCTACCAGAAGCCAAAGTCAGTCTAAATTGATAAGAACTAATTTTTTAATGCATCACAACACAGCAGGCAGGTAATAACAATAAGAGGGGAAAAACCAATAACTGCTAATCAAATCTGTGTTTACTGACCAATTCAACCCACCAGGTTACAGAGAGTTACACTGTAACATTAATCAACAAGAGGAGTCATGACATGCAATACTTTCCATTGCCCACTCAAAATGTAGTGAATTAGCCTCAGCCTCAGCTGGTGGGTCATGGGTCTGATCAGGCATTACAAAGGGATACAAGGGTGTGTGTCCGTGTGTGTGTCCGTGTGTGTGTCCGTGTGTGAGTGGAAAAGGCTGCAGGCTTCCTCACTCTGCACACGTCAATGCAGTATAACTACCCCAGAGGTCCCTTTGGTGATGTGAGCAGAGGAGAGGGCAGGAGGAAGACGTAGCCTTGAATGTGTTTTACAAAATGACTCCAGCTAATTATTTCACTGCATGAACAGAGGAGGAGGTGGAGAAGGAGGAGGAAGATGGAGAAAGGAAAAAAATTAAAAACACAAAGAGGTAATAAAATACTTATCAAAAACTGCAAAAAAGGGGAAGGAAGAGGGTGACATTAGTACTATGAGGACTGAGAAATTGTTTGTGAGGAGTTGAATATATTCAATACAGACAGAAATAGTGGGGAGACTGGAAGATTTTGACATTTTAAGAGAAAGTAAGACAAGAAGGTTGACATAACTCTCATATCTGAAGCAAGAGCAAGCAGTTGGTTAGCTTAGCATAGCATTAACACTTTAAACAGGGGAAACAACTGGTCTGGCT
Organism: Acanthurus leucopareius; assembly: GCA_029814765.1. Classification (NCBI taxonomy): domain Eukaryota; kingdom Metazoa; phylum Chordata; class Actinopteri; order Acanthuriformes; family Acanthuridae; genus Acanthurus; species Acanthurus leucopareius. The sequence continues at coordinate 13,635,090 of JAQMCX010000058.1, read as the reverse complement.
CACTTCAAAGGTTAAAAAAAAAATCTGCCCTCCACCATCTCTTAAGGCCATGTTACAACTCTTCTGTAAAAGAAAAACAAATGAAATAAATAAAAGCGTTTAAAATAACACATTTTGGTTTTACTGGAAGTTAACATGCTTTTCTATTCAGTGAGTCCAGTAGAGACACTACAAAGTCACAAAACCTTTAAATGACAAAATATGACAACTTCATATTCAGTGCAAGCAAGTTTAATTTGTTCTCTGTGATCAACCTCTGAATCTCTGAAGGATAATGGGCAGCCACTATGCAGCACCCTGGGACCCACTCCTGCTGAAACCCAGCAAGGGTCTACGACAAGGACACTGATCAGTGAATTAACCTAATATACATATTTTTAAAAGGTAAGGTAAGCTAGATCATTGTGAAGAAAAAAAACACACAGGCACAGAAAAAAGATACAATCTTCATACAGAAAGGTCTGACACCAATCAGAAATCAAACTATGGACCTCTGAGCTAACCAATCAGCCACCGTGCTGCCATCATACTGCCTGATCTGTATCCCACTCTTCCTGAAAATCAGTTTTATGATGTGACAATACAATGATTCAGGTGTGGTTAAGCACTCGGTAAGGCGCAGAGAAAGATCGTGGTTTGCGTAGAAATCACTTCTTTAAGGTTGTGGGAACTCAGCTGTCATGATGATTACAGTTAGGGATTGATTGTGGTCATGCTCCAAAAAATCTGACAACACTTGATTGACACCGTGTTCCCCCCTGTGCAAAAAGTCCAAGGTTCAGTTGACCTCACCATTTTACCCACCCAAAGTAAAACTTTATCCCCTGATCCCCTCTGCTCTCATTAAATTGACAACCAGTAGCTTGAAAGTACAGATTGTTTTTTTTTTGTTGCTCTTCCTAAAACAACTTGTTGTCAGTATTTCTCTTTTGGTATTTGTGCAGATTTAAAGATGCAGATCAATGGATTTTGTTGGCTTTGGATATAGCCAGGCTAGCTGTTTCCCAGTTTCCAGTCTTAATGCTAAGCTAAACTAACTGTCTAGTGGCTGCAGTTTTTATATCAGCACACAGATGTAAGATTAGTATCGGTCTTTTAATTTAACTTTCTGCAGCAGAGCAAATAAGCATATTTTCAAAAACGTCAAAATATTCCTTTAAGCCTCACAGAAGAATGAGCAAAACGACCAACTCCTAAGCCAATGCTTTCCAGTATGTGATTCTAATAACATGTGCTTTTGAAAAAAATATCCATGAGCGCAGCCTCTAACTGTCATATGAACTTTGACCCGACTCTCTGCTCATGTGACAAAAATTAGGCATTTTATGGTTCCTCCTTTTATGCACATACACACTATAATATTAGCCCCTACTAATTTTTCTCTAAATGCTACAAAATTGTATTACCCTCCCATCATTCCCTTTTACAGTCACACTTTAGGAACATGCAAGCATCCACCTCCCAAAGTCCCCGCCCATCATTCCTAATGAACATTATCTCTGCATCCTAAAAGCAATGGAGAGGAGCAGAGGGAGGACAAATTTAATCAGAGCTACTTAGAGCTCACTGTGGGGTCTGCAAGGGCACACTCAAACACAAACACACACACACACACACACACACACACACACACACACCCACACACACACACACTAAAAGGATAAAATTTATGAACACTTTGGTCCTATATTTTGGATATATTAGAACTGATAGCTACAAGATAATCACGCTAACAAACACACACCCGTCCCAACATAAACCTGTTCAGAGTGTTTTTCACAGTCCACAGAGATATTTTGGGTTTTTTCAACCTGTCGAATACAAACTGTGTATATTTACTCCAGTGCTGACTGTTTTGCAAAGCATAAGATTTTAGATTTATTTTCTATCTTCTAGACATTCCTGTCGTTGCTATGAATTAATTTTTCTGCAACAGAAACACAAAATGAGACAACAAAGTTGCTTGAGACGGGTCTATTAATGCAAACATTTGTGATCACATAATGATACAGTTGCAAGCAGAGAGTTCCAAAAACTCGCACTTAGATTTTGGAACTGTTTTGTAATTAGCAAAAATAATAAATCTTAAGTCTCTAAAAGACTAAGATAATCTGACAAAGGCCCTATATACCTGCACAAATTGTGTAATCATTTAGCTTCATTTTTCTGGTGGTGTGAAGTTCAAAAGGAGCGAGCCCACTCCTCTGCTTGTGGTTAGTGGCTGAAGGCCACATTAGCCGCTGCTAGCATAACACACCTGAATCTCTGAAAGAACTGATGATGGTCAGGTTGAACTGTGAGTAATGTAAGTTCAATTGTTGATAAGGAAGAATATGCTATGGAATAAAAAAGATTATTTCTCTAGTTTTGCTGCATTGAGTTTGGTCATTTCAAAATGTAGTTATTGAGAGACAATGGTGTGTAATTCTGCACTGAAGGAGATATTCTTTCAGTGAACTGGAAAAAAGCTACTTGACATGCCTCATTTCAGTCAAAGCCATTTGTTTCACGTAATTAAACCCAAATTATATTGGCCACAGTTCTACATTGTTGATGCACATTATTTTAAACCTTCACCCTTACCAACCCAGTGTGACACAGAATGACATGAATGCAGCTTTCATGGGGAGAGTATTACAGACATTACGTACTTCCAGCATAGCCTTGCTTTACATCAACCTGAGGTTCAAAAAGCCATAAAGAAAGATAGTGAAAACATCTGTGTGAGTGCACATGGCCTTAAAGTGATCCTTTACCTTTAGACCCAAGTTTCAAGTCTATATACGGATCCCATATAAATACTTAAATAAGAAAACTGTAGCTTCCTGATGATCGATATTAAAACTCTTTGAGAATTTTAACTTAAAAGGACTCTGTCACTTTGTCACGTGTGCCCCTCGTAAGATAAAATTGCTACATACTTTTGAGTCAAGCTGCTGGTCAAAGTGCTGCAGTGTGTCACATTTGCTTGATCATTCATCAGTTCACTTCCTACAGCAATGATAATCTGATATCTACCAGATCCTGGCATGCTGTCATCATAATCAAATTAAGTATACATTACATACAGCTCCATATGCAATGTATCCTCTCTATGCTAACACAAGAACACACTCTGCCATACACTCCTTGGGGTTACAGCAAATACGCAACATCTGCATCCATTTCCCAGCAGCTGCATCATCATATTGTACATCATTTTAGTGGATTTCTCTCCAAAGAGCCTCCAAACCAGCCTCCCTCTCATCTAACAGTATGTATGTGTGTGTGTGTGTGTGTGTGTGTGTATATGTGTGTGTGTGTGTTTGTTTGCCTGCAGGCAGCACAGTCAGAGACAGTGTGCCCCGGTGAAGTGGCCGATTCCCCGGCTGCATAAATGTTATCATAAATTCATATCACTAGAGGACATTTGTGTTTGGACTGACAGTATGAGTTGGGGCTTTCTAAATTCCAGACTGGTAGCCTGTCACATCTGGTCATTTTCCTGCTCCGGGGGGGCAGAATCAGTATGATGGGACCTCCCGGATGTGCAGTGATGAACACATCTCATCATCTATCTTTATCTCTTTCTAATCTTCCTGTTGCTGCTCTGCGCTCATCTTCATTGCCACTTGCCTTCAGTCTTCTTCACCTTTATTTGCACTCTTACTTCTAGTCCTTCTGTTATCAACCGTGTTCCTATTCCCCATTTTCACATTCTCTTTTCTCTTCTCATTGCTCCTCTTTTAACTATTACTCTTTCTTCTCAAATCCTCTATATACCCTGTTACTACCTTCTCATCTTCTCAGCATTTAAAAACCCTGCTGTTTTCCCAGTGAGTGGGAGAAAATCGTTGAGAAAAAATGCAGGAATCTTATCATGGCTGAACTCAATTAAATGTTCTGACGGAGCCTGCAGCTTCAGTGCATGTCTCCATGCTGCTACTGAGATTCCCTGCTGCTCTGCTGCATCCTAGCTCATTTGGTTTTCAGTAACATTATGAAGGAAGGTGTGTGTTTTTTTTTTGTGAGAGCCTCAGGTTTGCCCCTAAAACATTTGGAAGTCTGGGAGGAGGGAATATCAAATGATTTACTATGCTCCAGTTTCAGGACTTTGTACTCAGTATCCACTCTGGCCTTATCTGAAAACTATTGGGTGTTCAATTAGAAACTGTTTGATGCTGCATAAGTTTTGTTGATGTGGAAAATCCACCTCAGAGAAAACGATTTCAGACATTCAAATTCAAGTATGTAGGTTGATCAAATTTTAAAATGGCCTTATAGGGCTCAGGGTGTGCAGGGTGGTGAGTACATGCATGGATGAGCTGTCTCTATATGCAGTCCTCCTACACATGAAGTCTTTCATGCTGTCTTCACTGCGGGGCCAAAAAAGCTTCAGCACTGCACACAATGTAGAGGCAACAACAATATGACACACTTGGCCTCCGCTCACATGTACTGTTCAAGAAATATGACGGTGTTTCACATTCCAGCATGTTCCTGTGACACAGTCGCATTCCCAGCTCAGAGACCAGAGTAAGGGAGATGTAGAGAGGAAGAGTAGTTTATGATTAACACTGAAGGAAGAAAAGAATATTTAATTTACAAATACATAATTGTACATTTTTTTATAAAAAAATAACACACTAGGTTGCACTATATAGTTTCAGCCACTAGATGTCTCTTAATTAAAACAATGAAAACAAAAGACGTAGGCTAATTAGTTGACACTATGAAGTGGAGTAAGATCATGGGATTTGTTGTCATCATTGTTCAACCATCATTGTCGATAAAAATCTATCTGTATGAAGCAGAAGTGTTCAGAAATGTTATGATGTTAGTTTCATTCACATTATATTCAGACATGAGCGTCGACTCCCCTCCTTTCTGTTGTATAATCTGATGTTTCCAGTGTTTTCCTGGAAGTTATCAACTACAGAGGGTAAATGAGATAAAATAACAATGACAGGCGACCAAATAAAGCATGATGTTACCTTGAACAAATTTACATATTCATCTGGGTTTGAACATTGTTGTCAAAGTTCCCATCATGCATAACTCCTCCACATCTCTGAAAATGCATTTCAAGGTAAACAGACATCTTACAAACAACTTTTAAGTTTCAAGTTCAAACAGTCAACAATCACAAGTCACAAAATAAGAGCAGAAAACCTCCCATAAGATACTTGATATAAACAAACAGGGTTTGGTTAAAATTCTCTTTACACTCATAAAAAATTGTAAATGTCTCTGCAACAAATTTAGTTACCATGTTTTTAATTGACCTTAATATTATAATTCCTCCATCAGCAGGTCAGTGCCAAGCTGTCAGTATTCAATGATCAGTTCAAGAGTTATAACATGAAATGATAAATGATCAAAGTCCTCCAGTATTTCATTTGATAGATGAACTTTATGAGCAGATGACCACTGATTCTTTCATCAGATTAATAGAGTTTCAACAACTGGAAAACTCTATATATGTGTATGAAAGCACACATTGTTGACGGTGTGTGTGTTTGAATCTATCTGTATGTCCATGGCTGGTTTGAGATGCAGGTGTGGCTTTACATCTCACATTTCCAGGTGCACTCACATGCACATGAGCACTCATGAAAAATAAAGTGCTCCATACTGAAGCTCTTCTCCTGAAATGACTCTTGTACCTGTCAGCACTCAACTGTTCGATAGCGAGCAACCAAAGTGTGCTATAGGTGAATGTGTTTCCATTTCTGGATTGGTTACTCACTCATTACTAATAGAAATAAATAGAATATGAGGATTTAAATAGGTAAAGCAATTTTTTATACCTTCCATTTCAATGCCTGAATTTTAAAAGGGGCAACAGCTGATCTACAACTGCAAAGCTACAGGAAAGAAAAGAAATCTCTCAGATAAGAATAAAAGATTTGTGATGGCACTGATTTCTGCACAGCATTGTTACACAATGGGAAATTCTCCCACTTATTCCTTAAAAACATCTGGAGTCACTAGCCAAAACAGGAAATCTCCCAACTTTGCTTTAAAAACATCCAGAAACGTGTTCACCAGAAAAAAAAAGATGTTTTCCAAGTCCTCTCCTTAAAAAAACACCAGGTTTTGGTTGCCACAAAATCAGCTGAAAAATTAATTTCATCTTGAATCTTGAATAAAATTAAGTGTGAAATTTTTTTGTGGCAATAATGCTGATAAATGCTAACTGAATTGGTTGCAAACCTCAGCACATGGATTAAGGTTATGTTTGCAATTCGAATCATTAGTAAGTCATCCTCATACTGATGGAACAGATGGTGTCACACGTCTAGAAGACACAAGTCCAGAAGCTCAGAACTTGCCTATAGTTAAAACCTCCAGCTTCCTTACTGGAGCCACAGATCAGTACAGATCCTATAGGTTGAACCTAACTTGCATCACAGCGTAAAGAACAAGATGTGAAGTAATTATCTGGGGCAGAACATACAGTGTGTGGTTGAACACATAAGCCCCATGGAATAGGTCAGAGCTGGAGCATGAAAAGGTTGCTGCTGCAGTCCAAACGCAGCACGGCAGACTTATGGCGGTTTGCTTTGGGGGGTTTCATGATACCAGGAATGCTGATGATCCATAAACAGGTTACTCCTTTTGCATGATCTCTTATTTACAGTATCACCCTGCTGTTGCCCCTCTTGTACTGTCTGGACGTTGAGCTTTAATTTAAATACTCACAACATAATAACACAGTTAGCATTTCGGATCAAATATGGAGACCTTCAAAGCAAAATTTTTCAGCAAAATCAATTCACTCCTATGAAATCAGTGAATACAACAAGGTCAAAGTCACTCTGTTTACATGCTTTGGTTGAGTTCAACTTCAGTGAACTTTGACCCACAAATTCACAGTTTAAATATGAGGATTTTATACAAAATAATGAGACAGAAGTTGTTAATATGAACACATTTGAACTTATTTTCACATTAGCAACCACGCAAACAAGCTTGCTAATAGGCAGATTGCAAGCAGTCATACTCATGCAGAAGGCTTCATGACGCCAACCTACAGACTTTGCTAGACTTTGCTAAGTGATTTGTCTGCCCCTGATAAAGCCTCTGCCTGTACGTCTTATTAATCTCTCCCAGGATCAACAGATCAACTCTTAGCTGATAAAACTTGTCCGTATTAATCACGAAATATAGTAAAAAATACAGCAAAACTGCTGAAACACTATTTGAATCTGAATGTATCTTTACTGCTATAAATTAAAGAAAACAGTCCCTTGTTCCAGTTTACACACAGAGAAAACTTTAAGAGACTTTATACAGTTTTGAAAAGCAGAAAACAGCTTCAGACAAAGATGGAGCTTTAACTCTCGCTGGAAACACCCACTGAGGGCAAATTAGGTCTCTTTAAGCCAACAAATTAAACACAAGTCAGTGAGCAGACAGCAAAGAGACAATTACTCTCAAAAAGTCTTGATGTGTGTGTGTGTGTGTATGTGTGTGCGTTTGCGTGAGTAAATGCTCAGGCTGAGGGGATTGCACCCTGTACAGTGTTATATCACCAGGACGCAGACTGTGACTGACCTCAGCACACCTGACTCAGGCTGCTGCAGAGCCTGCAGTCAACACCTCGTCCTGAAACGACATGTACACAAACACATCAAAACAAACATGCAGACAAACACACAAACACAAGACACATGCACACATAAAGATGCACATATGATGAGGATGAACACATAAATATATACACAAAACTGTACACAAAGGGCAGAAAAAAATCATGACTGTTTACATTTTTAGATGTATGCAACTCATGTTGTGAATAAAAGTGCAACGTGTTCTCGGCAATGGTTTGCTTTGAATCAGTGTGACAGATTTCGTTATTATCTATTGTATTGTTATAATCATTTACTGTGGAGCATCTTGGTAGCCGGGGGGGGCGTGGGGCGGGTGGGTACACATATACTGTTTACTGCAATGGCCCTGGTTTCAATCCAGCTGGAGAAACACATTAATAATCATCCTCTGTCTTATTGGCATATAGAGTTTCCAGAAGACACCAGAGGCAGCCAGGAACAGTGAAATGCTGAAACACATCCAACAAGCACATGCACAATTACCAGAGGAGAGCGCTAACTTAATACAGACTCAATTAATACAAAAAAGTTGACTTAATAATTAAAGTTTTCACCTCTGACCCACCACTGATGCTGGGTGTGGTCAGGTGTGTGAAAAATGTGCTCTACTAAGCCACATCCGACACTGATGCCCACCCTGGGGTCCTGGAGCACATCTGGAGTGAGTCTGACTGGCCTGGTAATTTATTCGAAGTACACCTTGGACTTTTGCTAGTTTGCCTAAAAACAATTAATATTGTTCTCTTTGTTTGGTTATTTTGCTTAATTAACCAAAGGCAGTCCATAGTCAGCTCATTTTTAATACTAAAGTGTTGGTACTCAGTCCCTTTTGGTAAAATGTAGATTTGACAGTTCATTTAAGTTTATTAAGAATGTTATGTCATATAAAGTCAATTAATCATTTGCTAGATTTTTGTTAATTTTCACTTTTCTCTGAATGATTAACACGATTTTGTTTTGTACATAAGGGTTAACTGTTTTGTTTTGTTTTGTTTTGCTTTTATTGTGGTTGCTCTCATTTTTGGGTTTTTTGTCTCTTTAAAAAGGCACAAATAAGCAAAAGAAAAAAAATTGCCATCATCAAATCTGTGTCATATTTAACATGAACATGTCTACATTAGAAGTGGATTGAAAATCCAAAAACAGGAATTTTAATTTACTCACATTTTAGTCCGTAGGTGGTAGACAGCTCTAATATGTCAATGCATTCGT
>JAQMCX010000058.1:13560390-13626183 GCA_029814765.1 Acanthurus leucopareius | reverse complement strand
CTCAGCACACCTGACTCAGGCTGCTGCAGAGCCTGCAGTCAACACCTCGTCCTGAAACGACATGTACACAAACACATGAAAACAAACATGCAGACAAACACACAAACACAAGACACATGCACACATAAAGATGTACATATGATGAGGATGAACACATAAATACAAAAGTGTACACAAAGGGCAGAAAAAAATCATGACTGTTTACATTTTAGATGTATGCAACTCATGTTGTAAATAAAAATGCAATGTGTTCTCAGCAATGGTTTGCTTTGAATCAGTATGACAGATATGACAGACATCAGAGGCAGCCAGGAACAGTGACATGCTGAAACACATCCAACAAGCACATGCACAGTTACCAGAGGAGAGTGCTAACTTAATACAGACTCAATTAATACAAAAAAGTTGACTTAATAATGAAAGTTTTCACCTCTGATCCACCACTGATGCTGGGTGTGGTCAGGTGTGTGCAAAATGTGCTCTACTGAGCCACATCCAACACTGATGCCCACCCTGGGGTCCTGGAGCACATCTGGAGTGAGTCTGACTGGACTGGTAATTTATTCGAAGTACACCTTGGACTTTTGTTAGTTTGCCTAAAAACAATTAATATTGTTCTCTTTGTTTGGTTATCTTGCTTAATTAACCAAAGGCAGTCCATAGTCAGCTCATTTTTAATACTAAAACTATACTAACTAAAGTGTCGGTACTCAGTCACTTTGAGTAAACTGTAGATTTGACAGTTCATTTAAGTTTATTAAGAATGTTATGTCATATGAAGTCAACTAATCATTTGCTAGATTTTTGTTGATTTTCACTTTTCTCTGAATAATTAACACAATTTTGTTTTGTACATAAGGGTTAACTGTTTTGTTTTGTTTTGTTTTTATTGTGGTTGCTCTCATTTTTGGGTTTTTGTCTCTTTAAAAAGGCACAAATAAGCAAAAGAAAAAATTTGCCATCATCAAATCTGTGTCATATTTAACATGAACATGTCTACATTAGAAGTGGATTGAAAATCTGAATTTCCAAAAACAGGAATTTTAATTTACTCACATTTTAGTCCGTAGGTGGTAGACAGCTCTAATATGTCAATGCATTCGTCACAAGGATATTTAATAAGTTGGGAATATTTTCACGACCCAAATCTCATTTTGAAATTGTTAAAGTTAATTTTATGTTTACTGCATCAGACATTACGAAATAGCACAAGTGCTTGTTCTCACTCTTCCACTGGAACAACAGGGGAATCACAGCTCTGTGCTATTTCTTGTTAAAAACTGTATGAGATTTAAATTGGTCCATTTGCTACTTTGACCTTTTTTCAACCCTCCTTGAGGCAATAAACTAGATTAGATTAGATTAGATTAGATAGAACTAATACCAAAAGTTCTCCATTTTTTATTGATCCAAAAATTGCCCTGGATCCACACGGCAGTAAACTGTATTTCTATGGCCTGACCTGCCACACTGGCACTGGCCGACATAAACCTCAGAACAGAAAAAAAAAGATCTCCTCACGAATCCTCAAGCCAGCTGGCATCAGATGAGCTTTTCAGACTCCTAAATAATATCGAATCAGGGGGGGAAACTGATGTAAGACCATCACCATGAAGGCTTTAAAATGATAACCAAAGGCACAGAGAGGGCAACAATGACATATGAAGATGGTAATAATGGCTGAAATCAAAATATATTGCAACAATAAAGGAAACTTGAGATGTCTATGTGCATCTGTGTTGGTCCTTTTGTGTGTTATGTGTGCACATACATGTGGGTGCTTCTGTTTCTGTCACATGTTTGTTCTACTTCTATCAGAATATCAAAAATGAAACAAAATATGACAGGACAGCTTTTAAACTGCCTTTAGCACATTTGGATGGACGTTTTAGTCTAATCTAATCTAATTTTACAAGAACTTTTTGAGATAACATAAATTTTGCTACTTCGGATTTTTTTTTTTCTCAGCAATAATTCTTCTCTTTTGGACTAAAACTTTTATGTTAATATATGTAAAATATAAAAGCCAACTGACAATACTGACAGCATTTATACTTTAACAAGAGTCTTGATGAAGTTTTCTCTGTGCTACATCACACCAGCTCCCTGGAGAAGGAATTATCCAGTAGACCAGGAAGACGACCGGAGGGTCCTGCTGTCCATGCACACTGTGTTTCTGTGTTTCTGTGTGGAGTGTGCAGAGAGTACAGAGTATCCCACAGTGCGTGAGGGATATATATGTATATATATGCATATATCACAAGCAAATGTGATGCACTCTGTCTGCAAGCTCACCTCCCTTCATGACTGTATGTGTCAAATGGAAAGCCTTTGATTGTCACTGCCACTTTCACTGAGCCTCCACAACACCATTGTTTCCACTCTGCCAATCCACACACACACACACACACACATCCCAGTTCTGTCCTTTTTTCTTTCTGATTCTGTCCATCTCACTCTCTCTCACACAAACACACACCTCATGTCCCATGAGTGACAGTGATGGCCTTTGACAGCTCTGAACATGATGAGATGGCCAGCAGCCATCCAGCATGCAGAAGGGGAAATCCCTATGAAATAAATATCACACACACACACACTTCATTCAAGGAGATGGGCAGAGGACAACCTGCCCCTGCTGACGCGCTCACATTTAACCCTCACACTGCTGCGTGCATGTCTCTGGAGGAGGGGAAGATAATTAAAGTGGACAAAGAAAGAGAAAGTCCATGCAAGTGTGTGTACATGCGTGTGAGCATGTGTGTATGTATCAGTGTGAGTGTAAGTGAAGCAGGCAGAGCTCAGTGTGCCCTCACTTTCTTTTTTTATACAAGCAGGATGGAGAACCCATGTAGCCTGTCAGCTTGGGACAGTCTGTACAAGAGACACACGCACACTCGCACACTCACACACACACACACACACACACACACAAGCAAGCTAGCATTTGCACATTAAAAGTGTGGGCTGCTGAAAGAGTGCAGTGCAGACAGTCGAGGTGTAAAAGCCTCTCCTCTCATCAGAGGAAGGACATAATGGAAATGAAGGAAGAAGAAAAGTCATCTTGATTTGATATCTTTTAAATTCAGTTTTAAAAAAACATGTGGAGTCTAAATATGGTTATAAGTCTGTATAAAAACTGTAAAACTGCTCATTCCTTTTTTCACATTTTTTTCATTGAGTCAGCTTTGTTTTGTCCCAAAAGACGAAAAACATGTCCAGAATCATCCAAATATCCTTATGTATGAGGTTCATTTAAAACCCTGAGCAGGGATTTGTTGCACTGTTTCTCTGTATGTAACAGTGTTATCTGTAGCATTCCTACTTATTAAATGAACAAATAAATCAATGGATGAAGTCCTCCTTGCAAGTTATAAACCAGAACATAAGGAAAAAGCCAAATAACAAACAATTGCTTGACAGATCTGACTATCACTCAGGTTTTTTTTCTGGAATCACAAGTGATCTCAGGTGTGTATTAGCATTCCCAACACTGTAAACTCTCATGGTTGGAATATAATAAAATGCACTCACATGCAACTGCACATGTATTGCACACAGATAAACACACAAAAAAAAGAGTCATGAAGTTGCAAACACAGCTAGTCATCCCTACAAGTCACATTTCACTTCCAGGCCAGTTTCTAAAAACAAATGATCCTCATTCACACCTCAATAGGCCACATTTTCAAAATATAAAATCTGGTGACTCTTGCAGGTTTTTTTCTTCTTCTCCTCTCTTTGACCTTCAGCTGAGGGACTTAAGTTCCTCTTTTTGCACATACACCAAAGGACAAGCTGGCTGGGACATGTCACCAGTTCGGGCACAGCCTGGGGAGAGGACAACCAGTCACACACACACACACACGCAAGTGACTGGAGTGCAAATAACTGGCCATAGCGAAGGACATTCATACAAGACTTTACCAGTGGGACTCCTCTTAAGCAGCCAGAGCGATACTGTATGAAAAAAATAGTTTGAGTAAGTTTGTGCAGATTCTTATTGTGCAAAATTTACATAGTATGTACATGAGAGTATGCTCCAACGCAGCTTTATTTCTGCATTTTTTCCATCCCATCTTAATGCTGGTGTTTCAAATATCGCAACAACATCAAGAGGGATTCACCTGACATCAAAATGCTGGGCAACTCCCGGCCTCATACGCCCTGGTTATGAAATAGGAGATGGTCGAGAGGGAAGGAGAAAGCAAAGACAAGACAAATATTGTTTGTTCCCTAAGTTGAGTAACTGGGCAGACAGTTTTAGGCAGAAATCCCCCATCACTTCCACTTCACTGCTCTACAGTGGAAGCGGGTTAAAGGAGTGGGTGGTGATCACAGCAGAGGCGAAGAGGGTGGAGGAGAAGATGCATAAGTAAAAAGACAGAAGGAGAGGAAGAACACAGTGGTGAGACAGTGGGGAACAGAAAGAGAGAGGATAGAATAAACAGAGGAGAGTGCACAAGAAGGACAGGAGAAAGAAGAGGAGCAAAGTCAGGGAAGGAAAGCACAGGAGGTGGAGGAGGAAAAACAAGAGCAGAAAGGGCAGGCAATAAATTGGAAGATGGGGGCCTAAGAGATGCATTAAAAAAAAAGGGTGGTGAAGAATTAGTAAGGAAGCGGAAGCAACTTGTTGGACGGGGTGAGAGACGGAGGGACAGTGACTCATCAGGCCTCAGCCAAGAGGTTTCTCATTAAATTAAACATGAACTTAAAATAAAAATATACACCCTCTCACTCTCTCAAAGGGAGGCAATTATCTGAGTTTTTTCTAAGTTTTTTGGATGGCACAAAGCTCCATCACCTTATGTGTTTTGAATGCTGTTCTTCAGTCTGAAAAATAAAGTGACACACACGTAAAGACTGAAGACAACCTGAGCAAACTCTAAACTCAGACTTAAAGAATGAAAGAAGTAAAAAAAATGCTGGATAAGTTGAGAAAAGTAGCATGGCAAACAAGCTTGTACCTGTAGTCTCCATCAAGCATGATGAGTGGATAAAGATAGACATAAGATCTCATTACCATACCATCATACAATTGTTAGACAGAAGTCTCCATAAGCTCTTTAACAAATTGTAACATGAGGTAAGTCAACCATAAAACCATAAACTTAGTAAAAATAGCTCAATGTAAGGAACATGAAACTGTCCCCAGATGCTTGTGCCCTCTCTGTTATTCTTTGTTAACAGGCTTTGTGCATCGTCTCCAGTGAAAAATAATGACATTTGTCTTCTCTCCGCCTTAAGCAGCTCCATAAGAGTTGCTTGCAAGAAATGTAGTCATTTGTGCTTGCAAAGCCTAGAGGTGACATCTGCCTTTCGAAAGTTAACTGTGGATTCAGTATTAATGTGTAGAGTAACACAATTTCTATTCTGTTAATCAACAGAAGGCGCAAGATAAACATGGGCGTGCTGCTAGGGAAACAGCTGTGAGCAGTCAGGGAAGCACATGTAGAGCGACAGTGTGGAAACAGACGCGCTACAACGGGAGGGGACAGCCTGCCTGCCTGCCTACCTGTCTGCCTGCCTGCCTGTCTGTCTGTCTGTGAACCAACTGTAAGCAGACATTCATTTGAATTGCATGACGCATTTATGGTTAAGAAGCATTTAATTGGTGCATTCTGGTCATTAAGTTGTCCATGGTGATTTTTAATTGATAAGCTGCCTGGTGTCTCTGTTTTCTCAGTTTCAGATTCATGTAAACCTTTAAGTCACAAACACTCATGTCTTTGTTTAATCTTAACTACTTGTCTTTTTGTACTTTTGTTGAAATGATTCTTTATTTTGAACCACAGATGGATTAAGTTTTTTTGTGTAAGCTCCTACCTTCCTTTGATTTTGATGGGGATAGTTATGAGTGCAACAGTCCAATATAGAGGTGAAACTGCAGTGTCAAGACTGTGACACAACCAAAGAGAATTAATTTGGATGTGTTTACAGTCTTGCTGTATAGTCAAAGAAATAAACTGCAGCTCTCTTACAATCCAAAGCCAACAGGTCTGGAGAAAGCTACACAAGAAACTTACAATAGTACAAAGGTTACTATGTAAGTAACAGAAGACTACAAATAAGAACACAACCTGTATTGTGGTGTGAACTGTCATGTCCATTCTGTTTGACATTATAACAATTTGCAGTGAAATAGTGTAAATTATATACTTTACATGTGCAGAATATTTATAAGAGTAACCAAAGCATAACTCAGGGATCATAAATAGGGCAAATGTAGAACTGTTGTAGTCAAGAAGGGCAATAACACCACCTGGTGGCAGACTGAAGTTATTGCACCTCCTGACCAACAACTGAAAAAAGAATTCCCGTGAAGTCCCACGAAGTGATCAGTGCCAGTTTTCCACCACTTTCAACACAAAGACATCCACCACAACCAAACCTGATTTATTTCAGGTTTTAATGTGTTGTGAAAAGAGAAAACATACAAAATCAAAGTTTAAAAACTTCATATCAAGCCTTTTATTTGGTATACAGATATTCATAGATTTATACAGTATATATAGATATATGTATATATGTAACACATGTGCCACTGCAAAGTCACAGACAAACTTACTTTTACTAAGAAAAGGAAGGAAAAGAAAAATATATCATGTGCTTACTTTCAAAGTAGTGCTGTGAAGCTTGTAATAAATGATGACCAAAACCGGAATGATGAGGTAACTGCCAGGCAGGAAAACAATCATTTATAATGGTTCAATAATAATAATAATAATAATAATAATAATAATAATAATAATAATAATAATCTACTGAAACAAATGGATCAAATAGGCAACCGAGTAGTATAGTGGCAACATGGACCCTTAGTGTCAAACTAGAGAAAAGGAGTTAAGTCTATAACATACATACACACAAAGTATGCATACAGACACAGTGCATAAACGTAAAAAACAGGAAGTAAAGTCAGTCATTCATGAGAGCAAAAAAACTCTCCAATGTCATTAACTCTTGTCTGATACACAACAGAAACTCAGGCATGCTCCAGGATATCTAAGCATCTCTCTGTCACACACACACGCATACACACACAAAGAACACACACCAGTCACGTACCACAGCCCAGCTTTACTCTGGGGCTGACCAAACAAAGCTTGCACAGTTGTGGTGCATGCACATGTATGTACACACACAAACACACGCGCACACTACAGCAGAATAGTGGTCAGGCAGAGTGTAATTCACGAAAAGAGTCAGGCCAGCATATATGTGAAGAGGAAACCCTGATAGAAGGGAAAAGATAAAGTAAAATAGCTGGTGAAATGGGAATCTGATGAAAATCAGATTGAATGTAAGGGAGAAGGGATAAAGACTCAAAGGATAACAGACAAGCAGGAGGTGCTGCACAAAATGACAGGGAAGTGGTGTGTGTGTGTGTGTGTGCGTGTGTGCGAGTGTGAGTGTGTGTGTGTATGTGCGAGCACGAATGTGTGTAACACTAAATCAGGAGCAGGTAGTGCTGAACGTGTTTGACGGAAAAATATCAGAGTCTGGCTCCCTCATGTGGTCACTCTGAGTCTCTCTGGACCTCTGAGGCATCAGCCCGACAAATGGGACACGTCCTGTTAGCCTGAGGACACACAGCGGGAACAAAAATGATCCAGTTAGGTTTTTAAATGCAGTTCATAACTTCAATCGTACAAAATGTTCTATCCTAAAACTCTGCGTTTGGACAGTAACTGGATTCAGAAATGCACTCCCCACATAAAAGATTGAGGATATGGATTTCAGATTATGACATTTTCTGTATTAGTTTTGTATTGACTTGTGATTCCTGAAACCCAATTTACAATGACGCTTTGGGCAAGTCTTCATTCCTTCAAACCATAAGACTGTGTTATATTTAACACAAGAACTTTGGTGTTCAAGAACAGTTTTTTTTTTTAAAGAATTTGAAGTGGAAAAATAAGGGTTAAGGCATGTGTAGAGTTTCTTCCAGTGTCCCTGTCCTGGGCTTTAGTGTGTTTTACAGATTAACCGACTCTTCTGTCAAGTATTCAAACACCAGCGTGACTCTTTTTTTCTGCTATTTAACAGATCTCTTGAAAAGCGAGATTCTCACTACGCATCTATATTTAAGAGGTGTCTGTGTCACTTAATTAGCGCTTACTTGAACTGAGAGTGTATTTGTGTCCTTAAAACTAAAAACCTATTTTTCTCTTGTTAAGTTACTAATTAGTTCCTTAAGGAAGCACTGAACGATCACTCAAAAACCTCACCCTTGTCACCAGCACTCTCATTATGTGACACCTTTTCTCTGAGATTTGGAGCTATTGCCAAACAATGTGTGAAAGGCTTTAGAAGAACTTGATGTGTATACGTGCGACGCAGTGAAAGTGTTCGGGCTACGTGGTGTGGGTGCTTACCCTCAGCCACTTGTCGACACACTTCCCATGGAACTCATGGCTGCAGGGCAGGACTCGCAGCAGTTGGCGGGACTCAAAATCACTCATACACACCACACACCTGCAACCCAACAGGAGCATGAACAGTACAGCAAAACAAAACAAAAACTGCTTAACACATTGATTGCATTACATTCAAGCCATAAGGCAGATACAGGCTCACTGGTTATTGGTTGGACTAAAGCTTTGAGAACAAAAAGTTTGAAAAAAGACTCTTTACTCTGTTAACATTTAGCTGTTAGAAAAATAGTAAAAAAAAAAAAATCCATAGAAGACCATAGTTCTGGTTATCTTAAGGATCTAACGAAAAAACCCAGAAAATTCACTGTCATCAAATGGTAACCTTGTGCCAAAGGCGACACTCACAGTGTTTGTTCAGACTGATGGTTGTTTGGATTGAACCGATAGGAAGGAAGCTGTTCGATGTCTCCCTTGGTCAGTCCTCTGAGTTTGGCCTCTCCCAGACGCTCAGCGAGGTTCAGGAGGGCCTGTGGGAAAACGAACATCAGCAGCAACAAAAGAATCAGAGTCTGTATGCAGTAAAAATATAAACCATAAAATGAAAATAATGTAGATGAGGACAACCTCGTAATTTTCCACTTCTCCATCGTCTACATCCAGCTCCAGACTGATCGCAGGACCTGTGGGCTGGACTGGCAGCATTGAGCTACAGAGAGATTTAAAACATAAAATTTGAAGTTTAATTAATCAAAGAAGCAAATTTAATTGTGCAGAAATAGTAAACTCTGCCTAAACAACTAAGCAGCTCTCACAGCGAGTAAGAACTTTCAAGTTGGATAATCATGGTCCAACAAAACTTAAAATATTAAATTGTATCTTGCTGTTATTTGAAATTGACTGGAAGCATTTTGAATGATGGCCAGACCCACCTGCCAGATTCACTTGTTCTGATGGCCTTCATTTGCCTTTTCCAGGTATAACTAATCATATTAGATCTCTGAAACTATTAGGAGTTTATGACTTGTGCATGTCTTTTTCTGTTTTGTCAATTCAAAACACTGGTCACCCGACATTATAACCTACATTCTTCAATTTTAAAAAAGCCTGTTTCAAAAATATGTTATCTACTGCGTATTGGACACTACAAATTATAAAATGTAATCTTTTCTTCCTAACTGTGTTTCCGCGATAAGTCTCTGTGCTGATCCACTTACAGGAAGTAAGGCAGGAGGCTGGGGTGGTAAGGCGAAGGTGGCAGTGGCTGTTGTGAACGGTACCGTCGCCCCGGGAGACGCCGAGGAATAAAGTTTGGATAGGACTAGTGGGCAAGTGACAGCACACATATGACAAATTATTAGCGTTTATTTTTTATTTTCTACTGCATTCAAAGGTTATAATTAACATCCATAGTTGAAATATTCTTGCTGCTTACCACTCCGAAGAACTCCTGTGGCAGGGGATCATGGGAAAGGAAGTGAAGCTGTGTGGAGTGTGGTGTGAGGGCGGGGTGGGTGGCAGGTGGATAGTGGAGCCCAGCACCCAAAGACAGGTGCTCTCCCAGCAGCTCCACGTCATTCTCTATCCTCTGTAAAGGCTGGGATGGAGGGAAAAAATATGTAGGGATCAGAAGGAATTGTTCACAGCAACAGGAGAAATTCAAAAATACACAGATCTCTTTGAATGACTTATAGATAAATATAATACCCTACATAAGACGATTTAATAGTTAGTTGCAGGAGCAATCTAACTTTTGCATTCCATTATTATTTCTGCTAATATCTGTCAATAAAATTAAAAAATTTAATTTCTTTGGGAAAGGTTTTGTATTTAATTTTCAGGCAGCACCTTTAATGATAGCAGGAAACAATCAATAACAATGCAAAAGGAAAAGACAAATGTAGGGAAATTTCAAAACTTTTTAACTAATGTACTTTGGCCTGAAGCTTTTGGCAAAGAGCTTTTGTACCACAGTTTTACATCAACAATAATGAATCTCTGTGAGCATCCAGGTGTCTAAACCAGATCTGTTTCTGTCCAAGTCAACTCTGGCACACATTATTTGAACATTAGTGATGTACAACATTGGCATTCTCACAGAGAACCAGTACTTTTTTATTGTCATATAAAGACAAAACAGAAGGCTCTTACTTAAGTACATGGCCACCCTTTACCTAATTTAATAATAATAAAAAAATATATTTATTACTATATTAACTACTATTATTTACTACTAAATTAACTGTAACTTTGATGCTTTCTGTGCATGCAAACATACCCTATGTCCTGATTAATCACTGAACACTAAAGAAAAACAGCATGAATCACTTAAACTCCAAGTATAATATATGCATCACTGCTTTTGCTGTACTATTTGAAAACACCTTAGCTGTTGGTTTTTTAAACAGGAAGTGGGACATTTAAAACTCCTCTGAAAGATAAAGACTGTCATAGTGTCAACATCATAAAAGTTTTATCTGATACCAAGTCAACAAATGTTGAAAAAAGCATTACATATGAACTTCTGCTTACCGATCGGGCCTGTGGTGTTGGATATGGTCCAAACTGTCCAGGTTGGGGAAGGTGAGGTGGATGATGGGAAAGGTGTGTTGGGGGATGGGGGAGGTGGGGAGGGGGGAGCAAGAAGGCAGGGTCACTGGACAGTAGTGATGGGAATGGGTAGGGCATGGGTAAATGCTGCACAGAACAAGTCTGAAGGACCTGGCAGACAGAAAACAAGAAAACATTAATTAAAAGTCACGAGTTTGCCTTTTCCTGTGTGGAATGATTTTAAACAAACTATTGAAAAAAACTGTAATTAATCTTTAACAAAAACACAAACACACTCACAGGAGGAGGGACACTGCAGACTGGATAGTGCTGTCCACTGAAGACTACGGAGCATGCTGGGATCTGCTGGGGGGCAGAGCGGGGGGGCAGGCCTGGAGGCGCTCCCGAGGGAGACACAGGATACGATACCGGAACTGAACCCTAAATATGGATATCAGAAGGAACAAGGTCCTAAACTTTATGAAACAGACTGATTTACAGATAAAAGTAGTCCTGTGACTGACTTGAGTGCAGAGTCCAAAACAACCCCAATTACTGATGTTAAATATTGAATATGATGAAATAAAAAAAATTCCTCTTTGTACTTGGCTTTCTAGAAAAAAAATTATACATATCACAATTTCTAGGTTAAAGTTTCTGCAAGTTTCTTGAAATACGCTTTTTTTTTAATCAAAGCCAATTTTAAAACTTATTCTTCAGGAATCATTTCAATTCTTTTTTAACTGTATGTACTTTTTTTGTTCCCAGTTACAATCCAACAATGAGACCATATCATTTTATAAAGTCACCTGCTCATGGAGGTCCAACACTACGCTGCTCTGTTGCTGGGATGGGTGGGGATGGGGATGTGGATGTGGGTGCTGAGGATGGGCCGCTGGGTGCAGCAGCCTTGGAGACAGGTTGGGGGATTGGTGGAGAGGCCTCGGCGAAGGGTTTGGGGGATGGTGACCCGGGCGCTCTTCAGGCCCAGGACCCAGCCCTCGTGGAGGTTGCTGGCTGTAAGGTGGGTAGCCCTGATGGGGAGCCGCGTGACGGTAGTTTTCATCCTGATGGCCTGGCGACGGGCCGTGGTGGGAGTGCAGGTGGTGGTGGTGATGATGGTGAGCATTGGGGTGATGATGGTGGTGGTTGTTGTTGCTGTTGTAGTGGTGGTGGTTGTTGTGGGCGTGGTGGTGGTGGCGGGTCAGACGGTCTCTTCTGCCACGCTGGCGCCTCATTGGAGGGCTGAGATGGGAGAAAGAGAGGAAAACTAAAGAAGAGGCAGAGGCCATGCTGTCACTGGCATCTTTGTAAATACAAAACTATGTTAAAAAGTTATTACAGAAATTTAGCATTAAACTCTACAGAATCTTGAAGGATCAGACATCACAAAGTACATCACAAATCTAGATTGGTCAAGATAAACTATAGGCAAATTTTGATACTAATTGCTTAAAAATTTTCGAAGTACAAATTTCAAAGTGCAAATTTCATCTGGACCCACAGAATCCAGATAAAGTTTGTAGTTTAAGCACCACCAGCTGGCCAACTGGCATCTTCTTTTGCATGAGGACTGAGTGAGTTTTTTAGACTTTATGTAGAGTTGAACTGTAACTAAAGTTTTCTTGAGACTCTCTCTCCGTCTGTCTCTCTCTCTCTGTCTGTCTGTCTCTCTCATGTCTCTGTCTGTCTGTCTCTCTCTGTCTGTCTCTCTCTGTCCGTCTCTCTCTGTCCGTCTCTCTCTGTCCGTCTCTCTCTGTCCGTCTCTCTCTGTCCGTCTCTCTCTGTCCGTTTCTCTCTGTCCGTCTCTCTCTCTCTCTCCCTCTCTCGCTCTCATGTCTCAGTCCCTCCCACAAAGTGAACAATATATGTATAAAAACAAATCAGTCATAAAATATTAACCTAAAACTCACAAAGCGCCAGCTGCAAAACAACCTGCTCACAAGGTCAACAACATCAACAAGATTTTTGGTTATACCACAGCCTTTATTCAGAGAAAACTAGCTCACCTATTGATTTTCCTCCAAATGTTTTCTTGTAGAACACTGTCAAGTTTCAGAGAAATATGTCCTTAAGTTCCAAAAATGAATCTGTACTAACTACAGCAATGTTCCTGCATTCTCTTTCTTTACACCACCAGTGTCACAGAAATAGTATAATTGATGTACGACTCCTCAGTTTCCATATGAGAGTTTTTGGTAAACTCCACTGTTGAGCATGCAGCATTGAATTTTTGACAGAATGTGCTGTTTGCACATTATGCATTCTGGGTCGACTATGCTTCAAACTCATGGTGTATGCGTTAACGGAGCAAAACTGGAAAGGGATCAAGCGGGAGATAAGGCGACCCTTCGAGATTTTAAAATACTGAGTCTGTGCTCAATACAAAATACGTCAACTGTAGCTCGCTACTTGCTTGTGTTGCACTCACATGCTGTTTGCCCAGCTGTTCCTGTGCTTTGACCCTAATGATGAGGATAACATGTTTTCTGTTACATGCATTCACACTAACCTGCGTCGGTTGCGAAGAGGCGTGTGACATCTCTCTGGCATGTAGTGAGGGTGTGGTCTGCGGCTAGGCGGGAGCTCCCAGGGGCGAATGGGGGAGGAAGGAGTAGAGGGAGGGGCAGAGTTTAGATCCAACATAGACTGCTGGGAGAGACGCTGCCTTTTTGGACTCGGGCTGTCTTCCATCTGTACACAGTGGTAAAGGAGGAGGGAGAACCAGGGATATGGTTTGTCAGGAAAAAAAAAAAATGAAGAGGACAGACAAAGAGGAGAATGAATTAGAAAACAATGACTCCAAAACCTTTTCAAACCAGGAGCACAGTGGAGGCAACAGGCAGTGGTCATGTTTCATACTCACTTTGTCGCGATCCTCGCTGCACACATTATCTGGATGAAAATGTAGCACTCCTCCTGCAGGCCACAGAGGAAAAAAACATAATCAGATAAGAAGCGCTGAGAAAAACATCAACATCACAAGACACATGGCCATACGCTAAGCCAACAGAAATAAGACAACTCTGACAACACACAGGCAGCTGGTTGCCTTTTATTTTATTTTCCATTCTAAGACCCTGCTGGATGCTACAAAATTGTTATCTTGATCACGCCGAAATTATTTGCTTGAACAGACTTAAAACTACAAAATCCAACAGTGATGAGAAAGACAGTGCTTCCAAAATCTTGCTTCAGAAACAGAGTTACAGTCCCCTGTCTGCAGCGATGGTCTGTCTTTCAAACAGGCTTTTGAATTTCCTGCATTAAACGAGCAGACGAAAGAGAAAGCCATCTCTGAAAGATGTCACAACAGACTAGTCCTCTCTAGCTTTCACAGACGAATCATTCCTTCTGATCTGTCATGAAAAGCTCAGCCAGACTCACAGAAACAGATGCACAGACATCCACTTATCAAACATGTACAACACAGCAGAGCATCATGGCATGCCCATGTATTCTTGTTTGAGTGCAAATTTCAACTTTTGTGTCAAGTTTTCGCTGTCCTAATCGCTTTCCTCCAAGTAACATTGTGTACTATCAAAAGGTGAAATCAAAATGATTAATCAATGTCTACATTTCCTTTTTCAAGTTTCTCTAATATGAAGATTTGTTGTTTCTGTCTTAAACAATTGTAAAAGGAATATCTTTTGCTTTCACTGTCAGAAAAAAAAGCAATTTGAATACATCACCAAGGGTTAATTTGCAAAAGTATTTTAATTCACAATTATTTTTAAAAAATAGTCAGATTAATTGACAATGGCAATGGTTGTTATTTGTACCCGTACTGCTACCTCATAAACTGGAGCAACAGTTTTGTCACTATGCAAAGTCCCAATAGAAACTAAGCATCACCACACAGCCTTGTTTCAAGTCTGTGTGATGTCAAGCATCTGCTATGCTTTAGTGTCCTGAGCTAGTGAACCACGATTAACTCTGCATCAACAGCCCAGTGCTGTGTTTCTTCCTCATTTTTTTAATCCAAATGTGGTGAACAAGTGATAAAATCTCTTTCAAAAGATCAATAGACAATCACAAAAAACGACTCCCTAATGATAAGAATGAGATTAGTACATTCAAAAAAATGAAATACTGAAAAAAAGAAATACCACATCACTGAATAAAGCAGTAATACCATAAACATAATCTCAGAAAAACACAATGCTCTCCCAGCTGTTTATCTAACAGCCCACATGTGAAATCTGGATGCAGTATGTGCACAAAGACATTTCAGCAGCTTAAGAAGGATGTCCTTGAACTCAGCTGACAACAGTTTCCTCTAAGCAGTCTCCCAAAAAACCTTTAATCACAAAAAAAAAAAAAAAAACGGGAGGGGAAATTCTCCTCCCTCTATGCCTCCCTCATCCAAACAGCCCCTTCTGTCTCTCAGAAACAAGAGATCTGAAAGCCCACCCCCACCCCTTTCTTGTCTTTGCGACACCACTCCAGAGCCATGTGAAGTCCGCCGATAGTGACAGCTCAAAGACGCCCTGCTAGTGGCTGTGGCGAACAGAGGGACGACTGGTTGACTGACTAGTAAGCAGCAGGCACTTTTTGACAGAAAATAGTGTGTGTATACTATGCATTTTGGGTCGGGCATGCTTTTTAGTCATGGTGTGAGCGGTACCAGAGCCTTACAGTAAGGGGCCAACACACTGACTTACATCTTAATTATGTATTATCCCATTTTCTTGAAACCCCATAGGAACCTGGGCCTCAGTTGCCCATGTGTTTTAAGAAGAACTAGGTCTGTTAACACTGATTCACCCCAGGGGGCATAGGAGAGGGAATGGTGAGCCAGACTGGATTGGTTCTGTTGGCGATCAGACACGACCTTGTTTCCTCTGAGCATGGCTGCTGGGGAAGACTGACACCATTTCTTTTAATGACAGACAATAAAGTCAGGCAGGCAGGGTAGTGAACTTAAGAGTATCAGCTGTCATCAAGAAGCAATTTGCTCCTGTTCTTTTAACTGTGATACAGAGACATGAACCAATATTTAGAGGAGGCGAGCCAAAAATAAAGAAACAATCTATTTTACCCACATATTCTGTAGAGATCTCAGATGACAGCAGTATTAATGAGGATCTGTTAATACTGGTTGCTATTAAGTTGCAAGTTCAAGCAATGCTGGCAGGCTGTAGGATGCAACACTCACTATTAAAGCTACACTGGGTGAAAACATGCTTGACACTGGGGGAGTGAAAGAGGAGGGAAAAAGCAGAGATAAGACAGAGGGACTCATTTTTAACACCCCCAAATCCAACCCTGACACATTCTGCATAAAGTGATGCCAAGAGGTGAAATACATAGACATTTACAAAAATAAACAAGCACAGACAAACAGAAAATCTGTGATGCACCTAGACATATACACTCATATTTTTTCTTACACACAGAATAGATTATGTACACACACACACACACACACACAAAAACACATGCAGACCCTGTTCATCTAGAGGGAAACATGCAGCTGTTAAGGAGGCATCGCACAACCAGGAGATACACTGTTTAAGTCATTCACACAAATCCCTCTGTAGCCTCTCAAACTGGGAAGCATGTTTTTGTATGTACCCTCTGTGTGGGTTATTTTTGTTATTTAGCCACAGAGCCGCAATTACAACAGAGGAGGCCCATTAAAAGCCCCCTTTCATTCATTCACTGCACTTTTTTTGCCTTCAAGGGAATCCAATCTGGTTTTACAGCTGGCATTACACTCACTTTCCAATGGTCAGCAATGGAAACTTGCTTAACACACAACAAACTGGTGTCTATGTTGAAAAAATTGTAGTAACAAGATGTTGAAAGGACTACTGGGGTGAAGTCTCACTAAGAATTTCCCCTCCGGCAGTTTCATTCTTTTCTTCCTCTTTTTTTCCCTCATAATTTTGGGGAGTTTTTTCAGTGTGGTCTTGGTGAGTTTGGGCTAAGTTAGAAACCATTACGGTTGTGGCCAAAAACAGCCCGTTAAATATCTATTTCACTGATACTGAGCTGTGCAAAAAAATTCACCCAACATGATGAATAAGCCATCAACAAGATAACACAACTCTCATTGTTTCTTATCAATCTTTACTCTATACTCTGCCACTTTTAAAAGGATGTCTATATGACTGTTTTGGGACCATATGCAGATGTGCACAGGCTAAAATGTATTTTGAACAGTATTAAGGCTTATGGATTAAAGGGCTGGTGATAAACAAGGAAGTGGGCATCACAGCAATGAGCAATCTGAAAGAAAAAGATAGCATTGCAATTAAGAAAGAATCATTACAAGCCGTTTCAAATTTTCGTTTCAAGGCTCTGAACTGCTCTTTTAATCAGTCTTTGCAAATACAAAGCTCTTGATAAGACTAAGGAGAATGTAGAATATCTAAAAGGAAATCATCTGCCCTTGATCTGATGATAAATAAGAACGCACAGTTCTCTAGTTATCATCATTATAGTTTGAGTTGTTCAGCTTTGTTTTTCCTTTGAATTTTTTTACTGACCAACCAGCAGAAATATTTGTTTTATTCAATGCCCACTTTGTCACTGTACTGCAGTGTCCCTTTAATATACCTCAGAATTTTAAAAACGTAATCAAAGACCTAACTAATTACCTCCTATACCATCACTTTCTTTGTGTCATGAAGACATCAACAAAACATGACCTGTAGGCCTTTAGCACCACCACCATACCTGGATTATCCAATGGAAAATTCTGCAGTCCTTAATTCTTATTAAGGGTCAGTATAACTTGCACTGTGACTACAAAGCCAGGCAATGACATTCAGGACACAGTTCAGGAAACTGGTTTGCCCTATTTACCTGAGTAAATGTTATTCAAACATCTAAGGCAGAGCCAGCTCTAACACTAACACCTGATGTGACATATAGCTGGCATTTTCAGCAACAGCTGGCAGTAAAAGAATGAAGCCTTTTAGTTAAATGTCTCAAAGGCTGTTGAGCTGCTAGTGGTCTGCCTGCATCCCTCAGGGGGTGTATCCTGTGTGGGTGTGTGTAATGATGCATCTAGCTGGGCTGCAGGCCCTGTTTACTGAAGCCAGCTTACCGGCCCCGGGGTGTCTGTGAGCTCCGTGTGATGAGTGGCGCTGCGCCCCTGCGGACAGGTAGCTCCCCTGGGTGTGCTGCTGCTGGCTCTCCGGGTAGCTGCGACCACCGTGGTGCGGCGCCCAGCCGGGGTTGCTCTGCTGCGGGTAGCTCATCCCTCCTCCGCTGGCGTTCATCATGCTCCCGTTACCAACCGCATTACCACTGCCGTTGCTTCCAACGTTCCCGTTAATGCCGAAATGATAGAAGCCAGACCGAGACCGCGACCGAGTTCTCGGGGGGTCCATGGCTTGGGAGGAGGAGGGCGGTGGTGAATGGACGTGATGAAGGTAGGCTGGAGAGATGGACGTCCAAAACGGGCAGGAGCCTCCCTCTTCAGACCGCTTCTCCGCGTCTCTCTATTCACCTGTTTACCACTGATGACGACCGGCTACTGCGAGTGTTTTCTGAGGCATTTAAAGCTGTTGTTTCAATATAATGAGATGAGATACCTGGAAGCAGCGGGTTCAGCCCTCGTACGTCGCACAAGCACCATCTGCATCACATACACTCTCTGTTAATATATTTGCGGGTCAACTTGACGAAAACCGCTAATTTATTTTACACTTATAACGTACACAAGGATTTCAAAAGATATCGTATCCGCGCGCGGTAGAACAAAACAAAAAATCAAAATACTATTTACTCCAAGTAAGTTACCAGTGGTTTTCTCCGTTACCAGAACAACAGCTGAGCAAGTCTCAGGTTATCTATTGTCTTTTCACAGTGGAACAGTCAGGGTTTCACACAGTAAAATAAAGTATTTTTAAAGGCAACTGGGTCCTATTCGAGTGATCCTATTGCCGACGCAAATATTAACAAACAACCGGAGCTGAAGTTAATATCTCTCGCAATGAACCACCAAAAGCTTGTCAAGTTAATTACTTGTATCCCTCAACACAAGCAAGATGGCTAGCTGTCGAGCGCTAGCAAACTAAAGAAAACCAGCTGCCCTGATGAGCTGGCTGTGAAACAAAGTTATTAGCATAGGTTCGTGAATAAATTGCAAATAAACTGCCACGGATAGCCTACTATAGGTAGTAAAGTTACACCCCTTTGCGTTGGCTAACTATACCTGCTCGTTCATTAGCATAATTTCGATTTTTCAGCTAGCCTTGGGCTAACAGGAAGCGAAGTCTAGAGGGGAAAACAAGTCCAACAGTGCCGACATTACAAGCTAGCTAACGTCGCACTGTATCGAGGTTAGGCTAGTCGTTAAACAGTGCTAATAGCCGATTACCTCACCCGGCACGGGAAAACAGACAGCTACCTTATCCGTCAAGTGAGGTGGACACTATTTGTCCAATTTAAATCCCCTCTCGCATTCGCTATCGAGTGTTTTCTCTGGTCAGCGGGGAGTGTAGTGGAGATCAATCAATGGGAGTTTCACATCTCTGCCAGTCACTCCCAGTCGATCACAGAGAAATACACAGCTTGTCACGGCCCTTATTAGCGATGTGCCTCCGAGAAAATTACACAAATTCAAGACAGGGTAAATATCGAAATTCCCCACACACCTTTCAAATTAAGATTTGTAAGATAATTGGCTGTTTACGTTAATTTTACGCTGCATCTTGTTATCAGAGTCGACTACTTTGGACTGGAAAACCCCGGGCAGCTGCTCAGTTCATTAATAATTCAGCAGCTTCATACCAGAAATACTATAAGACAACGCTTTGAAAGCTACTGGCTTCATACGGCTTTCCAGGTGGACCAGCTCCACATGCAGATGCTTGAAGCCCTCTCCGGTTTGCTGTTATAAAAACGCAATGCTACGTTTTGATGTTTTCATGTACCAAACATCACACACTAATCCCCAATCTCAAACAGAATAACCGTGTACGAAGGATTATATGGAAATCTGCATTTATTGTGGCCCCTGCGATATTAATATTACTTTTTACGAAGACCAATCACAGTTTCTTGCCTTTTACCTGATTTTGACGAAATGTAATGACAGAGAGTAATGTTATTTCAAAACAAGCATTATATTTTAGAGGATAACAAACCGCACCCAACATCAGGCACAGTGTGATGAAACATTTTGCAAAATACTGTATGTTGAAAACTTGGCGCAGTCATGTAGTTGCAGAGTAAGGTTAAAAAACAAAATTACACTCCTTTCATTTACAGTGAAGATGAGCATCCTTCTGCTATAAATGCAATTCCATAGTTTTTGTACTGACAGTGAACAAATGAATCCATCAAAGACAAATACAAAATCTTTTTTAATTCAGTTACATTTATTGTGCCTAAAAAAAATAAAATAAATACACGTTATCTTCTTCGGTGGCGTACTCTGTGTTTTGGGAGGTTTTCACTACTGGTTTCTACGTCACCATGGGAATATAAATCCCCATGTTTTAACCCTCCTCCTTTCTTCCATCTCTTTGTCTCCCTGCTCTTCCTGCTCCTTTTGCCACCTTCCTCATTCTTCCTTTTTTTCTTATTCGAAGGGAGCGTGGACCATTTGGGACCCTTGAATGGAGACATAAAGGGTTCTGTGGGGCAAACATCATTATCAAAGTTCCCCAAGGATCTCCCTAAAAGTCCTCCTTCCCGTCTGGCTTGAGCTTCTCTCCTTAGCCTCTTCACCTCCCGTCTCTCTCTGCGCCTTTCTGGCCAAGTTTTCCTCCTGCCAGCTCGGCTACATGTCTCCTGCTTTGTCCTGCTCCTCCCCTTGGTTGGCTGATTCTCCTCACTGCTCTCCCCTTTTGGCTCAGACTGCTGCTGGTCCAAGAGGAGTGAGGATTCAGCACTGGAAAGATCTGAAAACACAGGATTGATAGAGACATTTCCCTTGATAACTTGTGCGATCCTGCTGTTGTTTAAAACTGCTTGAATTGATGCTTTTATTTTAAAAACAGGCAAGATATAATGAGTAAGGGGTTGCTGCAATAAAGGACTATTCTATTCTATTCTATGCTCACTGAGACAAGACAAACCTACAGAGAATTATCAGCCAACTCTGGAGTTTTCTTCAGCTTGATGAAGCTTTTTAGCTTCGTTCAGTTTAATGTGTTGGGTTTTCAGGCCAAATTTTACTTTTCTGGTTTACTTTTTTAACTCTTATTCACCCTGATTTTAGCATTTGGCAGCTAAAGCATGCAATAAGTGCATTAAGAAAAAAATGCTAAAAACACGACTCCAAATGAATGCTAATGTTGCTCTGAGACCGTTAGATGTTATTAGGTAACTATTTGCTAACATCAAGGCTAACATCCATTTGGTGACATTCAGTTAAGGTATTTATATGATGATATTTAAAAAATGTTCTGCTAAAACCAAATTTCAAAAACAAACACTGTTTTAAATGGTAAGTTGAGTTACCCTAAAAATGGATATGGCTGACTTCCAGCATTTTAACTTTTCATGTTGCAGCAGTGATTAGACAGGTGCCCATCAGGGCCCTGTGATATCACCCCTGGGTGTGTTTACAGATGCAACAGAAGCTGATTTTTGACCCCATCCAGGTTTGACAGCTAGCAGGGTTCATTCATGTATTCATGTACAATCTAGAGAAAGAGGGGACATCCTCAAGCAGCACAGCAACCAAAGATAAGTGAGCAGGAAATCCAGCATTAAAGAAAAGAGACAAAGATATTGATTAAGAAGAAATGAAAGGCACCTTTTTGCTGTAAAAAATGATATTAATGATCTGACAGGCCGCTCACAAAAAAAAAAAAAACTGTCGTGAGGACACCAGAGCAAAAAATCAGAAAAAGCAAAGACAAGAGAAAGAAAAAGCAACAGCACAGATTTTAAGGACCCATATAGATTCTTCAAGACCTTCCTTGGTCAACAGAAAACAGGTAGTCTGATTCGGTGGTTGTGGTTCTTGGAGGAAACTAGTAGCGACCCCTGTAGGAAACATGGACTGAGAAATAATTCAGTAATTTGCAGCCCAGAAGAAACGTCTTTCAAACTATTTGAAAAGGAGCCAAAATGGCAGGAGATAAAAGACATTGTTGGGAAAGCAAAAACATCTGTCGGTTCAGGACACAGCAGGATACCTTATAAAGTATGCAAGAGGTGCCCAGGCTCTTTCAGCAACTGTGGAAGCTTAAAGGGCCACCCAGGTTTTTCAACATGTCTGGAACACACTGCGAACATCGGCTGGATGACTCACAGGACCAAAAAAGATGAAACATGCCCTAACTGCTGTCTGGTTCGATGTCACAAAAGCCTACAGGTAAATTCTCCATTACCTTATTCAAACACATCTAGACTACAATCATACCCCCAAGCATATACAGGATATTGTTTCCAGCTACCTAGGAAGTCTCAAGCTATGTTTCACAACTGTACAGTTTATTATGCCTTGGCAATATCTTCTTAAGGGGGAGATTCAACTGGCATCCCCATCTTGGAGGTTGATTTTTTTTTTTTTTTTAAAGAGATTGCTCATTGAAGTCACCAGCGGGTTCACCTTTCAAAGCAAGAAGAGTCCATACATCTTATTGAGAACAGCCTAATAAAATGCCTGGAGAAGCTGTCAAAAAACAACCTGAAGCAAACTAAGGGGTGACTGAGAGTGATCAACATTACTTGCCTGCCAGGAAAACTCCAGACCTGGCTGTATCAATACAGTCTTTTATCAAGGCTGCTGGGGCTATTACCAGTGTACAAGCTCAGAAACATTTGTTGAGGGAATTAAGAAAAAAATCAACAAGCACTTATGTAGATGGTTGGCCTGAGTTTCCCAAGCTTTTCCTTTGTGGATCTCTGGATTAGACCAGGCCAGCTACAGATTCCATCAGCAGCAGCAGTAGAAGAATTAAAGACGGGAAAGTGTAAGATCTGCCTCTGTGAGCACCAAGCTCACAGAGGCAGAGCCCCAAATAGGCGGCTGACACACCCATAAACTAATAAGCTCTCTGAAGCTGCAAGACATCATCAGTATTCAGAGCTCTGGAAGGCAAGACCTTGGCTCTGTGCATTCTTAACAGTGAGAGAAAAGTTAATTCAAGTTAAAGGCACAGCATGATCAAGGAAGAAGTAAGGATCTTGGAGGTGGAATCAAGCGCATCAAAAGCAGTTGCAGCTAGGCATGCGAGAATCCTGAAATGGGGGCTACCCAAGGGAAAGGTATTATGAGCAGATTTGTGAAGACTTGGAACTTATCACACCTTATTCTTAATGTGGTCAGTATATAAAACTCTTCCCTCACCAGTACGCTTGTACATGTGGGATCTGACAGAGGACCCCAGCTATTAACTACAGGGGACTCTAGGTTACATACTGTCAGGGTGCAAAACTTACATAACCTTCAGCTGACATTGGAGGCTCCATAACAACATCTTGGAGATCTTAGCTGACACATTGAGGTAGGAAGGGCAGATAAGGCAGCTAGTGAAATCAGAGGTAATTAGACGTGTCCTCTTTGTTCAGAAAAGAACAAAGCCAGGCACATCCCACAGGGCTAAACCCATTACACTGCAAAGGCAAGGTCTTAGAAGATGAAGGTCCATGTTGGATAGAAGCTGCAGCTTCCACGTGCAGTGCACACCTTTCTGCATCCATTCACTGTGCTATGGGCCCCAGAAGACGAGAAGATGATCTTGGTAGAACTTACAGCACCAGGGGAGGAAGGTTGTCAAAAGGCACATAAGTATAAAAAAATCTAACTCTGGTACACGAAAAGAAACACAAAGGATGGCAAGCATGGCTATCCCCAGCTGAGGTTGGTTGCAGAAGCTTCTCTGCAGCTTCTGCTTGGCACTTCCTGACTGCTCTTTGTGTCAATGGAAAGAGGAAGAGGGCTCAAAGTTGGCCAATAGGGTGGGAAGCAGAGATAGCAGAGTATGCAAGAGGAGAGCAGCTGGAGGTCAGAAGCAAACCAACAGTAATTTGACCAGCCACTGTCAAACCATCAACTGCAAGGTGTCATGGTTGAGGGTCAAAACAGCCCATGAAAGTCTTGTACCATCTGAGAACATCTGTTCCTGGCCAAAAGCTACAGTTACCTCAGTAATAGGTAACAGGAGAGAGTACCAACTGGTGTTTGCTACATTCAAATAAAATATTGAAAGGGAAAGATTGGATGTATTTTTCAATCAGCTAAGATTAAATCCCCAAAATTCTCTTTCAAAATTAATCTTAGCTGAAGTGAGCACAGACAGAACATGTGTTAATACACGTTTATGTAACTGCATGTACCATAATACCTGATATAATACGTATTTTGTCACCTTTGGCTCTTTTTTGCATCTCAGTGCGACGCTGGTAGATGTCCTCAATGGTGTCGTAATGGCAAACATAGGGCAGTGAATGAAAAGTCCCACTGATCATCCTCCTCTTAGTGCACTCCTAAAACAGAGACAGACAGACACAATTGTATGGTAAAGTCCAGTCTGATTGCAGATACAGAAAGTGGGAGGGAGAGTATGTTGTGCAGAGAAATGCAGAGGGGAAAAAAGGCAGAGAGAGACATGAGACTGTATAAAGAAAAAGGGATGAGAGGGGTGGATAGATAAGGCAGGCAGAGATCTGCCCAGAAGGAATGGAGAAATGGTAAAAGAAGGATTTCTTTCATTGGACTTACATAACCATAATGCCCCCTCTCAGAACAGTTGTAACAATATGCAGGGCATTTCTTTTGTTTTTGGATGTAGACTGTCTGTGGCCTACATGGAGCCTTTAAGCAGACCTGGAAAAACATTTCATTTTTAAATATGAATATATGTGAGACAACAGACATCAGTTAATTTATTTAATTTAAAATCAGTAGTGTCAATACAGTCAGCCAGAAAGGCCTTTTAATGTCTAAAAGTAACTTGCTTCGTAAGTTGCCCAGAAAGAAAAAGTGAGGTAAGAAGAGGGCCCTAGAGTCAAAACTTAAACTCACTGTCAAATGATATTGCCTCCATGTATCAGGGCAGGCCTGAGGAAAACCCAGAAAACAAAGAATGAAATTAATCTTGGGTGTTACAGAAAAAAAGCATTGTTTAACTGAACTGAAGATGAGTAGCTGTATGCAGAGATCAAACAACACTTCATAAAAGGGGGCCACATATGCCTGAAGCTACAGAATATGTTAAAACACAACTGACAAATGCAATCAAAGAGAAAAGATCTGCAAGCTAAGAGACAAACTCACATCAAAGAGGTGCCCAGCCATACCACAGCGCAGGCAGTGCTGGTTCCACAGCGGGGGCCTCTCACAGGGCTTGACACCATGTGAAGGCAGGCCACAGCTGGAGCACGGCTGGGCTGGACAGTCCCTCTGGATGTGGCCCTGGATACCACAAAGGACACAAGTGGGACATTTCTGTTGACATGGAGGAGAAAAGGGTTTTTTTTAGAAGGTGGTTAGAACAGGTGTTGTGATCTTTTCAGTCAACCTGGAACATTAGTGTGTTTACCTTGTGATAGTAGCAGCTTTTTGCCAGGTGTCCCGTCCTGTTGCAGATGTTACAGTTCAATGATCGACCAGGCACAAAATAGCGGACAGGCGGCGACTGGTAAGCACCTGACTAGATAATAAGAGATGATAAAAACATGACAGACATTATTTAAAAAGCTTACACTCCTGGAATACTAGAGTACACATATAAAAGAGAACTTTGCTGAAGTAGTATTACTGAAAATGAATACATATTAAATGTTACCTTGTCTTTCTCTGATACAGTCCAGGTATTTTCAACTGATTTCATATTCTGATCTATGGAGAGATATAATGGAGAGAATGACCAATGAGAAAATAAAGTTTTGTTGACATTAATGTATTCCTTCATTACAGTTTTAATAAGGTGATTCTCAGGCAGGATACCACTTGAAATGCAAAACACAGCTAAAAAAAAAGCTTTTAATCAAGGATGGTCAGGAGTTTGTCCCAAGCCAAGCATATTTAGTCTTTCCCAGGTGCCCTGTCTCATCAAATCTGTAGCTCTCTCAAGGCTAGAAAACTGATGAAAAACACTCGACCTTACCACAAAACTATCATTGAGGTAAAATGTAAGGAAAAGCTTAAACCCTCCCTGCTCCAATAGACTTGCTGGCTGGCAAGATGAGATGGAGTGGTTGTGCAGGGCAGCTCCCTGATGTGAATATGAGTATCATCATTAATGTGAAGCAGAGCATTTCTGAAAAAACAGACTGCATGCTGGGCATTTAAAAGTGAACTGCACTTCCTTGGATTCGCAGGCATCTCTTTAACTTTCTACATTTTTGTAGTTTTATTTTTGTAGTATTTTTGTAGTTTTATTGATTGAATTGTATTTCTATCCAAACCAACCTTTTTTTTCTGTCAATACACTGTATTGTAATAATGACACCCAAAATAGCTGGTAACTTTGCTGCACTGTTTGGAAAGCAAAAACATCTGGAGTTATAAATTATGCTGGAAATAATTATTTAAGAATAAAAAAAGTATACTATTACTATTTACTAAATAGCACATGGTCTGTTTTTTTGCAAGTTAACTTGACACTGCCTTGTATCTGTGAGGTTACCTGGAAATAATATGTATTCACTGTTTTTCAGAGGCAATAACATAATATCAAATATTGCAATTCAAAGCTGCGCTCTTTCAAATTATATTACCATCACAAAAACCCTTTCTTCAATTAAAAATTAACAGATTTTCCCTTAGGAAAAAATTAAACCCATATCACGACTATCTTACTACTTTGTATATTGTTAAATAAAATTAGCAGTTACATATGCTTTGAATTTCTAGGCTTTTTCTCGACTTGCTGTACTGCTTTCCCCCTGTTTATACTTCAGTAGTGGCTAACCGTTAACTCAGAAATATCCCACTCATAGTTTTCATTAATTAATGTAATCTCATACATTTTAGAATCCAACAATCCACATCCTAATAGTACTGGACAACAGAAAACAATACCATGCTAATTAAGAATGAGATCAAGAGAAGTCTGACCTTCATTTCCCGAGTCAACATCAGAGCTGCTCCGGTAGCTCAGGTTGAGTTGGATGCTCGAGTCTCCCACCTGTTCCTCTTCTCCCAGGATCATCCACTCCTCGATTGGCTGGTCCCCGTCCTGCTCCTCATGCTCCTCCTGTAAATTCAAACTGGAAGCAGGACTCGGGCTGCTGTTCTGTCCGCCGGAGGGGATGTTAAAAGCCAGGAGGAGCGGAGGAGAGCTTTCTCTGCTGAACTTTGAAGTTTGTTTACA
The DNA here is from genome assembly GCA_029814765.1 of Acanthurus leucopareius. Classification (NCBI taxonomy): domain Eukaryota; kingdom Metazoa; phylum Chordata; class Actinopteri; order Acanthuriformes; family Acanthuridae; genus Acanthurus; species Acanthurus leucopareius. The sequence goes on along the minus strand of JAQMCX010000058.1, from coordinate 13,599,023 downwards.
GATACTGTGATATTTCTGGCGACTCAAATTAATCTCTCCCTCGTCGTCTGAACTACTGGAGCCCGCAATAAAGAAATAATCATCTTTGCCGCTTTCCTCAGCATCATCATTGTCCTTGTTATGGTCCATAGTGCAACCTGAGAAAAGCAGCTGAACAGCACCACCCAACGATGATTCACTGGAGTGTTCTGAAACAGAGGCTGCTATTTGCTCGTTTATCACAACGTATTTCTTACAGACTATCACAGGACAAAAATAAAATTCGCTGATAAGCGATTTGTTTATTAAGTATGTGATTATGAGGTAATCACAGCAAAGAGTAAAGATTCAAAATAAACTGACACGTGGGGTAACATCGGGCTAACTAGTAGTACGCTAAGGCTAACTATGGTTAGCTTGAAAGTAGTCCTCGCAGTTGACAGATAGTACAGAGTAAATAGGAAACGTAACTACGTTAAATGAAGTTCATTATAGCGCTTTTCGAGCCCTTGCCTTTTTCGTTCACTTACTACTGGATGTGACTTCATGAAATACTCCTTAATAACTGTTCCCCATATACAAGTGAAAAGTTGTTACTTCCATCTTTGTTTATGTCTGAAGCGCTTACCCGGCATTTCCCCAGAGTTAAATTGTTGGACAACCAAAACGATCCCAGAGTTTAAAAAAATGTGAATTTACCAATATTTTGCACGGTGACGCGGTAATGATATGTACACGTGTAATCAATGTTTATATTCAGTCACTAATTATGCAAATTAAATATATTTCAAAAATGTTCCATCAAGTTTATTTGTCGTTGCTGTGAACAGCTAGCACTGGCAGAAAGAAACTCAGTTACAAGGGTTTTTCCAAAGACTTTCCATCAGTTTGCGAAGGAGTTAGTAATTGTAGCTTTTACACAAATTAAGTGGAGTAAAAAGTAGCTGATCATAAATTACTCTGACTTGTATCCTATAGGCATAGAAATAAGCAGAAAGTGTCAATACCTCAAATACATTATAATCTATTCCTCAAGAATGACATGTATTTGGTCACATACCAAAATCGGCCAAAATGCTAACGACATACTGACAAAATATGAATGCAATAATTTTCCAAGCTGTGTTAATTTGGTTTGGTTTGGTTTGGTTTGGTTTATTTATTCGTTCATTCATTCATTCTATTATTGAACGTTGTTGATGTTTTTGATGTGAAATCTCCTTGTTTTACTTTTGTTCTTATGGCTAATTAAATTGATTCAGTAGGGTAGGCTATTTTTTCACCAGAGTTAGATTTAAAGTGGTTGAGAGGAGATTTTGACACAACATTTTACAGCCCACTTGACTTTCAAAGGAATGATTACCCAACCTTTAGCACGCAGTTAAGTAGAATGAAGTGTGTGAAAATCCACATAATTTTGGGGTGCTAAGAGGAACTCGTACCCATGCCTTCTGTGTGTTGGTAATTCTGCTCTGATCCAAATAAGTCCTACGCCTCTTCTACAGAAAGCAAAGTGAAGGGGCGCGTGCACCATTGCGCGTATCCAATCTGAGGCTCGTGCCGCTCTCCACAGCTCAGGTGCTGAAGGCAAATTGCTGTGATTCCGCCCCGCAAACAAAGTCAAAACAGGGCAAAACTGAGCAATGCTTCATAAAAACTTTGGCTGAGAGGGAAATGCTTTGTCTCCTAAAAAAATTATACTTTGTACCAACCAACGTCTAGAAGCAGGACTACAGACTTTTTCTTAGTCACACAATAGTTTGTGATGGACGCATGCTTTGGACAGGTGCCGCTCACCGTTACGCACAGTAAGTAAACGCTCTTTTATTCATGAGTTGCAGCCAAAGCAGCCAATCTCTTCTTTACTCATTCAGTTTTCAGTGCTGCTTCAAATTATCTTTAAATGCTGTTGTGTGTCCATGGTTGGTGTTTCTTCTATTCACTCCGGTGCTCAGGGCACGGTGGGGTGAACCAGCTCGGAGGTGTCTTCATTAACGGACGCCCGTTACCGCACGTGGTGAGACAGCGCATCGTGGAGCTCGCTCAGATGGGCGTGCGTCCCTGTGAGATCTCCCGCCGGCTGCGCGTGAGTCACGGATGTGTCAGCAAAATACTGGCCAGGTAAACGGACTCCGCTTGTCCATTGATAAAAATATTTATTGATTTCTTAATTCGTAGGCAAACTTATTTGTGATGATGTAGATTTTCATGTAAACGCCTAAACTGCATTATTTTTTTTATTATTATTATTATTATTATTATTATTATTATTATTATTATTATTATTATTATTTTAATGCAGCCTGGTTGACTATACATTAAATTAACATAAATAATATTATACATATCCTACAATGAGTTTGGTAATCTCAAGGTGCAATATTCAGAAATTAGTTTCTTGTTTTTATATAAATTAATCTTCATATCCCCCTTTTTACTCCTTGGTTTCTTCTTCTTGCTTTTCCTTTTTCAAAATTTGAATAAAAGTTGTATCTACTAGCCTAGATACAGGAATAACATCAGTACTGTGCATATTATAAAGTGCAAGTTATCTATGTACGTAAGTTACTTATTTATATGTAAGTTATCTAGTGAATCCATCCATCATCTATCCAGGTACAATGAGACAGGCAGCATCAGGCCAGGAGTGATTGGGGGCTCGAAGCCCAAAGTGGCTACTCCCAGAGTTGTGCAAACAATCCTGCAGCTGAAACACACCAACCCCACCATGTTCGCCTGGGAGATCCGAGACAGGCTGCTCCTAGACCGAGTGTGTGACCATGACAGCGTGCCCAGCATCAGCTCCATCAACAGGTACGGATGACCTCATGGGTATGTGTTGGCTTGACTAAGTAGATTATTAAATATGTGTTGAGAAAGTTCCATCTGTCTTTTTCAGGATCATCAGAAACAAAGTTCAGTCTGACTCTTGTGAAGTTGGTGAGTTTTTCTTTTTTTTTCCCTCTAGATTTTTCCATCTCTCTTTAATGTTTCCTGACACTTATCTCTGCTCCCTTCAGTGTCATCAACATCATCCGTTGCCATGGGGACGGCCTATACCTCTGAGTCCGCCTATTCCATTAGTGGAATTCTGGGAATCAGGAAATGTTGCAGCAAATATAAGGAAGGTAATATAGTCTATGAGCGTGATCACATGTATCAGTGTATGTGTGTCTGTTTGACATGCTTTTTTCATAAAAGACCTCTTTACATACTACAGTGGAAAATGCACTGGTGTCAATAATAATGACAAATTAATCCCATTTGGTTTACTTTGTAAAAAAAGAAAAAAGAAAAAAAAGAAAAGATCTTTCAATTAAATAAAGTCAAGTTCTGTCTAAGCATAGTATAATATAATTTTTTTCATAGTGTACTTTTTGACAGCTGGAATTAAATAAATCAATACACTTCGCTATGTACTAAAAGGGATTGATATAAGATGGTGATGGATTATAGTTAAACTCTGACTTTATTATGACTGCCTCCTTAACATATTAAACTTGACAAAGAGAAATCAGTTTTTTTTCTGATGATTGAAAACAATATTTTAATTTTTTTACTTCTATTCCTGTGTGTAAAAGTAAAATGTAAAACTACACATTTTATTAACCATGTTGTGTAGGTTGATGTATTTGCATAGCAGGCTCACAGAATATACTGGATTCTCTGTGGTACCAGACCACACAGCAGACTGATGAGTTAAGCCAGTGGTCCTGTGGTAATATTACTATGACTGAAACAACCTCCACAGCAGGACTCCCACCTCTCCGCCCCAGGCTTCTGTCCTCCCAGCCAGCAGGATCTCTGCTCCTCCCTGCCTCCCCCTTACCTCAGGCTCTCATTACAGGCCCGCTTATACCTCCACTCTTCCATCACCTCAACCATTAGAATGGAAAATTACAGAGATAAATATTCACACTTACAGCTGTGAACACACACACACACGCATGCATGTATTTTGTCATTGTTCCAATTAGAACAAGTGACGAGTGCAGTAGGGGCAAGGAAGCAGGAAGAGAAATAAACGTAAACCTGCGACAGGAGCTGTTCTGTTTTCCAGGAGGAGACGTCTCTTGCTACCACGACCAGCCATGTTCCTGTAATGATGCCTGGGGATGGTCTGATCCCAGCCTCACCTCTCTCTCCAGCCTCACCCTTTACCCCGGCCTGCCAGCTAATCATAATCCAGATCTCTCAGGTCAGTCTGCATCAAAATATGATCTCTTACATCTAGTATGAGTTCAGCTTTGATGTGTTTCTCAAAGGGTTTTCTCTCATCTGTCCTCCCATTCAGGGCCTCTGTGTCATTACAGCTGAGCAGGGCTGCAAAAGACCTCAGAGGAGAGAGCACACCTTGTCACAGTGCCAAAAAAAGAGTAAGATTTCAACACTAAACTGACTTTAATTGTTATTAATTACAACATGACTGACACTGAGATTAGAACCTGAATCACAATTATATGTAGACCTCCTCTCTGGTGCCTTTGCACCCCAAAAATGGCTGATTCCCTGTCTGCTGTGGAGACATCAGCCATGAAAAATACATCAGTGAGTCTCTAGCAGCTAGCATCATTCATTCTTCTTAATGGAGCAAGTCTCTATTTTGTACTTAAGTAGCAGTCAGTTAATGGCCTTAAGCCCACTCCCCACAAACAACTGCAGCATTTCATGGGGTCTGCTCTTCCTGCCTCCCCATCCTATCGATGAATTTCCCTCACCTGCTCCTCCTTACACACATGTTCCCCATTTCCTTATTATTTCCCTTGTATTTATAGCTCATATTCATTGTAAGCTTATCTTTGAGCCATGTGTCTCAGCCTTCCTGTTTTTGCCTTTCAGTTTTTTGATCTTGTTATTGTTTTTTGATCAAGCCTGTATTCAGATTTTTGTCTGAGTCTTTTTGTACTTGGTTTGCTTGCCTGAATTTTGGAATCCCATAATTTATTTAAGTAAAGACTTTTTAACTTTTCTTCTGTCTCTTGAATCTTTCTGTTGGGTTCTTTTGTGTTTTATGAAAAAAAAAAAAGGTATCACGCAACTCAGATATGAAATTTGGCATCTTGGTCATTGGGCAGAAAAAAACATTGTGTGGAGTTAAAACACTCAGGTGTATCGTATAACATTAAAAAGGACTCCACTGCAGGTTAGTGAGTTCTGATATTGAGCATGCTGCCTGACTGTCAGCCATAGCTGTATCTTGATTAACCACAACTTCGAGAGGTCAGGGTTTTGCTGATAAGAAAGGTCTGTGAGGTAGGTGTGAACTTGTGAACTTAAAATTATCACATTGTGTTTTCAATTAACCAAAATAACTATATCCATATCTATATTCCTCACATTTGACAGACATAAGTAAGAAGAAGACAGGCTTTTTGAGTCTGCCTGGAAGACAAATCTCATGCAGCAGACTGGCATTTACATAATCAGCATGTTTTTGCCTCAACAAACCATAGGTAAAGGCATGTTCACACAGTCATGTGGACCCTAATGGATACTTGTGGACTCAAGAACACAGAATTATTAGGCTTAAAAGTTGTGTCTTATTGAATAATTAGTCACAGTTCAACTGACCTCGCAAATTATTTGTCACTCCCAGTGGCTTGTTAATAAGACAGCAACCACTAATGTACAGTATGTTATGTTGTGTTTTTACCAATTACTAAAGCCATGTATGTGGCACAAATCCAAAAAAAATTTTATTAGTCATATTTTTGTATAATTTCTGAATATTTTTGTAAAAATAAAACAGGTAGAGTTAAATGTACAGGCAGACAAAATTCACAAGTCCTAAGTACATAAGGGCATCACACGACAATGACACGTTGAGACTGAGAAGTAAATACGGTTTTGTCATCTAAACATTTTGTTAAGTTTTGTCTGATACACACTGATTGGATGTAAATGATTAAGTGAGATGTTGCATAATTCAGCGAACCCTGGCATGGACCTTGAAAGGTTGCGGGGCATATAAAACTCCTGTGATTCCCTCTGTGCTCAGCTCAACTCCATCAGGGACAGAGAAAGAGAACTTCTGCAGTAAACCAACCAGAAACATGAACAGTTCCATCTTGGCGAGGCCTTCTCCAAGACAAACACGTTTCCCTGAAGAGTCCACAAACACTCAAATGATCAGGGGTTCAAGGAAAAATCACATATTCTGATTAAGGTTATGCTTGAGATTGTGGTGAATGTGATTTACCTGCAGAGAAAGGCAGGAGAGCTTCTCTCTTTTTAAACTTTCCCTCAGCAGTTAGGAAGTGTCCCGGATTAAAGCTGTCTGGATTCTCCCATTCATTCTTGTCAAACAGCACAGAGGTCAGGCTTGGCAACAAGGATGTACCCTAAAAAACAACATTTATTGGTTCACACCAAGCATTCCTCAGGGGGAAAAATGTCTGCACTACATGCAGCTTGTTACAGCCACAGCCATGCCGCAATGCTTGAACCGGTTCTGTTCAGGAGTCTTGAAAACTTGATGCTATCTTGCAAAGCAGTCCATGTTTCCATCATGGGACTGTTGTAATCAAACACATGTTATTAACAGAGTTGCAGAATGAACAATGACTTGTAGAATTTTACACTCCCACTCAGGTTCCCTCGAGTCACATGGAAACAAAATATTTTGGCCACTAAACCAAATTATTTTTTGCCAAAATGCTCCAATAGTTCAGAATAAAGTACCCTGAACAGGGCTGGTCCATTTGTGCAAAGAGCCTTGTGTTTCACTCTTTTAGTTTCCCTGTCCGTGTTCGACATTTGGGTCCACAAAAGCAATCTATAACACACCTTGGGAATGAAGTAGCCATCCAGTGTCGTGTCCTTGGTGGCCATTCTTAATCCATTGAGAGGAACGATGTTCCCGAACCTCTGGATCTCATGGATGACAGCGTCAGTGTAGGGGAGGTTAGGTCTGTCGGCCATGACGGGCAGGCGGGTCTGTCCAATCACTCTGTCTATCTCTGCTTGGACTTTGACTAGAAATACAAGAAAATGAAAAGAATTTGGCATACATGAAACTATCTTTTCATCTTTAGCTTGAAAATTTGTTTGTAAATAAGGAATGTTGTGAAAAATGTTGCTGCTTTATACTTTTTCCTGCTTATAGTCTTGCTTTTGACATTTGTTGAAGCTCACATTTATGTGAGCCATTGGGTCTATTAGCTTGAAGATTTATCTGCTAACTTACAGACATGACGTTAGACAAAGGAATATTGCTTCTAACTTCTAGTAATTCATTTGTGTAAACTTTATAAGAGAAAATAAAGCCATACACACTGTCATTTTTAGCTGTGCTAGTGGCATGACAGCGCTGCCCTATTAGCCCGCCGTTTTGGTTCAGACCAAAATATCTCAACAACTATTGCACGGATGGCAAAAATGCTGTATAGACACAGTGCAAAGCATTATTGTAGGGAAGAGGTGCTTACCCTGAATATCAGGGTTTTTAATGAGGAAGACCAAAGCCCAGAGCAAAGTGGTGGAGGTCGTCTCTGTTCCAGCCAAAAACAGATCCAAAGCGCAGAAAGCCAGATTGGTCTCAGTGAAGCCCAGTTCAGATTTTTTGTGCTATCAAGAAATGCAAAGAGGACACAGTCATGCATGTTGGATCAGCTGATAGAAGGGGCTATACAGTTCAGTTGTTCACATACTTTCTCCATTTCAATGAGGAAAGTGTCGATGTAGTCCCGTGGATTGTTGTGGTCCAGGTCCTCCTGATGACTCTTCACCTCCTCACTGAGGAAGTCGAGGAGGATATCAAAATCACTGAACATTTTGTTGTGAGGACCTGGCAAGTGCTTCATCAAACCAGGGAGTGCCTCATACAGCTAGTCGAAGACAGCAGTAGATGAGAGAAAATTTCATTTACATCATCTTTCATCTTTTGTGACAAATTATGAGCAAAGACACTGGCCACTCAGTCAGCTATTGACCCCCACAACCCCATCAAAGAGGTGTCACTCTGAATTATTGAACAAAAAATTGATATTGCTGACTTACTATACCCCACACAGAGCCCTGTATACGAAACGATTCGGTCAGACATTTGAGCAGCATCCTGAATTTGTGGTCACTGTAGTCAAACCGCTTTCCCATCACCAGCCTGCAAATGATGTTGGACACAGCGTTGTTGAATAGGTGTGCTGGATTAAATAGGGCCCCTGGAGAAAAAAAAGAGTCAGCTGTTTAGACAATTACTGATGAGTTGATGCAGCTGATTATGAGCTTTTTTTCAAAATATACCACCTTTCTCCTTCTCCATCGCCTCCAGCAGGTGTTGAGTCTCTTCAGAGATACTTTGCTCCAAGGTGTTTTTGCCCAGGCCGAAGGTACGTAAGGTAGACAAGGCAAAGCGTCGCTGCGTCTTCCATATTTCACCATTGCTTAAGAACAGACCATCTAGACACAAGCATGCAGAAGATAAGGAGTCAAAGGATCTGGGGAACTCATTTTTTTATGCAGCTTCTGACAAAGAATGGGAGAGATTTGTACTTGAGGGTCCTAAGTATTGTCTTGCAGCAGTTGGACTGTATGGTCGATCCACAAAGTTCTCAGCGTGCGTCACGATGGCCTCCTTCACCATCTTGTACCCAGACACAAGTACAATCTTGTCAGAGCCAAGGCGGACGCTCAACACATTCCCATAGATTTCGGCCAGCTGTGAAAAAAACATCAGGGAAGAGTGATTACCTACAGCACATAACTGCACTGGGACTAACTGTGAACTTTTTATGTTGTTCAAAAACAATAAGGAAGAAATAATCTACAGAGCGTGATGTGTGTGTTTAGAGGTCAGAATCTCCTGTTTTTATTTACAATTTGACCACTAGATATCAGTATCCTCTATTTTTTCCATAATATATTAACTAATAGCAAATGCAAAATTCCTTAAGTGTGTTACCTTAAAGCTACTGAACATTATTTAAAAATAATGAAACATCTTTAAAATTCATTAGTAAATTTGTTTTTTGTTCACATGTGCTGCTATTCTGATGGATATTGAGATATTGTACATAGTGTCTGCAAATGATCCTGACCTGATTGTAAATTAAATGAAATCCACCAAATAAATGTAGTTTAAATGTTTTGATGTATTATGATGTCTCACATTCAAAAATAAAATTATGCACAACAAAAATGTATCAAAAAACAAAACCAGAAAAACTCGTTGTCTTGTTTAAGCAAATCTGAAACACACTGATAGAATTCTTTAGCCGTCATTTTCAATGCAACTCTTACTTGAATTTTCAAAGCTGTGATTTAAACTTTACCTTGGAAAAGTACATGTGAGGACGTTTTGTGTCTATATTGACAAGATTTCCCAAAATGGGAAATGCCAACGGTCCAGGAGGGAAATTTGGAGGATTCCTGTTTTTGAGGAAGTCCGCTATCAGAACAAAAACAAGGATAAATAGGAATAGTCCCTTGATGTCAAAACTCAGCAAAAAATTGTAAAGCCACATTGTGAAAGAGTTGATTCAGCAGCCGGAGGAAGGTCAGAACGTTTCAAGACTTTCTTTCTTCTGATTTGAAGCAGTTGTGGTGTTATAATGTCCATCCACACTTGCTTTTGAATCCCATCCCAGTCTCTGTCTGTACAAAGGTGCTTGTTCCAGACATCAACAGTGTTCTTACATAACCAGCTATAGGGACGCCTGCTTTGCCCTTGATAAACAGATCTCTTTCAAATGATAAAATCTAATAAATAAGTCCATGATTAGCAAGTAAAACATTAATAAATCAATTTTACATGAAAAAAATTAATATAAAACCTCGACTGACTGATGAACAATAGCGATCTCAGCTCAGCATTATATTTTAACAAATACTGTTTGTATAAACCTTGACCGTCTTTCACTGACCCCAGGTTTTGGTTGACTTTGACTGAATACTGTTTGTAAAACCTTGACTGTCTTTCATTGACCCCAGACTTTGACTGAATTTTTATAAGATAGGCAAAAATACAAAGTGCTGTGAGAATAAACTAAATACTCTCTTATTTTGTGGTAACAAAATCAAAGAGGCAAGTTTTAAATGTATTAGTTATTTTATCTGATCCCAGTGATGATGCATACAATCTCCAAGATAATTCCTCAACTGTCCTAAGTGTACAAGCAAATAAGAAAACAGTTGTGTATTTTTTATGGTAGTGTTGAAGTTATTAGCTTTTGCAGATAGCTTTCATAGTTTTAAAAAAGAGGTTATTAGGAATATTTTCACTCGGGCTTTTATTTGTGTGCATGTGATTTTTGGATTTTTTGTGGTGTGAGGGAATCATGTGGAACTACCTTGTTCCTTGAAAAATTATTATCTAACCAATAAACAAACTCATAATCCTGTCCTGTTGCTTAAGACTGGTAAAGCATTAAGTTAGTATTATCTTATTATTGGATTATGTAATACTTGCTGTGTCAAGAGTTTATGTAAGTCATTAGTTGGTGACCATTGTTGTATTATATGAGATCCAGGAGGTAAATACTGGTCAGGTTATTGATTTATACTGAATCAACAGGCCACAGTTCTAGCATGGTAGAGAAGTCAGCTTTTTTTCTTTTACTGAGCATTCTTAAACATTGTCATTCGAAGAAAGAATTTGGACTCTTTGGTCAGGAGCCAGAGGCATCACTTGCCTTTCCTACAGGTGGCGAACCTGTGAAACAGTTGCTGTTATAAACCTTTGTCATTGCTGCCAATGTGTTTACATCAATTTAACATTACAGACACAAAAGGGATATGCTGTATTTTCACAAGGAATGCCAGGGGACCTGATTGAGTGAGACAGGTTGAAAGTGAAAGCAAGTTCAACCTGTAAATTACCACCAAGCTGTTGTTTGTTTCTCTTTCTAAGTTAAGTCACTAAATTCATTATACTAGTGGTGCAGATGTACAGCAGATTTCCCCATAAGGTGCAAGTAAACTAAGAGGAGATATTAACCAGTTTTGCACCATCCAGACAGTTTTAAGAAAAGGTAACTGCAGGCAAAATGACTGGATTACCTTTTTTCTGGATGCCAGGACAGGGATGACAACCTTTTCCATGCTTAGGCCCACTGAATAAGATTAGCTTACAGCCAGGAAGGTTCTTTTGCAAAGACATCTATAAAAAACCATAGCCAATACTACAACAAATACTAATAAGCAAAGAATAAGGTTTTTGTATTTGTAGTGTACATTATAGAATTACTTTTTTCCCCCTCATGATCATCCCTCTACTTTGCTGTGACCTCCTGGCAGATCCCATTTGAATAACCATGGGGCTAGAGGGACATGTTCTACACATGTTCAGTATATAATCGTCTATAGGATCAGTGTGCAGAATGGGTTAAGCCCAGCAAGCCTTCAAGCTAGAAACTAGAAAGGAATTGAAGCTTTGGGGGAGACATTTAGAGAAAAGGAACAGATTCATTCTGACCAGGTGGTCCCGTAAAGTCTCACATTTACCTGCAGGAAAGTGCAGAGTTGAAATGAAAGATTCCTCACTCACATGTTGCAGTCACGAACTGCTGTATGTTCATAACTATTCCTGCATGCTAATGTATCATCTACCATGGAGTTTTAGTTTTGAAGAAAACCTCCTGAAAGCATTTAAATGCATGTCTTCTTCAAAACTGGCCCTCTGAATCTGTGAAATGCTTAGGATTTAAGACACCTGGCGCTCTAACCGAACAGCACAGACCCGAGCATTGTGCTGAAAGCTGTGCCCTAAAATCAATGATGAGGTGGTTATATCAGCTGTGGATAAATGATTTAGAGATTTTACAGCGTGTTACTGAACCTTCTGCTTATATTTCTTATCTATTCTGAATGACATATCACCTTTTTTGTTGAGTTTTGTTTTTACATAATTTGGAGCCAAAGAATACCATCTTATTCCCCGTCCCTGTCACCCCTGTGGCCATTTTCTTCTCAGTCAGTGGCTGTGGGGGAGCATCATTAGGGGCCTCATGATGGAGAACAGTGAGTGTTTTCTCTCCTAAGTGAGCGTCCCCCTGGCCTCCCCTCCAACATGAGGGATTAAAGGAGGAGATGGGAGATGCCAGAGGGACCAGCAGGGTCAAAGAACACCACTGAGAAAGAAATCTGTGATCAGCGGTGAAGCATCAGTCCATAGGAGGCATGTAGAGACCGGACACATGGTGGCAAATGTTTCTTACTGACTTACATACAAGCACACACACACACACACACACACACACACGACATTTAAAAGCTCATGCATACCGACATAGGAGACAGTTGGAGATAATCAAATATTTGCAATCTGCATGCATACATTTGCATTTCAGAGGTATACTTGACTCAACTCTTTAGAAATCTCACAAAAGTAACTTCAAATCAACTTGACCTCTAAAGCCCGAAATCACACATTTTTGGCACAGAGCTATACAATCAGTGAAACAATGAAACCTTTCTTTTAAATCCAGTAGAGGTTTGCATCACTAGGGGGCAGTAATTGTCATTTATTTGGTTATATGCAGGTCAAGCTGTAACTCATTAATTCAACCTACTGAGACAAGATATTTGACTTTAAATATAACAAAACTGAACTGGGTTCTCACCTTTCAGCAATAATTCCTCTGCTCTGTATTAAACGTTTCTGCTGCAGGCTGTGCAGTGCAGCCTCCTAAAATAATAATGAAGATGTTGCTTCCAAATGACCCAAATTACTCTGTGTATGTGCATAGGATTCAAATGCACTTTGTGTCTAAAAATTAGACTAAGTGTATTTTTTTTTATCGCTGATCAGAAAAGATTTTACCTGAAACGAAATATTCCTTCAAAGGTGCAGAACAATAGCAGTAAAGGCAATAATGCACAGGGTGTGGAGTGTAAGCTATCAGCTTTACTGAGCACATGTCTCACACGCGGACTCATTCCTCCACACGACCGGCACGGGCAGTAGACACATACTAAAAGTTACCTGTAAAAACTCTTTGGCGGGTACAAGGCTTGACATTTTAGTAAACAACGGTTAAACATTAAAAACTTTAGACACAAATAAAGTAAAATGGCAGACAGTCATGCTGTTTCCTGATAAAACATTAAGAGACTGAAGTAAATATTGAATTCAGTAAATCTGATATTGTTTTACATTTTTTTTTATGTACAGATTTCATATGTTATTCCTGTTTAAAGGTAAATAAGTGCACAGTGGCACACAGAGGACAGACTGGATCAGTCAAAAGTAGAGAGTCCACAGTGGTAACAATGTGCAGCCTTCTAACTCAAACAACCTGATGGGCTTCAGTAATGCAGATAATGATGATGATGATGATGATGATGATGATGATGATGATGATGATGATGATCTCTGTCCACAGTGTCGAACAACCAGCAGCTGTAATGAGTTCACTGACTACCGCTGGCAGACTCACATCATTAGCATCTGAAGGAAGTACCCCTGAGCAGGCAGCAGAGGGCGCTTTCTGCTCACATGCTTCACAGATGAGATGAAGAAAAAGCTCTTCAGCTGTTGTTATACAGTGGCTGCATTGTGCAGCTGTATGTAGACCATTTCTAGTATTATGACTTGTGCTGTTGTTGCTGTAACTAATATTATGAATTTATTAAACAAAAGTTTAAACATAATATAACTGCTAAGTGTCTGAAAGACGAAATTGAAGTAATTACGTTTGTATATCTAAGTTTCTATGAACCATAAAAGTAGTATAACATGATAGTGGATTAGTGGATTACAGTAACAGTTTGGTTTACAGCATCTCTGTGAAACATCCAGATAAATGTTACAATTTCTTATATCAAACTGCAATACACCTAGGGGGGTTTTTCAGCGTCAGCTTTACTGGGTCTGGTATGACCTGTAGCTTACAGTGGCTTTGATAGCTAAACTTTGCAAAGTTTAGCGAGAAACTGTTGTTACAGATTTGTCTGAGTTGGTCTGTGACTCTTCTCCTTTTGCATCTTGTTTTTCTGTGAAATTTTAAAATGGAATATTTTTGAAATAGAAAAAAAATTAACTTGTAAGTTTATCAGGTTTTCAAATCTTTAATAGAGAACTAACTACTGTATGTAAAAAGGGGAAGGGTTGGAGTTGCCGCAATTATAACTGTTATCATATTATTCAGAAGATCATCGAAATGAATGATTTAAATACTGTATCAGGACTTAAAGTGCATATATATATTCTAATTTATTTAATTAAACATAATATCGATAATAAATAACAGCATTTCTTTGACATTAGTATAAATTTAATTTATCCATCCTACAACCCCAGGCATTATCAATGTGGGTCACGTCCATATCAATTTGTATTGGGTGAGTATTATTTTATTATTAATGATTAAAGCGAAAGGCATTCATCTGTGACCAAATGTTTACCTTACTGCTTTAGTAGAAAGAACTATCTCTCACGTGACAGAATTCACCCGTGTATTAACCGCGTTGATACTGGACTACAGACACCTTTGTTAAACAGATGAATAGATGATAAAAGGATTAATCTGGCTTGCACGATTATGGTGTGTGAACGTGAGATTGTGAGTGTGTGGGGGGTGTTGTGGGTGCAGACTCAAGTGTCAGTGCTTCTGTGTGTGGTTGAAAAACTGTTTTAATGTCCAGGTTCAAAGTACAAGGTGGATTTCTAGCTGGGATATTTTTTATACTAACTACTTCCTTATTTATAAATCACTGCAGCATTTCCTCATTCTCTGAGTAGGACACCAGAGAGACTGTAGTAAAAAGGGAGGAGGTTTATGAACCAATCTTCTCATTGGATATCTGAAAGACTCTGAGAAGTTATCACCACTTTCTAAGCTGTTCGTGGAAACAACAAGGAAGAAAAGACTTCTTCAGAAACCCGAGTCAGCTATTTACTCATCATTAATGATTTTACTGCCGGACAAGAAGAAGTGAACTGAACCAACACCAAACCAAGCCGGACCAGAAGAGGCCCATAGATACGACCGAGTGCTGGAAGATGTCTGTGTACCCGAGAAAGGTCAACAAGAGGAGGGAGACAATCACAGCTCTGCCTCTTTACTACTCTGGATATCTGCTGAAGAAATGCAAAAAACAAAAGGTGAGGACAAATCCGCAAAAGATACTGCCTGTTAATGTGTACATAAAGCAAAAAAAGAAAATTAAACTGGAAATTAATTGTTATTTTTTACATTTCAGTGTGAGGTTTTGTGGCTGTATATTATTCTATTAAAATTTGTGAATGTGAAATCTGTGTCGAAAGCAGACATCAGAAATGACAGTTGTGACTTTTTAGGAGTTCAAGAAGTACTTTGGAGAGCTCAGAGGAGCCACGCTCTTTCTGTATGAGGATAACATGCAGGAAACAGTAAGCAAGCAGTTCATTCACTTCTCTATTTTAAGTTTTACTACTAACAGTAAAATAAAATTTTCACATTATTAGTTTAACACTGAACATTTGCTTTATCAAAAATAAACAAAAACAGAGGCAACACAGTTTAGTCATACCCCAGGTCCCACTTCATTTTCAGATTGATTAATAAATGTTGTTCAGATAAAGAATGTGTCCATAAATAAGGGATAATTCTCAGACTTGTGTTTGTTTGTTTGTTCATATATTCTGTCAGTACACAGAGAAGCTGGACTTGGAGCAGCTGAAATCCATGGAGTTAGATTCTCCATATCAGAAGCAAACACCAACCATCTTCACTCTCAAACTGCACAAAGAGGAGGTGCAGCTAAAGGTGCGTTCAAGGGAAAGTGATTTTTTTCTCTGTTCTGTTTTTTTTTTCTTATGTCTCTTCATTAGAAGTACATAACAAAATGCTTGCTGTTTGTGGGACTGTGCAGATGGAAAACCCGGACAACGGAGAGGAGTGGAGGAGTTACATCCTGACTGTGATCAAAGTAAGCAAACACACACTCACACACACATACACAAACTTAAGGATACACTCTGATTGGTTGTTGAGGGAGTCGGACAAACAGACTCTCAGTGCAGTTCCTGTTAATGGTTGGGAATATTGCTAAGTGCTTGTAAAAAAAAAAAAAAAAAAAAAAAAGTAATAAAAAACCATTAATGTATGATTTAAAACATGGACCAAGAAAAGGTATTTAAATGTATTTGAATGTGGACTAACGCTGAGAGGCCGAACACAACCTGGAGGTTTCACCATCACATCACTGTGTTTTTTCACTCTTTTTGAAATTAATTATTTGCTGCTTTCTGTGTGAGACGAGTCTAACTCCGCTGCACCATAAAACAAGTATTTCCTGGTTAATAATTAGGCAAGGTTAAGCTCATGATGCTTCTGCAGAGCCAAAGTCCCTTTAAGATTAATAATAAAAAAGGTGACAACAGTTTGGCTATGGAAGAGGAATATCGGTAAGGTGTTATAAAGATACAAATGATCTGTTATTTACATAACAGAAATACTGTACCAGTAAATAATTAGGAGTTTATTTTCAGTGTGTGGATACGACTGTTTTCTGTGATACATTTTATTTACTTGAATCCAAATTAAATGTCAAGAGCAGATTTTATGAGTTTTAAGACAAGATGATAAATTCCCAGAAGAGGACAGAGAAGAATTTCAAAAGAAGATCTCAGGTTGTATTTTCTAACATGATGCACATTATTTAAAACTGATGGTATGAGTGAAAATAATTAGTAAAAGAGTTGATTTGAGTCCTGTTTCCATGTAGAAAGAGATTCCCAGTAAGTTGCAGCTGCTGCCTGGCCAGATGATACAGCTGAGGGAGGTTCTGACTCAGGAGATAAAAAGAAATGGCCCTGTCCAATATCCACCTCTCCCACCCCGACCTTCATTTTTACAATCAACCTCCTCTTCCTCTCTACCGCCAAAAGATAAACCTGACAACATCGATGTTCCTGAGTAAGATTAACATTTCATTTTGAGATCTTTCCTCCTCATTACCTCCTCTCTTTGGAAAAACTAAAGCATGTCATTTCTGTGAATACACTATTAAATGTGTGTGTGTGTGTGTGTGTGCCTCGTCAGTGTTCTTAAAAACATCATTACTGAATTGATGAAGTATCATTTTTTTTTCTCTTTGGCTCTTGAAGGTGTTTCTTTGATGTGACTCGGGAAGAGGCTAAGAAGATGTTGGAAGAGAACCCAGAGTATGGAAGCATGATCCTTCGCCCATCAACGCTGGCCAACAACTACGCTCTGACCATCAGACAGATCATGGCCAGGTCTGATGACGCACGGAGTTGACTCAAGAATTTGATGAATGATCTGAACTTACCAAATCAAAAACGATTTACAACCTGACTTGGACTTTAAGACTATTGAACCAGGCTTTCATTTTGACTTGGATGTACTTAAAAATACTTGATACCATCTCCAAAGTGCGTTCTTCAAAAGAGTGCCATGAATCAATTAATTTTCCTTAATTCTCAGAATCAACTTACATTGATGCTGTTTATTTCATTAAAATCAGCGCTTAATTCCTTAGATTGTTTGATAAATCCAACAGCATCCGACCAAGTGACAAGAGAAACCCATAAAGAACTAACACTGTTTTGCAGTGCTCCATTTGGAAAAAAAATATGTCCAAATATATTTTTGTTTTACATATGATAATTATGTAGCAGTTATCAAGGAAGTAACTGCAGTTAGCAAAATAAGCAGGTGGAAAATTAAAGACATATGAAGAACATAGAATCAGAAGTCAATATAAGTCAAATTTACTTGCATCAAATTGCATTAAATTTGATGAAGAGGACTTGCTGTTTATGATAAAAAACTCAAGGTTCAGGACTAATGACTTTGACTTGGGACTTAACCTTGGACGGTCTTGACTTGAGACATAAGACAGAACTTTTCCTGATTTTGATTTGATTTTGATTTGGAACTCTTTTCCTCACCTCACGAAAAATATTCTCCTCTCCTTTGTGTTTCAGTGGACCTCTCATAAAAAACTACAGAGTGAGCTCAACAAGCTCCGGGTTTGTCATTGAACTGGAAAGCGCAGTAAGTCCCACTGAAAAAAAAAATTGAACTGTTTTCTTGCGCAAATGTGCTTGTATAGGAATTATGAAACTTCCAAGTGAGCTGCTGAAAATGACAATACAATCGTTTACTCAGTAAAAAACAAAACCTGGAATACACACTTATATAGCCTGCAAGGCAGAGTGTAGATCAGGTTCCTTTTATTTGTGAAAAGTTATTGTGTGGGAAACTTTCCCCCTTCATGAGTGGTTGTTAATAAATTCCTTTTAACTGTACTAATTTTTTAATAATTTTATCTATGAAGCATGACCTTGATCCTCAGCATAGCAGGGAACAGTCTTTAATAGCAACAGAATAGGGAATCTAAACATTTACAAGTATAAATCATCTAAAAAAAATCATTATACCTGGTCTTCTTCTGTGTTTCTTCATACCCTTGCCTCTCTAGGTGTCAGTCTCCTCCTTGTATGAAGTAATTGATTACTTCATGAAAAAGACAGAGAACCGTCTTCGTCCCTACAACGCATCTGAACCCTACGACACTTGCATCGGTAAGAGTAGGCTCACTGCTGTCAAAAATAGTCTCAGTGAATAATTCAAAAATTTTTCTACGTGGTTTATCATGGTTCATGCATTTGTTTAACAGAACCATCACAGGCTCCAAAGAACATCAGCTTTCCCTCACATGCCCCTAAAGTCATACCCAAAGCACTTGTTCCACCTATTCTGCGTCCAAAGACAACACAGCGACCTCTGCCACCTCCACCCCCTGCACCAGAACCAAAGGACAATGAATACGTGGTTCCTATTGATAAACCTGATGATCAAGAACTAAAGGGTGAGAATGAGTTTCATATAAAGGTGCAAATATCAAAGAGTAAAACAGTCAAAGTAAGTTTAATTTGTATGGTTTTGTTTATTCTAGCTAAGTTGGATGGAGAGCTTCAGGAAGTCTTAAAATTAAGGAGGTTTGACCTGTACACTGAAAGTGGCGAGGAGGCAGCCCCCGGTTATGATAGAAGTAGTAAATATTATGTAACGACCTTTCCAGGTTGACCACCAAGGAGATCAACAGTGTGGCTCGGATTGTTGTTGCTTGGCAATTGCAGATTAAATGTTTAACTCTTAACCTCAGTTTAGAAATTATATGTGCCTTTTTGAACAAAAATCTGCTAGCTTTATTGTTTGGAATATGTTTATAAAATGCACTGGAAGACACCAAAATTGGTGATGGGCTAAATTAAAACTAAAGGGGTTTTCATCTTCCTAAAGCAAAGGTCTTAAACTAAATTTACCAGGATAAACGTTTTCTCTGTGGGATGCTGGTTCAACCCTTGGCGGGAAAACTAAAAAAATTCTCATACACAAAATAATACATACTCAAGATAACAAGATAATATCTCGTTATCTCGAGAAAACAAAGTTCGTTTTCTCAAAATAACAAGATAAACGGCTTGTAAAAAAAAAAATTAAACCATGTCCACTTAGGGCTTCCACAATTATCTGTCCACCTCTCTTGGAACTGCCTTTACAGGTACAGCTTTTTACATATTACTTGTAAGATAACAGGACTAGAAGTCTTCAGCTGTGCTACTGTAGTGAAGTGCTTTGAGCTAAATGTTAAGGTCAGAATGCTAACAAACTATTGCTAACATGCTAATGTTGCCATGGTAATGTTTACTGTGTTCACTATCTCAGTTTAGCATGTTAGCATGTTAGCCATTGACACTAGTTTTTAGGCTTGTAAAAACACAACAGTGGCTAATGGGAATTTTGATATTGCTAATTTTTAGCTATAGCCAAAGTGTTGGACAAAAATTATGACTTTTGATGGCGCTAGATGAAAAGGCTGGGGAACAGAGTGATTTAAGCTCATCCCTTGGACTTAAAGTACATCCAATAGGTGTAAAGATATTACTAAAACGCAACCCCCCAACGCCACTAGGTGGCCTTACACAAAAGTCACCATGACTATTAAAGTGCATCTTCTGTGAACCCCGAACACATGTACAAAATTTTGTGCCAATCCATTAAGTAAATGTTTAGACATTTAACTGATTGTTAAAAAGTTGTTCAGCTGGTGGTGCTAGACAAGAAATCAGATGATAAACATAGTTATCAGAATTTATTCTGGCATCTGAGGGCTTTAAATACTCACCGACGGATGTTACAATGTTTCAGTCTGGACATACGTTATGTTAAACCCACAGTACTACCTTCTCTTCTTTAAAACAGGATGCTAGCCAAGCTATATACTCCAACTTGGCTGCATTGCCAGAATATTAATCAATAAATTCATACAATGTGGGTGAAAGCTCACAATGGGGGAAGGATGTCCCACTTTTTTATATAAAGGAATAAACAAACTGTAAAAAAAAAAAAATTAAAAATTAAATGCTTCTTTGTGTAAGGGCATTCAACAAAAAAATGACCATAATCTCAGATGATCATTATTCTTTATTTTTCACACAGGATTAAGCCAACATAAATGTTTCAAATGTTATAATTATATTTTTATAAGTTATTTGATGAAGATTGTATATTCTTTTTTTTTTTTATCATTATCATGGGTCGTGTTATGAGTTCAAAGATTAAGGATCAAATGTCACTCAATAAAAGACAGCAAGACTGTGAAAAATATTCAATAAAAAAAGAAAAGCAAAGACTCTCCCTTTCGTCTCCTCCTTCATTGTAGTGTGTTTCAGAATACCTGCTTCCACCTACTCTTCACCTCCCCCTCCCCCACCTGCTTTGTTCATAATCTTATATTGTGGTCCTTTACACTCTGTTAAAGCAGCCTTCGTGTGAGAAAGACAAATAAAATATATATAATAACTTAACATCTCAGGATTTAAAAAACAAAAATAAAAACAATAAATTAAGAGGATTGTTCCCCAACTGCTCCGCTGTCATTGTGACATTACTTCTCGGTGAGTGACAGCTGCAGGATCCTCTCCAGCTCCTCCTCTTCCTCCTTCTGCTGCCTAAGACACAGATGAGAGATATTAAAAATAAATGTATATATTCATGAAAAAATATGAAATAAAATAAAAAAAAATTTCAACTAAGTTATTTGTAGGGATATTTTTTTTTTCTTCAGTCTTCTCCACGACTTGAGTTTATTTCCGACAAAGACCTGTTGATGTCCAGTTCAATTTTCTAATATTTTTATATCTGTTAAATTATTTACCCGATAAAAAAATCCTCATCAAAGTTTTTGATGTATGGAGTTAAAAAAAATATCAATGCCAACAAATACAAGGTTTATATCACTGTAATTAACTCAGTGTGATGTCAGAATTCAGTATTTACTTAAGATAGTTGCATGGTAGAATAAGTGAAGTTTGAAGAATGCGTTTTTAAGTGTATAAGATAAGCATCAGTAAACAGAAACACATGAACAGATATGATAAATATACTGCATTCCTGCAGGTAATTCCTTATAAAAGAGTACATTTAGAGCAGAACTGCCTGTCAATACTGTAAACTCAATATTCCTGTATTCAAACTCTGCTACAGACTTAACTGCCCTGAAGTAAAAGTGTCCCCAATAGTTGAAGGGACTTCAAAATTAGCAGTACTTTGTTTTTTAAATTTGATTTCCAAGTCACCAGAACCTTACAACTTTACAACTTGACTACTTCTCTCAAGCAGGTTATAAGCTAAGACTGGCTTCATCTGAATGACAGCCAAACATCACAAACCTCACAAATACTCAAACTACACAAGCTTTTCTTTATTATGCCATCTCTGTGTTAATAAGCATGGCTGACAACGCAGGACAGATGATAGCTAAGAGATTCCTTCCCCAGATTCTGGTGTTGGGAGATTTTAACACTCCACAGTGTCACAGACGTCGTTTGTCACCCTGCTGAGAAAAACAGTTTGAGATGAAAGAGCAGACTGCAGTGCTCCCTGAGTGTGTACACACTCAGTTTGACGTTAAAAATCTCAAGAGGAAGAGGGGATAATATGGAGCTGCGAAAATGCAGGGATGCAGGGTTTTTACTAAATCCTACACAATGCAGTTCAATCAAAAACCTCTATCTGATACTTTCCACAACAAAAATGTTATTTTTACAGAGTGAGCTTTAATTTTCCGTCTCGGGTGCTGTCGTGCTGGTATGTGGGTTTCCTCTCACCAAACACATGCAGGTAAACTGTCCACAGGTGAGAGTCATGCACACTGAAATATGCACAGGATAAGCTGGGATGAATGGAGAAAATTGGCAGGGATCTTATGCCTACTTTCCTCACGAGTTCTCTTTAGTTGTGCTGTATCTAAATAATTCTTGATCTGTTACTTACTACAAGAGTGATGCAAACAAAGTCTTTACTCTATAAACCCCTGGATGTCTCAGGCAAACCACATCTGAGCCACTCAAATAAGCATTTATTGGTGAGCAAAGCCATTAAGTTCAGTTGTTTTCAAACTTTGTCTTAGGCTAAGCTAATGGATGTCAGTTTGCCCAGAGTTTCTCCCGCCTCACCTGTCAATCTCCTCCTGCTCCCGGCACGACAGCTCCATGGCGATACGCAGCTGCTCGTCAAAACTCGAGGCCACGCCAAAGTCTCCCGACAACCGTGGATCTGTCACTGTGCTGTAGGAGAGCGGGGAGTTGATGGTGGGGTCCAATGGGGAGACGGAGGGGGGCTGGTTGGGGTCAGTCATGTCTTCTCCCTCTCTGTTGGCCAGTGAGATGGACAGAGACTCCTGGATTGCCCTGAGAGAAAAAAAAAAAAAGGATTTTAAGCCTTAAACCAGCTGTTATCTCTAACGGGACGGTGTCAGTATCAAGCTTTATTACAGAATGACTGAGAGCTGCTGTTCCCAAGAGGAGGAGGAGAGAAAAAGCTAATCACTGAAATCTATTTTAAGAAGTTTAATTACATTCCTTCCAAAGCCACAGGTTTTTCCTGAATAAGAGAAAATTATGAATATGCATGAATCAGACCTCATGATGGTTTTACATTCATAGCTGCAAATGCTTATATTTAGAATTTTCCTTCTTTCTATACAAAGCCATGCAAAGATAAACTGAACCACCCGCCTGACAGTGGCAAGATCTGCTAAATTTAGGATTTGATTCTTCATTCATTTTTTTCTCCCTGTCTATAAAGTAGAACATTGGGAAAAATCTGCAAGGAAACCAGAAGAAAAGAAGTAATGTCAGCTCACCTCTCCAGCTGGGAGTCTTCCTCGTAAAGTGGACTCTGAGGCACTGGGCGACTGTTGGTCAGGGCCTCCCAGATGGTCACCTAAAAACCAAGCAAGTGTCACATTTGGCTTTAGATGTAGAGGAATAGAGAGACAACAAGAAGGATCCAGCAATCTCTTTTGAATGATTCATGTGACATAAATTTTAAAAATGTTTAGGGAAACACAGAACCAAAAATAGAATATTCTATCAGGGACACTAGTCACCTGGGCCATTACAAGTTAAAGTAAATTCATCAGTTTTCCTGGTTAAGACAGAATGCTACTAACCTTGAGGTGTGTTACACTATTGAAGATGTAAAGAAAGATTAAAAAAAGGGAAGAATCATGTGACTCTGACCTGGTCGCTCTCTGTGCCGGCGTCCAACAGGCTCTGCTGGATGGCAAACTGCAGCAGGTTGTCATCCTCATCCCTCATTGGCTCGCTGCGGCCTGGGCCGAGCGTGGTGTAGTCTGCCGGGGGCTCGAACACTGAGGGGTCCACCTCACAGTGGAAGGGAGGAGGAGACTGACCTGGGTGAAGATGAGTTACAACATTACTGTGCCTGCAAGTAAAATGTAAAGTCTCTGTTCTATTTTGGAAACTACTTAAATTTTCTTTTGAGAAAATTACAACTTTCTCAGGTCTCAAAGCAAATATAATCAATGATAAAAACAATCACAATACTTATTACATCTATTGTTACATATTAACTATAATAGTCACCAGCTTCCTCGCAGCTCTCTGGTTTGTGAACCGTCACAGAGCTGACCGGCTCGTCGCAGCCACACAGGTTACTGAACGTCACTCTGGCGTTCAGCACATGAAACAGGGGAATCTCTGGAAGACAGACAGTGAAATTTGAAAGGTTTAAGTGGCTGTTTATTCCTGTGGCACGAGTGGGAATAAAAACAATCACAAGAATCCTGAAAGCTTTGATAAGTGATGGTACACAGAAGCATAATACACAGAGTGAAGCTTTTACGTCTCATTACTTTTGCTCTAATGTACATATGACAAACTGCAGTAGCTGCTGCAGGCTTGAACCAAGACTTCCACCAGCTATTCATAGGGAATAAAAAACACGGTGTGACCTTTCATACCCACCTATCTTAACAGGGAAGCCTGGCGGCAGGCGCAGGGTGATGAAGTCACGCAGCTTGGCAAAGTGAGCGTTGGAGATGGCCATGAGGTCGATGATTGGCGTCACCTGCTCGGCCAGAGACAGAGGGTGACTCTCACTCAACCACAGTGTCGCTTTAAATCTTGAGAGGAGGCAGAGAGACGGAGACAAAATGAAGAAATCGTCATTCATAGAGCCATAAATGGGGCTTAAAGTGATATAAATTATGTTGTGTTTCTACAGCTGCTTCATACTTCTGGACTTTGCTGGTAAGCTCAACAGGGCGTCCGATGTCCCGGCCGTTCAGGTTGAACTCTGGGTTAAAGTACTCCTCAGCTGTGATGGCCGTGGGGTTGTGAGGACTGGCACACTGGGACACATTGCTCTGACAGAAATACAGAGAGGGAGTTAAAATGACAGTGTTCTTCAGAGGAAGCTGCAGGTGATGTGGGTGGATGTGATGCTGTGGAGACTCTTACCCCATTGTGAGTTGTGTGTTGTTCAGCAATTCCCAGAAAGGATTGCAGAGGAGTCTTTGAGCCTGAGTGAAATAATGGAGGGAAATCACCATCATCATCAATCTACAAGTTGCTCTATTTTTTACTTTATGAAGAAGGCAAAAGATACATCTGGAGCAAAAATAACATCATAATGCATTGAGGGAAACATAACTGTCAAAAAAATGTACATGGTGATCAGTTTTCATTTGTTTATATCTCATAATTCACAACTTAATTTTAAAATCATGATGTTTTGTCCAAATAATACCGTTTTTTGAAATTATTTTGCTTGCCCACCATTATAGAAATGAGTGTGCAATATTTTTCTATTATGTTACTCTGCGTGTGTGTCTGTGTGTATTTACCTTTGCTCCTCGACTTATCCTGGTCTGATAGATGCTCTGTCCTCGACCGGGTCACCAGCTCCACATTGGTGGCACTGTAAACCTGAACACAAAGATGTACGCAGGAAAAAAACCCTTGAACACAAATTTTTTCAAACCCCTGTCAACACATTTTTTAAGGTTTCAAAAAAAATTTCAGCAGTAAGTGAAACTAGTAGGTAAGGTCTTTGGTCAATCGTTCACAGAGCAACAGCATACTTTGTCTGTGTTCTGTTAATAATTATGTGCACTTTGTTGTCTGAATCTCTCCTGAAATTTATAATAAAAACCTGCCATCTCAAAAAGGATCAATCCAGAATAAACTAACATTTCAGGAATCCAGACTGACTGCTTTTACCACAGTGCCAGAATGGTCCCTAAAAATGATTTCCACCATCCCAAAGTCAGTGTAAACAATCCAAAATCTTACATATTTATCATTACTTTGTTGATGTCAACTATAATGTTTATTTGCATGAAAAAAACCCATAATTCAAAAGATTCGGAAATACATGATACATGTGGACACATTTTGATAAAGTTATAAGTCACCCTGCATTTCAATAAAAGTTATTTAAAACTTAAAAATCCTTTGCAGCAGATGGTCAGTTCAAACTGGATCCCAGAACATTGTACTAAACTACAGGTGATCTGAACTCTGAGTTTCGGCCAGATTCACTGAAACACTGAGCTAGGTCGGCTCAGAGGTCACTAACCTTGGCTTCATACCCGCTAACCACTTCACTCTTCTCGGAACGCCAGCCCCAGATTCCTGACTTGTTCCTAAACAAGGAAACAAAGGGAATAGGGCAGCGCCATAAAACAAGGTGAGGCAAATCAAATGTGATCTCCATGATCTTGCTTGTTACCGTTCAAAGGCAATGTTGCGTGTGTTGAGGTGTGTGGAGACGATGGGAGACGTGAGTCTCTGGGCTGTGTTCTCTTGTGAAGGCTGCATGGCCGCCAGGAGGGAGGGGGCGTCACGGGGAGACAACACAAGCGGCTCTGTGTACACCACCTGCTTCTCATGGTCCACCTCCATCACCACAGCCCCATCATCTAAGAAGAGAAGAGCCAGGCGCATAATGCACAGAAAATGTTTGTAATAATGCAAAATGTTTTGGTCAAATTTATGGGATTGACTGACATGATTGTGGCCTAAAATATAATGAAATGAGTTATACAGCTCTCATTACATGCACAGTTGGAGTCTTTGACCAATTATGTAGAAAGTTTGAACTTAACAACAATCCTTTTAGAGACTTTTCATGAGGTTCTGGAGGTTGTTCAGGGTTGGATCAAGTTGCATACACACCTCCGCCCTTGAAGATATAGCTGCGTCGTCCTTTAAGCCAGGTCATATGTTCAAAGCCCAGAAGAGTGGTGTCCACACGGAGGCATGACCCACTCTTCCATACTCGGTAAACATCACTGGGACACACCTTTGACACCAGAGGCACTGAGGGGAAGATTAAAGAAGAATTTTAGACGCAGGTGACAAAGAGAATGAACAGGGACTTGGTGAAGGGAAGAGAAAAGAAAAGTGACTTACATAAGTAGATTATAGATTTCTTTTGAAAATGTCTGAATATATGTCTTAGAAAGAGCAAAAAAAATTTTCAATATTTTCACTATGGATTTATCTGACTTGATGCTTTACCCAAAATGTCAAAAGACAAATGAACAATTAAATTTTCACCGTGTATTACCTTAAAGCTGCTGTTTGTGTTCTACGAGACAACTGCAACCAAACAGTATTTTTAAAAGAAGAAATACTTTCAAAATTAGATCTAATGTAATTAATTTAAAGGTGTCATGCTGGTCATTTCTACTGCATAGCATTTCGAATTTAACCCATATCTTGTTAAAGCCACTGTTTGTAAGTATTTTAAGTCAGCAATGACATCTTTCAAAGTCCACTGAGGGACAGCTGCTCTTGTGGGGGAGCTGTCCAACTGGTGTAGTGCTGAAACTGACCTCTGTGAAAGCACATTAATGAGACATACTCACCCCAACTGGTGAACTCCCACTTCATCTCCACATAGAAGTCCCGCGCCTGGAGGAGACCAAGGAATTTTTTCTCTTACATTCCTGTATCTTAACTTGTGAACTTATGGTGCTATTTCCACAAACATTTTCAAAAGCTTTGAGGTGTGGCTGAGGATCAGGAACTGGTAGTGATGAAGACCCGCAGGCTTAGTTTTCATCAAATAGCTTGCTGTGGAGCAGTTTTACCTGTCTTAGTTTGCTGAGCAGCTCTGGGATGCCAGCCAATCTCTCAGTGGCACGCTTGAAGTCTCTGTACTGAAGCACCAGCTGAACCAGCTCAGGGTCCCCGGTGCTAACCGCCTCCTGCAAGACTGAAACATACATCCACCTTTAATAGCAGTGGATGCTTCCTAATCCCTTCAGAAACTGGAAGCCACAGCAAAGCACTCACTGGTCCAGCCTTGGGCGTTGCAGTGTGTGGGGTCTGAGGAGTGTCTGAGCAGGACCCGGGTTGACTCCAGGTGGCCCAAGCACACAGCCAGCTCCAGCGGGGTGCGCCCCCTCGGATCCAGGCGCTCGACATCCTGCTGCAGAACCAAACAGACAAGCAGCATCAGCGCAATGCAGCGCGACCTAACACACGCATCTGTAAAAAAATCCCCTCCATTCGCCAGCTGTGAAATAAACCTCCTCTCTTCTTACCTCTTTCTTCTGCAGCTCCCGATCGAGCTCCAGATACTGATTGTTCCACACCAGAAAATGCAGAGGAAACGCTTCTTGAGCCATGGTTGTCGTCCACTTGACAGTTAAACAGTAGTAAAGCTATGTTTGCAATATGACTTCTGCAGCCAACAGATTGCAGTGACACCACAGACTGGAGCAACGAGTTTAGCGCTGTTCGCCACAGCTGGTTAGCTAGCTAGCTTAGTTAACAACAGAAAAATGGGTAAACGCTGAAAAACAAAGTGTTTAAATGTAAAAACCTGCCACTAAGCAAATCTACCTAGGTCGCTCACGTTAGGCAGCAGATAAACTAGAATATAGTGCGTGCCTATTTAAATTAGTGGGCTGAGTTAGCTCGGCTAACTCAGCCCACTAATTTGATGTATTAGTTAACGTTAACTAACAGCTAGCCGTGCTAACGTTAGCTAACTGGCTAATAACAACATTGTGTCCTGCTGCTCCTGATCTCTGTGCTCCATCGTTCACAATGCAAGACAACTAATTCAGCTGGCGAAAAATGTTAATCCAAAGTCCGTTCATTTTTTCATGACGGAAGTGTTCTTGACAAAAAACAATATTGGTAAAGTCGCCGGCTGATAAAGTTAGCTAGCTACCCCGATGCTGCTGCAACCATCCCGTTTATGTAGCAGAGTTGTTACGGTCTGTCAAAATACAGAGATACGGCCTTTATTTCCAGTTTCACATCCAGGTCAGTCGAGCTGGGTGCGATCCGATACAATGATGGGGACAGCTGCTGCCGATAGCGCTCGGTTGTACCTGGCTATCGACCAATAAACCAGAATGCATCTTACAAAGGTCTAATTTTTTCATGTACAAAACACAGCCCTTGTCAGGATGAAGTATTTTGCATCCTCGTTATTTATTTTTTTCACTAAGGCGTAGCTTTATTTCCAGGTTATGGAGAGAGGATGGGTGGAGCCACAGGGAGGAGCTGATATTTGATCTGATCCCACAGTGCAGATAACTTTCAGTAAGGATGTGACAGTCACACATTGTTTATCATTTTTTATTTTTCTTGAAAAATAACACAAATAACATAAAGTGAAAAAGGCTTCTGAAAATAATTACAATGCTACAGGATTCCCGTTTTGATGCTCGAAAAGAGGAAAACACATTTACACAAAAGTATATACTTATATTCATTTGAAGGGATATGGCCAAGGAGAGCAGTCTGGGAAGAGACCTTTGATACAGACCCACTACACTTTAAGGGAACCAAGAAATGAGCAACACCCCGCCCGAACAAAATCATACAGCTCTACACTGAAATGGACAAGATCGTGAATTTTAGTGAAAAGGAAATACTCACATTTTTCATTCATGAAAAGAAAAATAAACTGTATCAAAGAGGGGTGGGGAGCAGTTTCATCTAGAATATTAACACATTTGCTCTAAATGTTGTCTCTGTACAAAAACAAAGCAAGAGGAGTTTGGAAACAATAGCACCTGAAGTCTAACGGTTGTTTGAAGATGCACCATTTATCTGACACCAAATCCTTGGCTTACCCCTCACACTTGAAGCAACCTGCCCTCTGTTGGGGTGAGGTCTTGCTGCCATGTCGATTGCCTTCTCACACTGTCTTTTTACCCTCGCCACATCTTTTCAGTGTCCATGTACGCTTATCAAGTATACTGCTGGACCAAGCTGAACGTACAACTGGTAAACAGAGGCCGTTCCTGTCACCCACTTTAAGGTCATGACGCAAAAGACTCACTACGTTCAGTTGTCTTAGAGAAATCTCAAAGCATAGATGGTGTGCATAAAGCATAAGTCATAAGATAACTTCACATTTGCTCTCTTGAGTTTTACAAAAAAAAAACCTAGCAATCTATTTTGGAGCACCCAAATGCAGCTGAAAAGAATGAGTTAAAATTAATTAGATGATAAATAAGACTTTGCTTTATCCGTCAAACAGAACAATGAAGTTCTACCGAGTATGAAACTCAAAAATATTTGCTTATCTATGTCTCAAGGCAGGATGGGAGTCAAGACTGTTGCTGTCAAAAGAAGAGCTGAGCACCTCAGTTATGCAAAGAATGTGCCCAATAAAGCCAATCAGTTGCTAATGTTCTCCCACTTATGGCAATTGAAAAAAAGCAGTTTCCACACAATAGTATTTCCCAAAAGAACAGAAAAAAACAGCTCCTGAGTCTCTCTTTAGGTACACTGGAAAAAAAATTATGTATATAATGTTGAAAAGAAGCATTGTTCCAGCTGTGACAACCCCTTTCACCAACACCAGTTAAGTAAGTAAGCACTCCCAGTTTAAGACCCCACCCCTCCTTATGTTGTAGGTGCACGTAAACTTCCCTGCCTGTCTGTGTCCTTTGTGTCACACAGATTCACATTGGGATCAGCTCTCTCTCCTTTGCACCTCAAAGCACCTCTGCGGCCAGAGGAGGCAGGTGCTTAAGATATCCTCTGGATCAGTCTTTCATCTGATAGGCAGTAGAGTGTGTTGACTGAAAGCTCGGAGATGAAGGCCTCACAGGCCTTGCGGGAAACACCTTTACAGCCTCGCAGGTCAAGCAGTGAGATGCAAGAGAGGCGCCGGAGATACTTTAGACACGTGTCTGTCAGTTTACTGCAACCTGGGAGAGAAAGGTACACAGACACATCAATATTAGTGAAATAACACTAGTGCAACATGTGCATGCTCCTAAAAATACAAATAGAAGATAGAGTGCTGGAGAACTCTATGCTAATAAGTCTATCTATCATATTAGCTATTCTCTGACCTCCTAGATTGAGTTCTGTGAGTGTATTTCTGGTGGATGAGCCCACTGCAGTCAGCAGGTTGATGGAGTGGTCGGTGAGGCTATTGCAGTGGGAGAGGTCCAGTTTTGTTAAATGGGGCATGTGGCGGATCACCAGTCGCAGAGTGGAGTCACTTATGTCCAGGCCTGCTAGTCGCAAACAATGCATCGTCCGCAACTGACTGCGATTGTCACAGCCTGGAACAGAGAGATTATGTGTAAAGAAGAGATATAATAATTTTTGTCAACGAGGAAAAGGGCAAAACTGACATAAAGTAAGAAGAAAAGCAAGGGATAAAAAGTGCAAAAACAAAAGGATCTAACAGTTTATCACTTAATAATCAGCTAATGATAATGTCAGGCATGTCTGGTAGTCAATCTTTAACCTCTGAAGCTACTCTTTCTTTACCTGGAGGGGTGACTAGATCCCTGATCTGTGAGTCTTTGACCCCATCTGCATACCGAAGATCCAGGGAACGGAGGAGAGGGCAACCAGAGGAGCAGAGAGCTGAAATAGATGACCAAGAACAACCTGCCAGCATCAAATCCTTCAGTCCTGTAACAAAATAAAGCAATGATTTAAATTTGGTGTGTTGAATGTGTGTGTTAGGGATCAAAGCTTATTGGTGTAGATTATGTTAATTATTTTAACGACCCTAAGATTTATAAAAGTCCAATATGACAGTTTGACAGTTTATGAAGACAAATTAACTCAAGTCCCTTTCTCTTTTACAGTAAGTTGGTGAAAAAAAGATGTAATCAAGACAAGCTCTGGTGGTCTTATGACATGTTAGTGTGTGAGAGTATATCTGTGTGTGTGTGTATTTACTTACCAGGCAGGCGCCCAACAAGCCAGTTCAGCTGCTTTTTAGAGATGTTGGTCCAAGAGAGATCGAGCGTGACCGGCTGTCTCTTTATGATGCCTGTTAGGGCCTGAGGAGTGACGGTGCGTTTGATGCTCAGGTCAATCCGTGACCAAAGCCGCTTGTCTAAGCACCTACAAACAAGCACACACTCATGAGGAACACAGCCATATATCAGGTCATCTGATTTCAGAATAGTATTACCCACTGTCACTGTACAACATTTTACGTGAATAAACTGTTATACTTGCAAATATACATATATGTCAATATGGTATCAAATCTGTTTTCAAATTTGAGTTCTTGTGAATCCCTTCTTGAATCTCATGCAAGAAACTAGAGGCAAAGACAGCATAACATATGAAATGGTTACAACTGTTATCTATTGTATCTAATCTGTCACTTCCTCTGATACTGACTGCTGATTCACAGCTTTTGTTGAAAAGATTAAAATGTTGATATGGTTAAAAAAAAAAAAAAATCAATGTATAATCCTGGAAGTCATAAATCAAGATAAGTTAATCTAGATCTGAGTCAACACTCCATTGGTCTGTTAGACTACACCAGTGCTTCTCGAAAAGCGGTGAAATGCCAGGGAGGGCACGTGTGATGCTTCAAACGCCGCTTCGAAAAGTTGTGCAGCGCAAAACGTGCTCATTGTAGCCTGACTTCATCCTTTTGATTAAAAAAAAATCCGCACTATTTGTTTTATTCATTTTTGTTTTGTAGGTTAAAGTGTTTTATATGTTGTGCTCCTGAGGTAATGGTGCTGATAAATTTTATTTATCATTATTTATTAATTTTATTTAAGTTTATTTTTCAGTATCAAATGGCTCAATTAGTTGGTTGAAAAATGTTTATAGTTTACATAAGAACTTTTTTTTTTTAATTTAATGCAAATTGATGCACTTAAAATCTTTTCTGGTTCAGACTAAAAAACAAGGTTAATAAAGTTATTCTTTTTTGTAAGCGGATATATATTTCTTTCTTTTTTCTTTTTTTTTCATTTTCCTTAATGTTAATAAGGTAATAATGTTAATAACACAATGTTATGCAAAAGGTGTACTTGTAACAATTTTATAGATAATGATACTATTTATAGTTGTGGCGGTTGAAAAATGTTTTCTTCTTCCTAGTGGGGGCTTAACAGAAAACAATTGAGAAGCACTGCTCTAGCTGTTTGTGGTGCCAGTGTAAACAATGGGGCCAAAGCACTGAAATCCATTTGGATGCTTCCAATAGCATGACTATGTGCTCTTTGTCTCAAGCCATGGACTTTCCATTAAGAGAAAAAAACATTCTATTCATTGAAATAGAAAGACTACTGGCTGCTGTGTGGTCTATCACATCTAAATCTCTAATTTTATAAAGGTGAATTTATAGCACTTACATTTCTAGCAATTAGACAAAATCTTATGTTGCAAAAGATAAGAAGATATAATCAGGTATGCTTCCAACATGGCAGTACTTCTGCTTGCTTGCAGTGGAGATACACTCTGAGAAACATAAATTCCCAAAACAAGTAAAAGAAACAGCCACACACCTCTTTGGTCTTTATCATCTTGCTGTCCTTCTGCAGGCTGCAAATCTGCCTCTGCAGCAGGATGTTGGTCTCTTGCAGGCGGCTGATTTTTTCAATGAGTTGGCAGATGTGCTCCAGGTAACCAAGGCCTGAACCCAGAGGGTTGGAACTTGCTTGCTGTGCCTGAACAAACAGAGTTGTGCAGGTTAGTCAGGATACCAGGCATTAGCATTAGACCAAACTTTTGAATAGCATTGGATCTGACAGGACATACTGTACTTTGGCATTGGTAATGTTCAGTAACCATGAATTTGAGAATATACATGTCAGGCATCAGATTCTTCCTATACACCACAGCTTTATTCTCATTAGTCTTTCAACTATCGAAAGTGCTTTACAACACAAGTCAGTGTGTTAGTGTGTCAGTTACATATTGATACACTGATCAGAAGATACCAGCTTACTAACTTACAGTATAATACAGTGAGTGCCCTCATGATGTCCCATTCATGTTTATCTGCAGGCCACATGATAGAGACACTGTCAAGGGGCTTTGAACCTTAAATATTTGATCAAGTACCAGAGTCAAACTTCAGACTGCTGATTAGCCTGTGGATATTTCTCTTGCCATCTGCAGACTTTGTCTAGACTTGCCACTGCAGTTAATTCGATAGTTTAAGACAGTTTTTGTGCCTGTTAACATTTGCACTTTGATTTATCATCTGGTTTTATCGTCTTCATGTTATTTCTTATTTTTGTTACTGTCATATTACAATATACTAACATGTTTGAAGATTTTTTACGATTTCAATCTTTCTGTTAAAAATAATACATACATAACATCAACACAATTGCCTGGTAAGTTCAGTAAAAACACTGATTTTATTCATTATCAATTTATCACCTCAATTTTTGGGAACATGTTGTATTTATGTGTCTGTTTGCCCAGGAGGTGCAGATGTTCACGTTTTTTTCAGCAATATGAGAAAACAAAATTCAAACAAACATTTATCAAGTCATCGACATTCCTGAAAGCGTCTCAACAAAAGCAGGATGGGAGCTTGGGTCGGGGTCTTTTCCCTCCTACCCATGCTGCTGACGCTGAAACTCCATGCAGGCAGCTGTGAGCTGTGATGGAAACACTGGCAAAACAATGGGCTGGAGGACTGACATCATTCATTTCCTCTGATGAACAAACCCTTTGTAGATCACACAGCTCTCCACCATAAACCTATACACAACACTGTATGGAGGTCTCTTTTAATTGTCCTAACTTTTTCTCACATTTGCATTGGACCATAATATTAATCAATCAATCAAAACAAGTTAATTGTCACATATATACATTCAGAGTTCAAAAAATTCTATCTCCATATTTAAGTCATGTAGAAGCATAAGGAGCAGTGCAGCTTGGTTCACTGTAGCCTCAAAAAGATCCTGTTTTAAAATCCCAAAAGGGGCAGGACATTCTTTTGGACTTTGCATGTTCTTCCTGTGTTTGCTTGGGTTTTGCTCTGGGTGTTCCTGTGCCCCCCACCATCAGTAACATGTTTGGTTAATTCTCCTGTCAGCAGCCTTTATAAAGGCACTAGTTTGGAGCTGAAATTGGTCCCCATTAGCAATTGCTGCTTACTGCTCCTTTTTTTCATTTGATTTGATTGCACATTAGAGATCTATTAAACTTTAGGACAAATAAAGCTAGGCCAAATATGTCTGACTAACATTGCCAACACTGACTCACTCTCACTATTCTCATGGACCCTGTTTCCATCCCAACTAGCTGTAATTAGCAAAGAGGCTCTAATAAAGCCATTGTTCACTATCTGCTCAGCAGCAAACAGCAAACTTAGAGACAAGCTGGTTATCGCAGTGGAACATTTAACGGCTAAAGAGCCAGATACATTTCTTCAGTGAGACCAAAACAGCATCAGAAGAAGAGGAAATATTCGGCTTTGATTCACCAGTTTGACACATTTAGCTTTAAATTTAGCTATAGAAAACTAATAACTTCACAATATGAGTATAAGTCAGATGTTTTTTTCATACTGCCTCTTTATTGCTGCCACCATAGTCAAAACTGAATGCACTGTTAAATTGCATTGTTTAAAAATAGAGAAAAGAACTCTTCAAGTCTTGTGTAAAAAAAAATCATGAGCAGCAAACATTACTAAAGATATTTAGTTTTGCGTAAAAAATATTGTATTGTGTCATAAATTGTTAAATTGATAATGATGCTTGACTATTTAAGGCCATTTTGTTTGCTTTTTAAACCCTTTACAGACCCTTATAATGCCCGTGAGGCTTATATTATTGTTATAAGGCATAATGGACATCAGAGACACTGTGCTGCTAGAGCAATAATATCTAAACCAGGTCAAACGGGTAATGTAATCATTTGGAGGTGGATTTCATCATTTGTTGTTTTCCAAGAACCTCTTCGCTAAATCCAGGTCCCTGAACCTCTCGTAGTATTTTGGTTGCTAATTAAGATAAGGAGGGGTATCCCTTCCAGTAGATGACCCTCACTTCCTCACAGGACTTTGCTGATGAGGGGGTGGGTCCATAATCAGAGGCTGTTCTGGCTACAACAGCCAAATTATCAGGCCTGGGCTGATCTTATCTACAGCCCCTCAGAGACTACTGTGTAATCCACATCTGAGAAAAGACACTAAGATCCTGGAATGCCCCCTTTTGCACGCACGAAACCATTTTAAAACAGACAAGCGCAAACAAACAAATTTACCCTACTGCACTGAGCTTCCGCTGATCTCATGAGTCAAGGGGTAAAAATGTCGCACACACGAGACTGACCAAGATACAAACATGAAAAGCTTCACATTTAACACATAAATACATGAATTCGGATAATACTAGAAGTAATAACTAAAGTGTGTGCCTGTGTTGACATTGAACATTGGATCCAATATTGTTTAAGATAGCTGGCATTGGATCATGAAACTACAATGTCCCACTCATCTTAAGAGGAAAATGACTGGAATCTCTTAAGTGGAATGGAGCTAGAGCCAATTCATGTGTTATCTGTTATCATTGTGTTATCATTTTCTGTCAGTTTTCTGTTTTTTTGTATATTAGACTATCCAGGAAGTGTGAGAGGAGGATTAAGTGCGCCAAGTTCCTCCGACTGAGCCACGTCGTGTCAGGTCTCTGATTTCAGCTAGACTTGGGCCAAAAAAGAACATTTTTAACTAAATAGCTGAAAGTTATTCCTTGTACAACCTCTTGTAATTCCTCTGTCATTTTTATTCCTAATGACTTGTAATTGATGGCTTGTACTCAGCACAGAGATAGCCACTGAACTTGAGTGAAACCTCTTTTTGTTTCAAAGAGGAAGTGTGATTGGGACTTATGGTGACAGTGATGTCCACTGAACAGACACAAACAGAGGAGTCAAGACAGGAAAAACCTTACATGTCACTATGTATGTCACTATGTGTTTTCATTATATGAAAAGTTTCTTACACCCAGAACCGTAAAAAGCACTTCTACATTTAATACAGATGCACCCTTTGGTGTCTATATGAGGTGAAACAGCTTTTGACAAACTCCAAAGTAAATCTACACAATCATTATAGTATAAACAGGGAGAAGGTCCCCAGAGAAATGGAGGTTAGGTTAGAGGGGTGGAGTCACACACAGGATTTTTACCAAGACGATCAGGGTTTTGTGTCCCACTACATGTTACGCTGTGTGTCTGTATTAGATGCCTGCAGCAGGGGGAATCCAGATATAATTATTTGACAGCCTAAGTAGGCATGACTTGGATTCCTGGAGTGATTTAAACGTCATCAATAGTTCTACTTCTTAAGAGAAATATTCTACTGTGACCTGGTCAGTCAAGTTATTTACACTGTCCATGATATCTCAATCAATGAATGGAATCAGTAAATCATTTATTCGGATTTGATTCTGTTCTTTAAACGGCTGTGTTTGATGTAAGAAATGAGTGAGTCTAGTATTTAAGATGGTGGTTACTAGGACTATCTCAGCTTTTTGTTTTTTAAAGGTCAACATCTAGTTTTATTTTGTACTTTATCCCTCTTTCACATTTTAATATTTTGTGACAAGATAATACAATAACATTTGGGATCACTGTGGAAACTAAAGCCCTCTCTGGCCTTTACTTGTACAAGTTTCCATTATCTTTGGTGCTTCCAACTAAATTTTCCAAACATGACAGTTATGGAAAGGAATGAAGCATCAAATGTGTGTGTGGAGAATCCAGATAGGGAGGAAGGTATCTGCAGATCACGTATGCTGCTTCTCACAGCCAGACACCAGTCTTTTTAACAGAAATAGTGTTTCTGCCTCACTTCCTTGCATATTAATCTTTCAGAGCACTCAAACAGTTTCTGGACACTGTGCGCTGGAGTTGTTCTTTTCAGTGGTATTCCATCAAAACAAGCAAGTTAAGCAGTGCTTCACTGTGTAAAGCTACAAATAGACAGCAATTAGACAAGAAAATCTCTATACATAAAAGCTCTACAGAGGATCTGATATTGTCTTTTTGCATCTATCTTATTAATGGTTGTTCTCTTGTGGTCAGAGTTGGCTATTATCTGTGGAAGTTAGGTTGACTTCCAGGTGATGCTAGGGTTAGTCCTTAAAGCTATTGGGTTAGTTCTTCTTGCCAATCTGTAAAAGTCACTGCCTACCAGTCTCTCTATCCAAAGTTATCTTTGGCACCTGACTTCAATTTGTTGTGTACAGTGTACAGTCACCATGAATCAGGCATGGCAAAAGTTCAGGCAGGAAGTCAAGCGCAAGCTGTCATCAGCAGTTAGCAACTTAAATCGAAGGATCAAAATCAGCTGATTTGTGCTACCCAAACAGTTAGCCAGAGATGTGGATTCAAACTACATGACATGGACTTGAGTCACAAATTTGATGACTTGGGACCTCTTTGACAATCTTACAAAAGACTTACAACCGAACAACAAGTTACTTAAAACAGCTAAGTAACTTGTTAAGCTGTTCAGCTAATGTTAGTTAAATCAGTGAGTCCAGAAACTACAATGCTGAGGTAAATTTAGGAGTTCAGGGACTTAGGTAATGTTACCCTTTAAGAGTGATTCAGTAACCCGACCACTTCACATAGGCATCCTTTTTGTCAATTTAACAGATTTGAAAAATGCAAATGACTTGTTTAGGATTCAAAGTTTAGGACATTGGACTTGACTTGGGACTTGCCTGTGTTGACTTGGGAACTGACTTTGGACTTGAGAGCAAAGACTTGCGACTTACTAGTGACTTGCAAAACAATGACTTTGTCCCACCTCTGCAATTAGCTAGGCTACTTCAAGGTGCATTATTTATCTATAGGACTGCTCTTACTACATGATGTTGGAAATATAACAGCTGTCCACTGTGAACCTTAAGACATGCATTTATAGAATCCATGCATGCAATATATTGAGGTGGTTGTGGCTCAGGCTTAACAGTACCTCATCCACTTATTAGAGGGTTGGTGGCTTAATCCAGACTCCTCCAGTCTGCATGATGAGGTGTCAGGAATGGACTACAAGTTGTTCCCTGTGCCACTGGTGTGCTTGTGTTAGTGTGGCTGTGTGTATGTGTGTGTGTGTGTGTGTGTGTGTGTGTGTGTGTGTGTGTGTGTGTGTGTGTGTGTGTGTGTGTGT
>JAQMCX010000058.1:13531702-13560290 GCA_029814765.1 Acanthurus leucopareius | reverse complement strand
ACTTGATAAAAACTCAGAGAACTCAGTTAAAAATTCTGAATATGGGCCAGGAGCACGGTACACAACAACAAATAGGATAGGCTGTAACGTTTTCCAATTTGGGTGTGAAAGAGTAAGGACAAGACTTTCAAATGAGTTGTAATTTAATTTTGGTTTAGGCGTGATTAATAAGCTAGTTAAAAATAGCATGTGACAAATCAAAATGTATCTTATGCACCAAATATATGGGCTGACAGTGATGACATTGTTATTTTGGGATTTTTGTGTACTTTGTGTGTGTGTGGGTGTGCCTGCCAACAACAGGAGAAGGCAATGTCAGGATACCATATGGAGGCGGTGTTTAGTGATCAGCCAGATTGTTTTCCATGAAATGATTACTCTTTAACTCAATAATCAGTTCCTGCCTGTTCTCCAAGCATGGAGGGCCCAGCAGTTAGCACAGGACAACGACTACTCAATATGCTCTTTGAATGTTCACCGCTAAGTCATTCAATGCAGAGATAATGTAGAGCAACAGTGGCATTGAGGCTGGGATAGAATGGACACAAGGTTGAATTTTAAGGAGGCTACCAAGATATGTTGCAGACCAGTGAGCAAACTTTGCTGTTCATGAAGGAAAAAGGGGGCAGTCAGTGGTAGTGCACCTGTTAATAAGGCAGTCAGGTAGGTAGGCCTAGAGCTGATCATTTAGCTAAGCTAAATGTTACTTGATTTATCACAATTTGTGTATGTCTCTGTCTAGCAAAAGAAAATGAGTGAGATTCTGCAAGATCAAATTCTGTGACAGGAAGAGTGAGGCAGCTTGGAGGAGGACACATGAGATCCTTTGCTGAGGGAGAAAGAAAGAAAAGAGAAACCATCAGGCTTTGCCCAGTGCAAGGGTTATACATATTTTTTTAACAGATAGTGGAAGCTGCTTGGAGACTGTTTCAACAGGCTCTTAGCTGTAAAATAGTTGTGTTCCTTCAAAAATAAAGTGAGTGCTCTCTCTCAAACATTCAGAGGAACACATCCAAAAACAGTATTTCTCTTTCTTCTCAGAAACCACTACTACTCTATTACCAACCCTAAAACCTTATAAGCTGGGTACAGACTATGTATGTGAATATTGTTACATTATCCCTTGTGATAATCCCCCCTCAGTGCATTTGTGTTGTGTATAAATAGCACTTACTTTTCTGGTTAACAGCATTGATCGTCCAGTTCAACAACATCTAAAGTATTAGGAGAAAATTATCAGTGTAGACAAACATAGAACACTTGTTTGCATTTCAGTGTTTGTCTATGGATCCCTCTCACACATTAGCTTTGACTTGTTCATTATAGCAGTCACTAGTTTTTTATACAAACTCATTAGTAATGTCCTCTTCCTTTGTTCAGTGACAGAGAGGTTATTCACCTCTGCAAACCCCTGATATAATAATAAAAACCTTTACTTCCAAATGTAACAGTGCTCTCAGTATGTACAAGCGATTAACAAATGAGTCACATGCTCTCACAAACAGAAGGTTACTGCACAAGGCTGTCTAAACAGTAACCAAGCAAAGGGTCAAGGACCTGAAATGTAACTGTCTAAACTTTGTTTTAAAGGTACTGTTGGTCCTTTTGTGAAAGTGATTCTTTAGATGGTACAAATATTTGAGAAGTCTGATCAACTAACACAGGACAATGAGATCACTAAACAGTCTTACAACACTTTCTTTTAAAAAAAAGGGATACAAATAATGTCTTACTCTCTATACTCTCTGTGCTTATGATTGCTATTAGTCACATTTAGCAAGAGCAGAGTAATAAAGTGATTTGCAGGCACCTCCCCATGAACTTTGGAAAGCTTTTTTTCACTTTCTGTCTGCCGAGCAGTCAGTGGTTCTTTTCTCATCTCAGCCGGAGACAGATCATCAAAGAAGTAAGTGCAAGTGCAATTATTTTTTGATGTGTAGTTCTAAATTTATGTTAGAAAATATTTAAATTAAACACATTAATACAGCAATGTGATAAATCAAAAGATGAGCTATGGTTATTCTGTAGTTGTGAAGGAAAATTCATGTGCACCAGTTTGAATATTTTTTGTACCTTTTGTTCAGGAAAATTCTGTTGAGAGTAACGTTTCAGTTACATCAAAGTAAAAATTAGGTAACATTTTATAGCACCTCCACAATGTATCGTGGAATTTGTCCCAGTTTGCAGAGTAGTTTTAATGCACAAGACAACAAAGGGGAAGGGGATATCTGGATTATTAATGTAGATATTTTTTAACCAGATGCCTGTCATGATATCATATGGCACAGCATACTGAACAACAAACTAGCATTTGGAAAGTTGAGTTATATTGTACAGTCTGCTGCCAGCACAAGGTTTATGCAGGTGCTCTGGTTTTCTTCCACAGTCCAAAAATGTGCAAAGAATTGCCTCGTTTTTCAAAAACTAATAATGCAGGGATATAGCAAATAATATGTATAAAAACAAATTAACAAACAAAACAAATCCTCTTTTCCACCTTAAATGATTATTATAGATTTTATGTACATATGTTATATGTACATACAGTATATACACATACAGTACACAGACACATATAGTCTGTATCCAAGTAACTGCATGTGCAAGCTTGTTTGTCTCTGTGTCGGCCTTGTGATTGACTGAAGTGTTCATGTTCAGAGTGTTACGTGCCTCCCACCTTATGTCAGCTAGAATCACCCCCACCCCCCCTCTGCACCTCTGGCATTGAAAACTGCTATCACTGTAGAGGAAACTTGCAAACAAGAGGCCCAAGATGACACCTTTTCATCCAAAGAAAAGACAGTTATAATTATAATAAAAATCATAAAACAACCCCAAACTTTATGAGAGCAATAGTCGGATCAACCTCCTCAATAAGTTCTAAGTTCTTGCACTTGCTGCACAACCCATTCACCAACAAGACCTGATTTACCCCAAGCAGAGGAAGAAAGATGGAGACAATACCTCCATTAGCACACTGGCATAGTTTATAAAACTGCAGAATAGCAGAGCTAAAACACACACAAGGTGTTAGTAATGCAGGCCTACCAATGGGTAAAAGTCTGAGAAAAGTCAACAATAAATGAGAGAACAGTAGAGTAATATAGCCTTTTTGTAGTTTGTCTCCACATCTGGTAGTACTGGCACATTCCCTCTCACTCATCCACACTATCTCTCTCTCTCTCTCTCTCTTCCCTCCCTTTCTCTCTCCTCCCTCTCTCTCTCTCTCTCTCTTTATTGGGCATCAAAACATCAAATTGCCCACAAGGGTCACTGCGCAGCAGCAGTAATAGCAGTTACATTGTGAACCTTTTCCAGGGATCTGTCTGAACTTGATTTCTGTTTCTTGGAGTCAAGATAACAAAATCTTTCTCTAAAACTAGCATCACAATGGTCTAAAAAAGGGTAATACATGTGATACTTAAAAAGTAAAAGTCAAATCTTTTTTCTGTACTGAATAATTATTGAGTAAATGCACATACTTAGCCACATATAGGCTGTATCCCAATAAGAGAGGTTTCAAGCATTGTTGCAGTGTGCCTTTGAAAAAACAAGGGAAATTACTTTCTTAAAGCAGCGTTTTACTTAATGATTTTTTTAA
Source organism: Acanthurus leucopareius (assembly GCA_029814765.1). Classification (NCBI taxonomy): domain Eukaryota; kingdom Metazoa; phylum Chordata; class Actinopteri; order Acanthuriformes; family Acanthuridae; genus Acanthurus; species Acanthurus leucopareius. The sequence continues at coordinate 13,556,689 of JAQMCX010000058.1, read as the reverse complement.
AAAAATAAAGCAATACATTGTTTTTTCTGTAGAGTTTCATTTTATTGCCAAAATATTTATTTCTGTGTAGTTTCAATTTCTTGCCAAATCATTTATCAGTTATAAAGTAGGGATGAATAAAGTATGAATGTGTTTCATTGTGTAATGATTTTAGTGGTACTCAGTTTAGTGCGGCTGATCCTAAAAAATTTCATAAAGGAGAACCAGTGCGTGATGCTTAAAAAATTCATCCACCCCTTTACATGAGCTTCTTCCATATTTAAAGCAAATGGAAAAAAAAAAACATAACATTTTCAGGCCTGGCGGCCTCACATGATAGATAGCAAATTTGCTTTCAAAGCCGCAGTTCTTTTCTAAATTCTACCTTTTACTTGATTCGGTTATTGTTGGTGTACAGCAGTGCTTCTCAAATAGTGGGGCAGGGGGCGCGCTGAAATGCCAGGGGGGGCGCGTGAGACCCTGGGGAACGGCGAATACTATCGTTTGCTTTTCATTGCCGTACCAGAATTAAGTGTAATTGCACATCCGCTACAGTAGGTAGCAGTGGTGCTTTCACGCTGCTGTGTCTTGGGTGATCACTGTTCACAGGCCCGCGAGACGATCCAGTGGACACATTTAGAGCAGCAGTTTCTTTCATTGAAAAATTGCAGCTCATTTTTTTAACTTTGCAAAATCATCTCGCGGGCCGGATTAAACCCGTTCTAGCGCTTGATGTGCGCCTGATGCGCCCCGCAGGCCGGTTTGCACGACATTCTCTGCTGTTGCTGCACTGAAGAGAAAGTACAGATCCCAGCTAAACATTGAGCAGGAGCTTAGAGTTGCAGTATCATGCCTCATACCCCGCTTCGAAAAGTTGTGCAGTGCAAAACGTGCTCATCGTGGCCTGACTTAATCATTTTGATAAAAAGAAACACCAAAACTTGGTTTATTCATTTTTCTTTTGTAGGTTAAAGTGTTTTTTTTTAATGTTGTGCTCCTGAGGTAATGGTGCTGATCAATTTTATTTATTATTGTTTATTAATTTTATTTTATTTTATTTTATTTTATTTTTCAGTATCAAATTGCTCAATTAGTTGGTTGAAAAATATTTATAGTTTACATAAGAATTTAATTTCGTTGAATTTAAGGCAAATTGATGCACTTTAAATCTTTTCTGGTTCAGACTAAAAAACAAGGTTAAAGTTATTCTTTGTTGTAAGTGGATCTATATTTCTTTCTTTTTTCTTTTTTTTTGGTTTTCCTTAATGTTAATAAGGATACAATGTTATGTAGAGGTGTACTTGTAACAATTCTAAAGACAAATGATACTATTTATAGTCGTGGCAGAGGGTGAGAGGTGCAAAATGTTTTCTTCTTCCTAGGAGGGGCTTAACAGAAAACAATTCAGAAGCAGTGGACTACACAAATACGTGGTCTACTTATGCACAGATGTGTTTTTCCACACAGACAATAACAGACCGCAGCCTCAGAGTTATCAGAGCCTCACATTAATCAAAGACCAGACAAACTTTCCATTTTTGAATAATGTTAAGTAGCTACTGCCAGTGATTTTAATGGGAAAAAAAGACAGACATCTAAAAGTTACTCGCCTGTAACCTGTATGTTTTCCATTGCTTTTTTGCAAAAAGGAGGATTAATGTGAGATCTGTTCATTATTAACTCAAAGATGATCTTACCATTTGTACCAGTTCTTGCAGACAGCCATGCAGACGCAGAGATCTGCTCGACTTAAATAGCGGAAGACAGACACCCAAACCTCCCTCTCACAGCCTGGCCCACTCCCAGCGCTCTCCCTGTCTGCCTCGCTCCCTCCCTCCTGCAGAGCAGACAGAGGGACGCGGAGATGAGGAAGCTCTGAAGATGAAGAACAAGAGGCACCATTGCTCAGTTTAGCCGGCCTGCTAGAATTCATTCTTTTAGAGGCCTCTGGCCTCTCCAGATGGGTGGTGCGAATGTCTGTGTGTCCACTGCGAGTGTGTGGTGCTGTGTGCCTGTTGGAGTGCTGATCAGGACAGGGGCCGTAATTTCTAATGGGGGGTCTAGCAAGGGCTCTGGGCTGGTTGTGTATTGTGGAAGTGGCAGTTTGAGGGGCGACAGCCTCCAATTTGGGGACAATGGCTGAAGGGTCCAGCCTGGCCCTGGTTGGCTTTTGGAGAGTCACTTTAAGATATGAGCCATTTTTTCCCCCCATTTGACTGTCCTGCTCCATCTCCTCCTCGTCATCCTCCTCCGCACCGTTTTGGTTGGCCACCTCACTACCTTCCTCTTCTCTTTCTTTGGCTGCCCGTCCTTTCCTCCTCGACTGCGGCTGGTTCTCCTTATCCAATCCCCTCCCACTGTTCTGCCCCCTCTCCTCTTCCTCATCATCGTCACTGCTGCTGCTGTTGGTGCTGCTGCTGCTGCTGTCCTCACTCTCCTCATCCAACTCTCCATGGTTTCTACCACTTCTGATTCCTCTTCCGGCTCCTCCTCCCCGCAGCCTCACCCCTCTTCCCCTGCCTCTGCGGGGCTCTCCCTTGGGCTCAAGTACCAGACCGAGGGAGGACTGCTGCTGCTGGAAGGATCCGGTCCCTCCTGGAGAACTGTGATATGGGGAGCTGCTCACCCAAGTGGAGCCCTGGCCTCTGCCCTGAGATAGTCTGCTGGTTGGTGAGCGCAGCCGTGACAGCACCCTGGAGCTTAGCAACCTGGGAGAACGATCTAGAGACGACTGTTTCTGTTGAAAGCAAAAGGACAAAAAGAATGGCAAATAAAAGGAGATAGTGAACAACTTCAAGCATTGAACACAGAGCTACACTATGCTCTGAGGACAGTTAACAAAAGTATTCAGAGCGTATTTATCAGCCACTACTTCTAGTGCTAGTTCTACAGAAATAATGAAAACGGAAGGCAAAAATGGACTAAAGAACCATGGGAAAAGAGAAATTAATTTCTTACTGTTAAGAGTTTGCTGCGCTCCAGTTTTATCTGTAATAAACAGAACAGAGATTACATGATGAGATAAACCTTAATTGGGAGAAACACACACACACACACACAAACACACAATTGAAAAGCTGCTAAAATCTTATTGGTCTATCAAAGTCTATCAAACTGTCTATTATCTATGAAACCAGTTTTACAGTGGCACAGTTTCACTAAGTTATCACTTGGATTTTTAAGCTTCAGTGATCAAAATACTGCAGATAAAAATTACTTGATTACATTTTCAGTACATTAAAATTTTCACAATTTTAAGGTTTATAACTGGATATCACCAATCAAAGACTTGTAACTTACAACTTTTTTTTAAGAATGACAGACATGCTGAATTGTCCAAATCCGTAATTTTTTTTTCTCATGGTGCAGATAAAATTGTTTTTGATTATCAAGTCATTTGACAAAAATAAATGACAAATAAGTAAAAAAAAGCATCTAAATCCACTTTAAGGTTATATTTGTAGGATTTAATGATATTTGTTAGCTGCGAAAAACATGAAAGGCCTCCTCTAGAGCTGGTGTTTAGATTTTCCATGCAGGGCTACTGCAGAAACACTGAGGTGTGATATGATGGAGTCATTTGAGGAGAACTAGCAAGATAGCTTTAATTAAACAGCTATAAAAGGCTGATTTTTAGGTAATGAAAACACAACAATTCTTATATTCAGGCGATCATGCACTAACACAAACATAATTATGAATATCAGATATCAAGCTCTCCACCTTACCCTTTTTTTAAGCCTGAGCTCCAGTGCACTTGCTCTTTTGCGGTTCTGTTGATGCTGTAGTAGAAGTTTTTGGGAAGGTGGCGGTGCTGTGGGTAGGGATGGGGGTTTGTTACGTCTCCCTCGTCTCATCGCTTCACCTACACCAATGCCTTCTCGGTACGCAAGTTTGGACGGTGGCAAGGAGGTCGAGCCCTCTGACTCTTCACTTTCCTCATCGCTGGAAGACTGATAAAGAATGTGGTGGGAAGACAGGAAGGGATGGTAGATGGGATTTAGAGAGAGTGTAAATGTTAACTTGAGAATTAACATCAACCATAGTATAAGTTGATAGTAAGGATAAACAAGGGGGCAAGTGAGAATAAGGAGTGTGATACCTCTGATGCTGAGTCTTTGCCTTGGTAACATTTGGGACATTCCCAACAGCTGGGCAAATCTTTATTAATCTTCCCCTCACCAGGTTCCTAAAACAGAGAATCATTAAGAGTCTGAAACAGTAACTACCATATCAAACCAACAGATGCTGCTCTATAGGCAGCAAAACACACCAAGCAATCACTGGATTATGTATTAATTTATAGTCATTGCTGCATGTTAGAAGCAGATTACCTTAATGCACTGACGATGGGCAATCTGCGAGCAGACAGAGCACTCCATGAGTGAGTAAGTGCTTGGATTTGATTCATCAGACTCCCCCTCTCCACATATGGCACATCGCGCTGTGTTTGGCAACGCAGGCTGGAGGAAAAAATATAAGTTTAAAAGTTCTGGAGTTGTAATGAATTATAAACAACATTATGCTTTAATTTTGTCATTAAATACAATTATGAGTGACCCACTGCCCAACGCTTTCTCCCAAAATACTCCATGCATTCACGGAAAAGATGGGCAACATTCTTTGTTTGCACATTTACAATGACAGGAATGATGACTCACTGCTAGACACTGTCTCATGATACAACTCTTCTTCATGCGTCCAGGCCCACCAAACTTCCTCATGTCGTGGCAGTAGTGGCAGGCGCCACACTCCTTCCGACAGCAGGCGGCACAGCGCTTGCACCTCACCCTTCTGCGCCTTAGAGCAGAAATGGAGGAGCGTTTGTTGCGCCGCTGACTGAGAGGCTTGTGGAGGGTGGGGCCCAAGCGAGGACGGTAAAGGACAGGTGGAGGAGGAGTCGGGGGCTGGTACCATGATGGCTGTGTAAAGGACATGAGCAGGAAAAGTAGGTTAGAATCATTTCCTACGAATACATAATGGGCTGGAGCCTTGTTTGATGTGTCAAAAGCAAAGTCTAAATAATTTATGTTTTCAAAGATGTCACATCTCACTGGTGCTGGCAGCGAATTTCACCATCAAATATATAGTAATACAAAGTTGAACTAATTAAAGCATGAATTCTAAATATTATACAGACAGATGTTGTCATCTCTACACAGAATTATGATTATATATTCACCCAGCAAACAGAACTGTGAACAAATTCCCCTTTACTCACCCTTGGAGGCCACTTGACAATAGGCTCTCCGGTGTAGGACAGCTTGGGGTCATCATTGGCATGCTCCTTAAGAACCATCTGGACAAGTGTGGAAGAGAAAAGAAGTAAGACAAAAAATAATGATTACAACTGGACTCCTGCCTTGGAAAAGCACCATTAAAGTTGAGGAAACAAAATGAAAATATGCATTTGAACACAGAGTAGCCAGTGTGAGTTCATAGTGAGGAGAACACCCACCCTCATGTCTTCCAGCAGGGCTGTGGGGTTCACAATGCCTTCAGGGACACACTTTTTGTGAGGTGGCAGCTCCTCCAGCTTCCCTAAGAGGTTACACAGTCCCTCAAGCTCAAAGGTAGTCAGCACATGCCGAGGTGCGGTAACCTGAGCTGTCTCTTCTTCTCTGATTTCTTCCTTGTACTTGATCTTCTCGTTTTCATTGTCACTATCAACTCCATTGGAGGTGCCGTTCCCGGTGTGATCGTTGTTTGTATCAAGGTCTGCCTGGGTCAGTCCTGAAAATGAGAGACAAAACACGATGGTTAATATGATAACAATAAAAAAATGATGACCATGTTTTCTTGTGTTGATCTGTCCGTACCTATGCCTAGGGAGTATTTTTGGAACTCAGGAGAGAGGTGGGAGACGTTGGTCAGACAGTAGAGGTATCTCTCCAAGACATACCAGCACATCTCATAGTAGAATGGGTAGCGAAACTTTGGTGGCACCTAGAGGAGGACAAAAACAGATTAGGAAAAATACTGCTTTTAGTTTTTGCATATTCAAGACCATGTTATTATGGTCAATTAATTTATTTTACTATTACAACAATTAAAAAGGTACACTATGTAGCTTTGAAGTTTTGTGAATAATGTAATTTTACACTTCTTTCAGAAAACTGCTCTTTGGAAAGCCTTCATGAGAACCTTTTGTTAAAATGTTGTTGTGGTTTACACTTGGTTGAGAACAGTGGTTTGACTGCAGCCAGCCCAGCTGATCACCTATGGCTGAGCGGCCGAGTGTTGTAGCTAAGCACAATAAAACTTGTTATAGAAACACTTTGCGTCATCTACCAAAGACCTGTTAAGTTTGCTTAAGAGGTCTCAAGTTTGTGTAACTATATAAGTCTGACTCAAGTGTCCAGTTTCTTTTTAAACATTCTACCACTAGAGAACACTCAAATTAAAATAATTGAAGTTAGTTTAATGACACTGGCAGTGGTGTGGGATCATTCTGTTGTTGTCATCAATGTTAAACAACCACCACTGCTGACAAAAATCTAGAAAAACTCTGAATCATGCATCGCCTAATCATACAATCTGAGGACATCATCTTTGTGTGTCAAGCAGACAGTTTAATTAAAAAAACTCTAAAGGGTGAATTTGAGCTGCTGCTCACCCGCGTGCGATCCTCAATGCTGTAGATGTTGAGCTGCATTGGAATGTTAAAGCTGTGGAGGAAATTTCCCCCAAACACTAATGTGTCCTCTGGAGTGTACACGGCATGGATCCACCCTACAACACACAAGACACAAGATGCTGGGGGCATGTTGTTGTAGAGACAGTATAGGTAGCTGTGTATTACACATGAGTGCATGTGTTACTGCCCTGGTGAAGGAACAAACCTGATGGGATAATGAAGGTGTTGCCTTGCTTAAGCTCTATCCTCTGGCAGTCATGACACTTGTCCCCCAAGAAGATGTCTCCCTGTTTTCCTGATAAAACCCAGTTCTCATACATCTCCAGGTTCTGCGGTGTGGGTGGAATCAACCAGAAAACCTGCATGCATCACAGGTAAATGGTTATGTATATAATTGACAAATATGTCAAGAAATGTCCATGGCACTCATGGGCACTTACAAAATGTTGTGAGAAACTTGAAAGCAAGACCAAGTGTTAGCCCAGGATCATATTTACTTTTACTCAGTGTCTAACTGACACTAAAAAGTTTCTATCTGGTCACTACAGGTAGCAAAACAATAAGATCCATAGTTCTTTTGTGGAATGACACCCAGACTGACCTTTCCTCCTCGTAGGATGTGGTACCAGACCGAAGTGCCTCCAAAGTCAATGTGGAAATCTGTGAAGCAGCCCTGCACACTCATTAGACAGTACCTGAGAGAAGTGAAGAAGGATGGAAACACAATGTGGATTTTAGAAAAGGGGGAAATGAAAACTTTGAGACTATAAATTCTTAATACTATTAATTATTAAAGATATGAGAGATGTGATCGGTGTATTTTTACTAGAAAAAAGAAAATATTTTATATTTCTGGTTCACTCACTTCTGCACTTTGGGATAATGCATGTCTATGATGGCGTTTGTGGAGTCTCTCTGTCTCTCCTTGAGATGGCGGGGCCACATGTTGTCTACCCAGTCAATAAGGTCCACCTGAATAATTGGAAGAACACAACTATATAAAACACACATTCAAACTGTCTGCAAAAATCCAAAGACTGATTCTGATAACTGACACTACTTTCTATGTACAGATAAGATGCTACTATTCTCACCGAAGCCGGTCGTTTGACCAGATTTTCTAGCCTAGTGTGGCTAAATTCCAGGCTGATGACATTATAGAGTTTTTCTCTTTCTGATGGGGGGGTTTCATAGTAGCGTCGCCACTGAGCCATTGACATCTCGATTCCCTTCTGGGTGTTCACATCCATCACATCTACAATGCGTCGACTACCTGCAAGGAAATTTTAAGTAGTTCAACAAGTGAGGCCACTGAAATTAAATCCAAATTCACTGTCCTTCATTATACTTAATTCTCATTGTGCGTGATACCCATTATTTCTAATTCAATGCCCAGCAACTACAGCCTGAACAATAACAGATTTCTGTGGCAGATACTGATGTTTGGAGGCTTAACAACTCTATTAATGATAACAGGAGCATTTAACACATAAACAATGTTACCACAGATGCCTAGGATGTGTGTTTGTTGTTTAGTTTAGCAGTCCACCTCTACAATTTCTTGTTACTCATCAACTATACTCATACGCATACTCACTGAAACTAATATTGACCTGTCTGAATTTTTGGTTTAGTGCTGTCAATACCAGACATTTAGTATGTTACATGTTTTATACAGATGGTAAAGTAAAAATTACCCTAAAAGGTAAAAGAACAGGCACTTACCGACAAACAATTTGACATCACTCACACTAAAATCAGGGTCTGGCATTCTGCAAAACAGAGACAAGTCCTTGTAATTTTTGAGAATGAAACAGATTTACTGGCATTTACTTTGACTTGATTTAAAGTAAGCTAGAATATATCTTTGCAAAAAAAAATAGCACTTGTTAACAAAAAATTAAGAAATTTGAAATTAGCAGTAAAAGAATGCAACTTACTCTATACCAAGGCCATCCCCTGTCTCAAAGACAATGGGGTCCCTGAGCCCTTCTCTTTGGATGTACTCAAATGTGAAATCTAGCAAAGAGTAAAAAGCACAATGTTTGTAAAACAAAACCTGCATTTACTAGTATGATCTGATCAACACAATATAAGTTATGCAGTACCAAGCATCACAGCATGTAAAGCAAAGGCTCATTATTCACCGAAAATATATTCTAAGACTGAAAATATATTCTAAGACTGAAAATATATTCTAAGACTCCCTTTCAACTTACTCTACGAAACTTCCTCACCTTTACCCTCCATGTGCTTGATCAAGTCAGAGTTAAACCTAGAGCACTGCAACTTTTCGTCCAGGTCGAACGTTCGTTTCCCTTCGATTTCATCATCTGAGATTCCATCGTCCTGGTAGCGGCGCCGCGTACCTGTACGCTGAAGACACAACAAGGTTTCTGTGACTCTCTATATCTCACTTGAACAATTTTAGTTCAATTTTAATTTAACGACAATTTTAACGAATTTTAGTGAGATACAGAAAGAAGACAGGAAGAGCTGTGAGAAATACGGGATGCCTTACTGCACTGAAGATATTTCAGAGCCATGACAAATCTGAGTTATAGCAGCCTATTGGACAGACTGCAACACTGATGTCAGGATCTCCCACACACAAAAGTTACATAATAAAAGGCATTCAAGGACATACTGGAGACGAAACACCTATAAGTTTTAAATTCTAATCAATAATTGTGTTTTTTAACATACTCAGCTGAGGGCTGTGACACATCCAAAAGCAAGTTTATGTGAATGTGACATACTCTAAACATTGCCACAGTATTTACTATATTCTTAAGATAATTTTCATGTAATTTATTTGCTAACATGAGGTGACACCCGCTGGAGCTGTCCCTTAAATCCACATTGGTAAGAGACAAGGAAAGCTGCCATTTGAGACAAACATAATACTTTGATGCAAGACAAGAATAAAATCACAATAAATCACTCCTAGCCAATCAGTCAGCCAGCTACCAAATCAGTTCATGTGGGAACCAAACAATACAGCAATACAATAGCAGGGGTTAATCTTCCACACACTGCCCCCTCTTTTACTCCCCTCCTGCCATTCATCCTATGCAGAACTGCCTGGCTAGACAGATGGATCAAGCACAACACCCCCTTCTCTCGGATCACCCCACCCCCATCCTAATACCACAAATGTGGCATTATCTTAATTCTGATGCTCCTCATTTTCATGACCAAGAGCTACAGTGCAAAAATCTTAAAATTTTTTAGATCAAAACAACAACCCGTGCTGATCCTTTTATACAAAGGAGCACAAATGACAAAGGGAATCAACAATTATAAGTAGGCAACACTTCCGAATGCTTTAATTGAGTTTAAGTGTGTTCTACAAATGTGCATAGACATGCTCTCTGAAGTCAACAGTCTGTCATCAACAATAGCAGAAAAATCTTTAATACATATATATCTGGGGATCAATATTTATTGATACCACCAGTATCAACATTTATCTCAGAGCACACACTGAGAAGCAAAGTATGAAAGCACCGAGCAAGTTACTTTAAAGCAAATGGACTAAAACTGTTAGGCGAGGCAAAGTCACAGCACAAATGCTGTCAGGTTTGACAATGAACTTGACTTTCACTTGAACCCAAAGTCTTTAGACAAGTTCATCACTTTTATGAGGGTGGCACACTAAACAGGAACACTGTCATGACACTGTGTCAAAACAAAGTGGGCCATTCCAATCAAATGCATTTACTAACGTTAATACTAGTTGTCTTGAGTGTATTTTATGAGCTAACGTGACACCGAGATTGTGAAAAAGAATAACTTCACATCTGCATTGTACGCATAATACAAGGGTTTTAAGGAAGTTAGCAGTTTGGTTTAGTTACTCACCAGGCGTTTGCTGTACCGTGTATGAGGATCCTCCATAATCTAGAGAAGAAAAATAAAGTTTTGGGTCGACGCTAAGTAACACTGATAAAATAGTGTATAGTTGCTGACATGTTTCAAAGTGATTTTAGATTTTGTCTAACAGAAACATATCTCTCTCTCTCTGAATAACGTGAGCCTAGCTTAACTGCCCTGCTAACGTTAGCCAACAGTGTTGCTTTAGCCATCGGGCTAAGGTTAGCAACACAAAACATTTAGGTTGAACCAGCGTCACATTATGAAGACAAAAACAGACTTGATTTCATAGTAACACTCTGATACAACGTGCTTGTTGACTGCCATTATTTAGCGTGCGTTGTCAGCTAACGTACACTAGCTCAGTTGACAACCCCTTTCATAAGTCTTCGGCTAACGCTGCCGCTAGCTAGGTAGCTAGCTAGCTAGCTGACATTAGCCTATGTACAGCAGTTGTAATCTTCTTTATCATTACGTTACCTCTGCGTTTTAACTCCTTTTTGCCGTAGTGGTCAAAGCAATGTTCTTCAACTAAAGCGTCCGATGCCTCTTAGTAAAGTTTCTCCCCATGTTACATACTAACAGCTGTTTATATTGTTATGTTTATTATTGTGCGATAAAGTTAGGACGATTCGACGCTTCGAGCCGCCATTTTCAGCTGGTCAAGAAACACACACACACACACACACGGACGCACACGCACACATACTCACACATACACTCACACGTACACATTCGTACTCTCTCACACACTCACACACTCACACACACACACACACACACACCGATAAAAAAGCTCATGACCCAACCCCCTGTTTACTTAACTGCTCCAAAAATGAGCATAGATTTACCTTCATTGGATACAGCATGTGCTATTTAAACAAGATTAGAATATGTTAATATACGAGTGTACTTGGTTTGTCTTTCCCGGTTTGGCGGCGGAAGGGTGGGTTTCTTTATTATTTGTCCGGATGAGAATGAAATATCAACACCATGTAGGCGGTAAAAACGGTAACGCCACAATGTAAACATACCACACAACAATGCAGCAAAGGCTTAACATTAAAATGTAGCATAACTGAAAAAAAATAAATTCAAAGGACTTATTTTAGATAGTTGAAATTAAAAACCGTTACATTAGCAGTAAAGCACACTTACAGACAAACACATTCACATTTTTACTTAAGAAAAGTAGCAATACTAGTGTGGGAATACAAGGATAAATAAAAGTAGTGCATTACAAAATTTTACATAAAATCTTACATAATTAGCCCCCTAGCAGTGTAAATGGCTAGTAGAAGTGCGTGCAGAGTTGCCCATTTAATAAAATTAAGAACTGTTCATTGGAAAAATCAAGTAAGAGTAGGCCTACCTAAAACTGTGCTTCAGTTAAATCTTGATTAAATGTACTTATGTGCATTACACCACTTTATAGATGATGGTGGTATATCCATTCACTCATATCATCACTACACACAGCAATTTATATATATTTTCTATGTTGTATTTATTGCATTGTACTTGATTACTTTCTTCTGCATGACTGCATAATAAAAATGGTTACATTTTTTAATTTACTGTGTGATGTATACATTTCATTTTAGTGCTCATCAGAAAATACACCTTTGGTTTTAACAAATGTGTGTGTTTTTTTCACATTTCGTTTGATGTAGGCCTATCATACAAGGCTTTTTTGTTCTCGTGCTGCTGAAAGACAATTTTTTTTAAATATTTATTGAATCAAATGAGATTAAATATTTATCACTGCTCCCACTACCGAATGGCCTCCAAGCACGAAGCAGGAAAACAAACGCACCCTTACGTAGACCCCGCCCCACTGGGTGTTGATGTGCAGGGCCAGCCCCTAGTCAGGAGGAAACAGCGAGATGGGGGATGAAATGAGGTCACGGAAGCCTTTCATGCACGGATATCACGTAGCGAATCGCCATACATTTGCTGTATCTTTAGACAAAGTAAAATAGGGACAAAGGACATGGATAATGCTCTGAAAGTGAAGCTGCTTGGTGGTGAAACGCCTGTTAAAACGTGTCTTTCCGTGCAAGAGGCGATCAGCTGAGCCATGCAATAGACCCCCCCAACACAAGAAAAGAAGCGTACACCAACACTTGGTTCAACGCACAGAAATCTTTTATTATGTAACAGGCTTTACTGGGTTGACACGCGGCCAGTGAGCGAGTGACGGCCGCTGATACAGAAAAGACCGAGTACAAGCATTTCTGCAGCACAGACGCACACAGACAAAATCACACACAACAAAATCACACAGTTGTTAAAATTGTGACAACAAACAAGACAGAAAATACCAATCCACTGAATATTGAGCATAGCTAAGTGCATGTGCATACATGGACTCGTGTAGTCGAGACAGCACAAAAAATGAATTGTGATATTTATAGTTTCTCTAAATATGATTGTTCCCTTCATGCGCCACCAGGAGGCGGCAAAACCACATTGGACCGCAGTGGTTCAAGTTGAGCCATCAGGTTGTGAAGAGGCAGACTGAGAAAAGCTACACGTTTATAACACTTCATACAGCGAGAAAATAATTTACATTAAATTGATTAATACAAGGTTAAGTGCACAGGACTGATATGGTTCAATATATATATATTTTTTTAACACTTTTTGATATTTTAAAACAGACTCAAACAATGGTCAGGGTAAAAGTAGGGAAGAACATCAGGAAGTTTTCTTTTTCTTCAACCCCTCTTTCCTAGAAGCAACAAATAAAGACAAAACATCAAATAAGTGTAGTGTGAACAAACTTAGTGCAAAGTTGCCGCTGATGCAAGTGTTTTACCTGTGTAATACCTTTTATGAGAAGAAGCTGTAGAGATAAGAGAACCCAACGATTCCAATGATGGCACAGCACAATGTAATCATCATCTTTTTCTGTAGATTTAATCAAGAATAAGACAGCTGTCAAGCAGCAGCAGCAGGCACTGGCATTAGGCTTTAATTCATGGGTCCTAGTCACGCACAATACAATTATTCTCATTTATGGACACACACTGGTTTGAGGAAATGACTGAGCAAAAGGGGAACATGAGGTCATAAAGGTTAGGGTGTGTGTGTTTGTGTGCAAAGAGAAAGAAAAGGTTATAAAAATGCTCTTACCTCCTGTTTGGCACCAATCTTTAAGCTGTACTTTGTAACACAGTAGTTAACATGCTGCATCAACAATGTGCAGACAACAGCTACCACGTCATAAAAAAACATCCACACAGCTCTTCCTTAACATGCAGTCATCAAAAAGTGTGAGAACTCAGTTACATATTTAAACGCTGACAGGTGAGAGATCACAAAGGCAAGACAAAGCAACCAGTCATTAAAAAACATAAAATCTTTAATGTTCATTAAAATCATTTGCACTTAAATTTAATACAGTGATTGACAGCTCCGGCTTTCTCCTCCATCTTTAACTGCAGCCCACACTGATGGTTGAAGAAGTGTGAAGAAAAAAGCTTGAATAGAAGATTTAGAATTGGACATTTGAGGGCAGCAGCCCAAAGAGCAAACTGTTTTGTCAAAACAGCAAGTTTAAGACACGTTCAAGTGCTTCCCAAACAAACAACCAGAAATAAAGGCACTGCTCAGGCTCTGATCCAACAGAAACACAGACTTCTCTGACGGTGGCCTTCACACAGGACCTTTAACTGATTGTGTCTTTGTAGTAAAATAAAATCTTCTACATGGGATCAGTACATGTTGTTTTAAAATGAATCATTCCGGCTCTTATCTTTGATGATTGGACACAGTATCTCAGATACAGTCCGTGTACGCTGGCCTGAACTGGCTTATTAAAGCCACTGGGTGACAACATGTGAACTCCTACCAAAAGGAAAAGGCCGAATCAAATGATAGTGACCAACCAGAAATAAACTCAGTTGCCAGTTTATTATCAATTACATGTAGCTAAAACAAATGGGGTCTGATACAAATCCTACCTTCATTTGGTTTATTTTATTGAAACTTTCTTTAATATAATATATTAGACAGAGGTGGACAAAGCTTATTAATTTTGTGTACAGATTTTCATCATTGCCTTTTCAGAAAACAAGGAATAAGACTAGTATAGCTAAAAGAAACCACTTCAGATATCTGCTGACTTGACTTTATGGTCTTTTTTGAGGTTGTTGTCATTCAATTAATAGACAAACCTCTCAAGTATAATTCAAAAGCAACACAAACTGCCGCTTACAAAATGCCCATAAAGTTTAACCAAAATATCTCTAAAGCTGTTACAGTGGAACATTAATTTCATATTTTTCTTTAACTAATAAAATGGCAACTGAGTTTTTAAACTAAAGCAGAAATATTATGAGGCCTAACACATCTCACAGCCAAGAAGAGCCACCAGTCATGAAAACTTAACGGTACATAATAGTGTTCATTCACACCTCATCCCTTTATGTGTGACTGAATTAGCAACAGGTCACCAAAAACTTTACTAAATACAAAGACTATTATGGTACGTAACAGGGAAGAAGCTAGTGTTGACCATTTCTCTTCACACCGTTTGGCAATAAGTGATGTTTTTACAGCATTTTAACATAGAAAATCATGTAAATACATGTAAGAGGTCAAGATGGCTAACACTGCTACAGGTTAGCAAAGATACAAAACAAATTTTAAGGCCTCTTTTTTCAATGTTCCAGTGTTTATAAGCTAGGAATGCATGTTTACCACTAGCTTTTTTTGGTTCGCTTAGCTCCACCTGTCCATGAGATGTATGTCCATAAACACCACCTTCACATTTTAAGATCAGACCCAATGGGCTCAAGGTTGAAGAATCATAAGTGAGAAATACAATCTCCTTCAAGTTAGAGGACTGAGATGTATTCAGGGTGAGATATCTCCAAAACCATGAAAATGATAATTCTGCATAATAATATAAGCTTAATTACAGAAATAAAATATTTTGAAATGTGAAGGTGCACTAACTCCCAAAAACCAACATAACACCAATACAGTGAACATACAGTGGTTAGTTTTTTGTTCACACAATGTGTCACGGCTCATAAAGGCAAAAAAAAAAAAACAATGACGCAGGAGGTGATGTGCTTCTACAAGGCTCGACAACAATTTCCAAAGACACTTCCACGCTGATTCTTTGGCACCAAGTTGTTGAACAATGAAATGCTTAGTGACACTGGAGTGATGTCATGATCAGTTATTTATCAATTCCCTTTTCCCCTCCGCAGAGATACCACAGGTATTGTATCTCCTGTCAGCTTCAGTCTCATTTCCTCAATTGCAGCAGAGCATCCTAAAAGCTGGAGAAGTCAGACAGACCTCAACAGACCAGAAAGGACGGCTTGATTGAACAAAAAGTTTTTACAATTATCACAGGTCTTGTTGGTCTTCTTTTTTCCCAGGTCAAATGTAAAATCAGACCTTCAGTCCCTTTTTTTTTGTTGTTGTACATCTTTGAGTTAAATATTATTAAATCCATATGGTGTGATTAACAGTTTTTCTTTGGTGTGCCAGCTGATGGAAGAGAGGACGGATGATGAATAAATTGATGATAGCAACGAGACAGCAGTCCTGTTATAGTGTCTGGGTGAGGACGATGATGATGATGATGACAACAACCACAGCACAGAGTACACCAATAATGATCATCTTCTACAGAGAGGGAGACACACAGAGACAAAGTGGAGAAAAGTGTTAATGATGAGCAACTTCAGCGATGAAATGAGCCCACACACCGAACACCACCTTATTACTGGCACCGCTTTCTTTGTTCAGTTGTAACCAGAGGCAAGTGCTGCAGAATAAGAGAAATAAACACACACACACCCAAGAACTTCAATACACACAAACACACCTCAAGTGAGCCCTCCACTAGACAGATAACACGCACACATGCACACACACACACATAGAGCCTAAAGAAAAGATCGTGCAAAGCCTTTTCCAAAGCATGCTTCATACCCACACCCATGTTTCACTACAGAGATTATTTGCTCCAGAGTTACTCACCCTTAGCTCTCCTCTTATTCAAATAGCTCATCATCTTTGCTTCAATCCCACTGACAACCCGATTATTAGAGCTAGCAATGCCAGCAAGACCAGCACAACCACCACTATAATCACCACTTTCTGTTGGGAACAACCAAGTACATACAGTTCCATCAGGACCATTCTCAGTGGGAGACGACAATAAATATATCCTTCATCTGTGCATATGTGCAACTATACTGAAATATACTAGCGTATAAGGGGTGACTGATTAATAAGTTTGTGGTCTAAGTTAGAAGAGAAAAAATCATATACCTCTTGTTACATGCATGTGTGGGTCAACACATCAACACGTCTTTGAATTGTTAGGCATAAACTTTCAACTTTTGTGGAATTTCTACTTTAGGTAATTTTGAAATTAAAAGTCAGCACAGTCTGAGAAAATTATCAACATCAGCTTTTGTGCAGACATCCGTCACCTCCATCTTAATGGCTTATCAAAGGAGGTCCACAAGGACATGCAAGCACCATCAGTACAAAGGTCGATGTTGATTTTTTCAGACAGTGCTGACTTGTTACTTTTTGATTCCCAAACACAGCAATACCACAAAAGATAACAACTTCAGACTTTCTGCACATTCACTCAAAGAGTTGAACTGCAAATGAATGTAATAAGAGCTGTATAACTCATCTCATTCTGCCTTAGGTCATAAACTTATCAACCGCCTTTAATATGCTATGGAGTTTTTGTTCCAGTTTTGTAAAAGGCTGTATACACATTAGAAGGCCCTATCATAAATAATGATTTCTCTTCCCACATAACCTCAATGCATCCCTCTTGCTGAAGTCTGATAAACCAGTGTTCACTTGTGCTAACGTGTCAATAAAAAACATTTTGGCTTATGCTTTAAAAGCAAGAAGCTAACACTCAATATCCTCAAACACACACAAAACCAAAAAACATTGCAGAAGTTATGAGACAACTGTAAACAAGAAGTTAAGATTAAAGCTTAAGAGAAAAGAGAGAAAAGACTGTGGCAGCTGTCATGGAGTGTGTGTATGTATGTGTGTGTGTATGTGTATGTTTGTAGGTGGGAGGGGTTAGTTTTGGCTCTGGGTCTTGGTGCTGGGCAGGTAAGTGGTTTCCATAGCACAGGGGTCCACAGGTCACAGGGGTCCACAGGGGTCCACAGGGGTCCACAGGGGTCCACAGGCTCAGAACAGAGCAGACTGGGGGTTCATCACAAGTCTTCACAAGTGAGGATCAAGGTGAAGATCAGGGTCTTGATGGAGGACATGAATTTCATGTTGTCAGGCAGGTTTCCCAAAAGCATCTTTGGTAAAACTGGTACTGCAGTTCTTCCCACTTTTAATAAAGTAAGTGGGCCTTTAGACCAAAAGCAGCCCAGTGTCATTTTATGTTACAGTGACACTATTAGTTTCGAAGCTTATCAAATGTTAAAACACTGCTTATCATTACAATCATCATTTTGCCAATCACTGAAATGACTGCAAAGTAAACAGTATAATATAGCCATTACATTGAAAAGTAATCCATCAGATCCAGGAATATGTGCTTGCTTGTGTTTGATTGGCCAACTCTGTGCCTTATCTGAGTACGTCACATTGAGTCGCCGTACAACTGAAGTCACATCGATTGTACACTTAATCATAATCTACTTTAAAGTCAGGCTTGTTTGTCCCTGTGATACCTAATATAATCCATTTAATGTTTCCTATCTCTCTCTCTTCTTTGTGCTTTCTGTCAAAGCAAAAATAATATATATATATATCGCTTTTACATCGCTATTGTAAATGACTATTCCTTTTGCTTTTGGGAAACCAGGCCGCTCTTCCTGACTGCTGACACTCACACGTCGAGCCTCTTGCTGAAACTTTGCTGCTTTCTTAGTGTCAGCTACGGCCCGCTCCACAAAGCCCACCGACTGGTCCATGTTGCTCTCAATCCTGTCAATCATTCCACCCTAACACGTGACATGGCATCGTAGGTGATGAAGAGTAACACAATTAAAGAAATTGAAAGTTTAAAATAAAAGAGAAGAAACAAAAAGAAGAGCACATCGAATGGTTGTGTGATTTTCAATGTGTCTGCAGGGCAAAGAAGTGTGATCTGTACGCACACCCTGTGGGTTAAATGTGTCAAACTGTGAGGAAAGTGTAAAGCGTCGATGAAATAAGCAGAAAAAAAACAAAAAACAGGAAGAGGTCATGAGCAGACTGGTGCAGAAGTTGGCTGAATGACATTACCTTGCGTGCTTTGGTCTGGTACCTTACAGCCTTTTTTGTCTGTTCCTTAGCAGCTACTATATGGTCCACCGATTTGGATACATTCTGCTCTATGTTGTCTACAATGTCACCCTGAAAAACAACACAAACAGTGAGCTTTTTTTTCCAGTTCAGTTTCAAACAAAAATGGTAAAAAAAAATAAATAATTTTTCTAGGAAAAGAAAAAGATCACACGAGACAAACAGCAGGAGCGCAGAGCTTACCTCAAACAAGGCTTTTCCTCAGAAAGCATGGTGCAAGCAGCAAGAAATATATGGTCAGACTTGTGTTTGTGTTCATTCTAGTGTTAAGTCTGCTCTGATGTCTACAATGATGTTGTAATGTTGTACATCTTACTTTCCATCAAAGCTGGGTGATGAGATGGAGGTGGCAGTGAAAGTAAAAGAGGTGTGAGAAAAGCATGGAGCTGGAAAAGAGGAAACAGACACAGATGCAGACTGATCACAGCTTGATCACAGAAGAGACAGGAGGACAAACAAAGAGGAGAAAATGAGTTTGAGTACAGTCTGCATTGAACACACAGCCATGAGGAGAGGCTAAGAGTTAATGTAGAATGAATACATGAATGAAAGAGGTCAGAAGCTCTGACGGTAACTGAGGAATGGGCAAAATGAAGGGCAGGTGTGTGTTCTGTACCTGGCTCTCCACAAGCATGGCGATGTCTACAAACATATCGTGCAGCTCCTTGATGCTGCTTTCCAGCCGGACAATGTCTTTGTGCCTGGCTTCAATCTCACTCAGGGCTTGTTTAGAGATCCCAGAATCAACAATCTGTGCAGAGGAGAGGTTTAGTGTTACCACTCAGGGCCAGCACAAACAGACACGCACCAAAAAAAGGTCGCATCACATCCGTGTCTAAATCACAATCTGTCATATTTTCTGTTCTGTCTTTTATTTCTTCTGGTCAGTGTTACAGAAAATATCACTGGTCTGGTTTAGTTTGCATCTTGCCTGAGAGAGCAGCTAACTAAACAAGCAGGAACTGAAAATGAGTGCATTGCATACCACAAAAAGGAAACTGGGGTTGCTTCTATAAAACCTAGCAACCATTGTTAGCTCTCTGACCAAGAGACGTTTTACAGGTAAAGTAGGGGCGTGTGGATTTCAGTAAATCCAACAATTGCAGGGTGATTCAATCCAGTGTATTGTATTTTTCCTCCAGTGATGTGTGAGCAAATGTGTAAGGGAGAAACAAATAGCAAAGCAATTGGAATAAAAGCACTACTTCACATCCTTGCAGTCCATTTACCATCTACAACAGTGGCACAACAAATGTTCCAGTTAGCTAATAAACTAAAACCAGTTAAATGTTTAAGTGATAGATCAGATTTTTTAGGATCATGTTTAGTTTCAAAAATATTACTGATCCTTTTACTGTTGTAGAAAAAGGAAGATTGTAATTATTAACATTAAGTTGTCCATTACACACCCAAAATGATATACAACCCTCTCTATTTAAGTTTATGATCAGGTTTGCTCAGCTGGTCAAGGTTTACAGGCGTGTGAGACATTCAGTTGTTATCAGATCTGTAAATGTCATGTTGAGCTGAGTAACCTTGTAATAGAGAGTCTTCCCCATATGTGCTGGGAACCACCACTTTGTAAGCTGAATAGGCAAAGCACAGTTCCCTTGGAAGTTGAAATACATTGTACCCATGTGGTTCTCTGAAAAGTTGAGACACACTGGTACTTATTTTCCAGTACGAAACAATAAAGCACTTTCAGTCATGCGTCATTCTTTGAGTAGTTAATATGCTCTCGTTGGCCAAAATCACAATGACGCAAATAATCACCTGAAAAAAAGTAAAAGTTTTAAAGTGAAGTTTTTCAAAGTGAAGTTTCCTGATCTTGATTCATTGCTAACTGACTGTTGGACAGTTTGTCAAATGAGGAGTGAGGCACTGAAGAGGGCGGACTGACTCTCAAGCCAAGTCACAAGCACAGCTAATCTTTAACCAGTTCTCACCAGGCAATTTTACTGAGAAACTGACAACTTGGCTTTCTCTCAGCTTAACCACATGGTGATCACACACACACACAAACACACACACATACCCCTGCAGTAAACACAGCAGCATTGCCGCTCTCCAACATTTCCTCCAGTTCTTCATCTGTTGTTGCTTTTCCAGCTGGCGACCACAGATAAGCAAAGGAAATGAAAAAGTTAATGACAATGAAATCCACGGGATCATCACATGAATTTATGGCTTTGTATGAGGATGTCACTCACTGATCTCCAGCTGTCTCTGAATACGGCCTTTACTCCTCTCCCTGAAGTCCACCTGGGCTTCATTATACTTTGTCATTACCTCCACAAATTTCCTGGACAGCACTGCATGCTGGGAGACAACAGGAGAAAATGAGTTTACACGAATCTCGCTAGATGTGCTGACAATTTGTCTCAGATGAGGAAAAAATGTCCGAACCAAATCACTTCTTGCAAACGTTAAACATTTATTTTATAACTGTTCAAAACTATTGTTGCTTATAAAGGTAATACGAAAAAGATGCAGACGGATATAAAAAGAGAAAAACAGAGAGAGCTATGACAAAAAGAAAAAGAAGACTGGGGGGGCACCTGAGACTTTAGATGGAAATCATTTACCTGTGATTTACGTATCCGCATGTCAGCTGACACCCTCTCCTGCTCCTCTGACTCCAGATTTCTCTCGATGGCTGGGAAGAAATCCAAATGACTTTATGATTCAATGTTGTGGATTTTTTTCAGACACAGTTATAATAATATCCAATAAACACCTTCCCATTATCCTTGCTTACAAGCTGTGTGTGTGTGTGTGTGTGTGTGTGTGTGTGTGTGTGTGTGTGTGTGGCAGAGATAGGCAAACTTACTCTTGAGTTTGTTTCTTGCATTGTTGGCCATCTTCTTTATGTCATTGGTGATTGCCTCCAAGTCATCCTGTGTTTCTGGGAAGAGAGGGATGTGACAGATAAACATATTAGCGGAGGAATAAGACAACCACAGTTACTGCAAACACAAAAATCTGCCATCTTTAAAAGTTTTTAACCACTTTACTTTCAGAGGCAGTAAAGCCACATAAACTAACAAATATTTATTATCTGGCTTAAGAAATTCAATTTTTTTATGACTGGTTACAGCAATACACAGCTTACTGATTCCGTTTCATGCAAAACAAATTGACTTCTTCTTCAGTCTGATTTTAGTCTGATTTTTGCAAGCAAGTGCATCTTGCAATGTACAAGAATTAGTGAAGGTTAGAATTAGGTAAGAGACATATTCCTCATATGACAGTGGGTGAGTAGAGTCAAATAAACATGTGCAGAAGCTAGAAAGAAGAGCTGGAATAAGAAGATCATGGTGAGGTGTCTTACTCTGATCTGATGTGGGAGCAGACAGGATGACTGAATAAAGCTTTTTGACTTCAGCCACATTTTCATCAATTTTATCAATGCTGTTCCTGATGTCCTCAATCTGAAAACACACACATACACACAAATGCATAGATACCATAAGGCAAAAAGAGCACAAACTTAAACACAAATACACTATAGTACACTGACAGCTAACACTGACCTGACAGAAGAACTCGTCCATGAAGGCTGCGTTGTCCACAGCAATCTCCACCTCGTCGTCATCTTGATCACATGTCTGACAGGATAAAAGCAAAGGTTCTTTCAGAGAAATACGAGTTGGACTGAATGATTGTCTGAAGAATATTACATGTTTTTCTGGAGCTTAAAGTACAAAGTATGAAATTCTCATAATAAGATGTTCATTCAGATGTTCATTATGTTCAAAATGGTAAAAAAAAAAACCACCTGCTCAGCAATTTAGAAACACAAGTTATGATGCTTCTCCTGTTACATCTAAAGCCTCATAAATTCTATTTATATACGTTTCTTTAGATCAATTTGTGGTCTTAAATTTTGTCTTTTTTATGCTCAACTGGTGCAACTGGAGAGTAACTGGTTAATTCATGTTGAATCTAACCAGGACTCTACTTTTTCATCTACCCCAAGGATGAACCCACCTAAATTACTTAACCCTTTACTGTTTGTACTTCAGACCTTTTTGACAAGAACTGCTTGCTGTTATTGAGTAAAGCAAATATAATGTATATTCCACAATTAAACTACTAGTTCATTATAATTATATGTATGGAGGACACGTTTTTAAGCGATGGGGAGTAGAGAACCTTATTTTATTAAAACAGTAGTTTCATCACATTTTGTAAATAAGTTGCTTGTAAGTTAACTTCATTAATATTTGCATAGCAAGTGGTTAAATTACTGTTTTGCCTTGTTCGTTGTAGTTTAGTATCAAATTAAAACAATTATGGGCCAAAAAAGGAAAGAAACAATTCTTGATTGTTCAAGTCAGATGTTTGAAACTGATGAGTATGGAAACAGTTCGTAAACCAAGAGTTCTCCAGAAGGGAGCTTTGAAGTATTTTTCCAATGTGAAGTAACTGGTAGCATGCAGAGATATGCTTTTGATGTAGCTTCCCTAACACAGCTGGTCCTAGCCAATAAATAGTCCAGAACATAACCTCCCCCCTAAGCGATGACCTGTCATCTTTACTTTTTGGTTTCTCTATGGGATAAACAAACAAGTTATAAACAGCACATTTACAAGCTTTACAGGTGCTGGTGGATTCTGTTACCTTTGGACAGCCAGGTCAGCTGTTTCACCCTGTTTCTAGTCTTAATGCTAAGCTACGCCGACCAGCTGCTGACTTTGGCTTCATATTTAGTGTTCAGACATTAAAGTGTTTGTTGTTGATACTTGTTTAAATTTGATTCTAAAGCCTTTTCCCTTTGTTGTGATTGAAATGATTAACATTTTTATGATTATCTTAGAACAATAAGAGTTTCCATAGGCCAAAACCAGCGTATTTTAATTTGGCCTCCAAAATAACTGAGTGATTGTTTAGAAAAACATTTTAATGTGCGGCTGGAAAGTCCAATAAACAGCATTTAGTCCTTGAACGTCCACTAACTGATGAAATTGCTTCCTGGTTTGCGGCTTATCATGATACAAATGAGCCAAAGTATTTAGACCATAATCAGCCTGTCGAAACTATTAAACTCTATGAGGAAGCTTTCCTCTGCTGAAGTCATAAATGTGCCACAATGACAGTTAGTAAACACAGGGAAGCGTCACATCAGCACAGCTGTTGAATATTTACACGGTGGAGGACTAGGATCAGGCTCCAGGAACCAAGGTTCAACTGACTGTGACTGTAAGGAAGAAAACACGGCTGAGGTGCAGAGTAAACACACTTCATATCATCGTGCCATGCCCTGATGCTCGAATGTGGAAGAGAAACCAGAGTGAAACAGCTTGCTGAAAGGGATTCTAGGAAACAATATGCACACTTATTTTAAAGGGATAGTTTACACAAAATTCAAATTTCACATAATTTTCCACTAGAAATTGACAGGAGGTGCTTTCATGTTAGCACACACGTAGCTCATAAAGCCCTCGCGAGATACATGCGCACTAACATGAACACAGCTCCTGGGAGGCTACAGGGGGATATTTTGGCTAAAAACAGCATTAACATCACCATTCCCAGTTATGTTAGACTTCCGAGTCTTCCGGACACTGTATTGACAGCACATGAGCAGTATGGAGGTATGTTACTTTTTCCTTCCGTTAATTTTTTCCATTTGAATCTGTAGCCACCATAGGCTTCCATTGTAAAAGCATGGCGTGGATTTTTTTTCCCCTTTTTGAACTTCAAAAGGGCTATGTGGATTAGAAAATGTCACCAGGGCCTCTGTTGACATATTGGTGAGTAGGAAACAGGTGATATATTTTAACTCTGGGTGAACTATTCCTTTAATTACTCCAGCATTTCAAAGAAAAATGTGTTTTCACTAAAAACCTTAGGAGAGCTGCTGGCCCACAAACCTCTGCACTCTTTTGTGACAGCTGACAGAGAGTCTGAAGTCAGCGCACTTGATTTTCTGAAGAAAGTCGGTCTGGATCAAAGTCAAAGTCAAGTCATGGAAAAGATTACTCAGTACACCTGTACACTTTCCTGCACTCTCACCTAATTTTACCTCAGCCTATAAACTATTAATCTCAATTTGTCATGGTTATGATTCTTGTTTTTTGTTATTTCCATTTTAACTTCTGTTCTCTCTCTCTCTCAGCCAAAGCCGGGCAGGGAGGCGGGGCGATCTACTCGGGAGCAGGGCTCCTCAAGCTCACCTG
>JAQMCX010000058.1:13396306-13531602 GCA_029814765.1 Acanthurus leucopareius | reverse complement strand
TTTTTGCCCCTCCGTGGAGATTTTGAGTTTGTGTTTTGGTTTTTTCCCCGCAAGGTGGTTTTTTGTTGTTTTTGTGAGAAATAAATTCCTTTGTTCGATTCTACACTTTGGGTCCTGGCTCACTTGATCTTGCACACAACACAATTACTATTAACATTACACTTCATTACACTGCGCTACAAAGACTCTCTAACTTTAACTTTTCTCTATTTTCCAAAAGGACTTTGTCATCATATCTCAATTTTTACTATGAATACAATAAAAAAGTAAGTTTAAAGAATCCTTTTTTACTTACAGCAATCAATATTGTCACTGTTTGTTTGATCGGATGTTAATATTAACTTTGATTGTGTGTTTTAGATCATGATTATTTATCTAATGTTTGCAAACTGGCACGAGGAAGCAACAAAACAAATAACAAGCAAACAGAAACACACTATATTCCTTAATTTTACATATCTTTGTCTAACCTGAGTAATTTTTTTGATTGAAAATCACATATAGCAGCAAAACATCCATTTATTGAGAATTTTAATACATAAATGCAAGTATAACACTAACTTTGAGAACATAACAGTTAAAATATTTTCCAATTTTTTTAGACTTAGTATAAACCCAACAAGAAGGTTTTCATGAAGTTTAATTTTCGTTTCCATCAAGTTTGAATATAGCTTGTTTTAAAATGCAATGT
The DNA here is from genome assembly GCA_029814765.1 of Acanthurus leucopareius. Taxonomy (NCBI): domain Eukaryota; kingdom Metazoa; phylum Chordata; class Actinopteri; order Acanthuriformes; family Acanthuridae; genus Acanthurus; species Acanthurus leucopareius. The sequence goes on along the minus strand of JAQMCX010000058.1, from coordinate 13,530,911 downwards.
CATATTTCTGTTTTTGTCAGTGGAGTCGGGCAGCTTTGAGGAGAGCAATAAAACAACTGACTGTTAAATGAAAGTATCTTTCTCTGTCATGAAAAGTCGACCTCTGACTTCCTTCCCATTGTGTTATCAGACACTTTGAAAAACGATCTGAACCTGCCGGGGCAAAAACTAGTATTTTAACAGTCCTCACAACCCGTCTCACGCTACATCACATGTTTGTTGCTCTCATTGGTTGTAGGTTCATTTAATTCCAGGGACGTTTTGATCTGAGCTCATTTATAACATCCCTTAAAAAAATCAAAATTGAGAGGCTCCACCATGATTTGTATTTGTAAAACATACAGTAATAAAAGGGTCATTTTGAATCTTGCTCCTAAACAAAATGATAACTTAGGAAAATATTCACCAGATACACGACTAATAAACATATCCAGCAGTTGTAGCCTCAATGGTAATATTTTCTACAACAGCACATCATCCCCTCTGTTTAAATGCAGAGTTTCAGAAGGTCAACCTTCTAACCCTTCAACTGAAATTTGAATAGCAAATGTAGCCTTGACTATTTGGTTCAGGCTGCTGTAACTAACAACAGTTTTGAATACAGAGATCACTGGACACACACACTCTGCATGTGTTCAGATCTCTCAGTGAGTTATTCATTGAATATGCAGCTGCAGCACTCTGGTCCACACATTGTGCACTCGCACCACATTTCTGCTGTACTGAGATAAGAGCAAGCAAACACTTCCTTCCAGTGTCTCCCATTCAGCAAAACTAAGGGGTAAGGTCCTGACGTGCGAAACAAATGCATCAAAAAAAACCTAACGGACAATGGCCGCATACACAGGCACAAGCATGTGTGTGTAACATCAGCTTGATACTGACAGGAACAGCCAGAGGGAGTAACTTTATCAAAGTCATGAAGGAAGCTTTCACAACATTCCTCATGTAGCTTACTCACTCATGTTATGACTCAACTTAGAGACAACTAATACTGGTATAAAGCATCAGGACAAACTTGAGCTGAACGTACAAGCACTTACTGTATTATTTTATTTGACACTGTAATTCATATTATTTTAACCTTCAGTGCTGAAGGCTGTTTCAAACAGTGCAACCATAGACATCTGGTGTTTTCAAGGCCAATGTGTTCTGCTGATAAAAATTAATAGATTGACAGTATTTACAGCATGCAAAATTGTCTGCAATACTGTCAACTGTCAAGGGAAAGTAAGACCTATCCGCTAATAACTTTTTTAATAAATTAACTGGGAAAAAAATAGATTTAATGTCACTCTGTGCAACCGAACATGGTGACAGACAGACAGAGAACTGTGAAGAAGCAAATTAGATTAGATAGCAAATTAGATTTTCTTTCATTTTGTGACAAAAGGCAACAAAAATACTGTCATCTTTTGCTTGGTCACATGAAGATTGCATGATTATTAAGAGCCTAGAAACTCACTGAATAATATTTGAACAACTTGACATCGATATCTAAAAAAGAGGAACACCCTCTGTACATTACTGTGTGAGCAATTGATGTGTTGGCGTGGATGCTAACCTGCTCTTTATACTCAAATCACTTAATTACACTTGTTTTGCATACAAAGCCCCATATGTCAAGTTACATAACTCCTCTCAACAAGGCAATGACTAGCAAGAGGCTTTACAGAGGCAGACATACTGATCCACTGCCTCTTTGATGCAACGAACTGACTTGCCCTTTTGTACTGGTTGTTAAGGAAGTAAGATCTATTGAGCAAACCAGTAAAGAGTGATCAAACCCACAGTTAGAATAATAAAGCACTAAAGGACTAAGATCATCCCATCAGCCTTTGCTGCGCTACCAAGGAAAAATATATATATATATATATATATATATGTATGTTACCTGCTCTTATGCAAGCACAGTAACTACCTGCAACATGTATGACTCATTATGACATAGAAAAGTATGCAAACACAATCCAGCAAGTTTTACTCCAATCAAAGCCACGTTTAGTGTCCAACACCCTCTTCCCACCTCTTACCCATGGCTCCCTCAAGAAATAGAGAGCTGATTAACTGTCAGACTTTGTCTCTAAGGATCATAAATGACGAAACAGTACCGGGTACAATACACTTTACTTTAAGGTTGAAAAGAGGCTAAACAAATACTCAACTGTGCGGACAAGGCAGTCACATAAAGCAAGTAATTTGATGACATCTTGGGCTTAAAGGAAGATGCCATTGTTGTTTTCAGCAGTTTTCTCAGCAGACTCTTCAGCAGTAAAAATATTTTTTGTTTCACTCCTATGCACTATTTACCACTGAATGAATAAGAAATAACTAAGAGCTATCATTGCAACAAGAAAGGGACATGGTGTTAAATTTAAAGCAACACGGTGACTAAAACCTAAAATTTCCCATCAAAAGTTGTGTTAAAGCAATGCTTTAGGTCTAACAAGGGATTTAAAGACTGAATGTGCCACAGAAGAAGCCGTGTTAGTTCTGTTACAATTTCCCCATTCATTGTGCTGATACATGAGCAGGATGCAGCGGCAAAGTAACAACTGTGGTCCACTGGCCCTGTATTACAGCGTGGAAAAACACTGTGCACAAAGACATGAAAAAGATATGGCTTTGAATTGATAATTCAGAATAACAGAAAACTGCTGTCAAGGTAATCCCAGACTTCATTCTGGGTAATGGTAGTGAAATATGGGAAACACGGTGACTGTATCAACCTATGCTTTTAGCACTTTTTAAAACTGTCCAAGCAAGAAACTGTTTTCAGAGTTTACCGAGCAGCCTGCAGTACGAGCTATCACGTGTTAGCAGAGCTCCAGGTTAATCTACAAGTCAACATTTCTTGTTACTTTTCTCTCCTAAAGTCTACAGTATGTGAGGTGATTACGGTGTTGGCATGAACATACATTCCCCTGATCATATGCCTCCTTTACACACACTCTTTCTCTCTCTCTCTCTCTCTCTCTCTCACACACACACACACACACACACACACACACTCACACACACACACACACACACACACACACACACACCAATAGACAGCCTAAGATTACTGCCGCCGAGTTAAACATTAGAGAGGATATTCACGAAGGGAAACAAAGGCGGGGGTGAGAGTGGATAATGAATAAAGATAAAGAAAGAGAGAAATAAAGAGTGGAAAAAGTGATGGGATGGAGGCAAACAGGTCTGTGAGTCTTATGGTATATATTGTCAACTTCTCTATGGATGACTGACCTACTTAACTTGTTATTTGTACTTCCTTGACCTGAAAGGAAGCCAACTGTTTGAGATAGACGCCTCAGGGGATACCGCGGTTCAACAACTTTAAACACAGCAAATATTTGGCCAGCAGTTTCAGGTAGCTATGGCAACACATCCCGATTTGGGTTGCAATTGGATTAAGGCCTCACCCCCCTGTGCAGCTAGTGTATTCACTGTCATCAGGAAATTTTGACTGGAGAAAATATTAGTAGGAATGGATGTGTAAGTTGATAATGGTTGCTCTGTTGCTGATGTGTAGGATTTATCATCTAACTGAGATGGATGTTTGCAAAAGGTATCAAAAAATTTTGGTTCAATATATTTTAACTGTAGATACAGTATAGTATCCATTTTTAAGACATCTAATTCCATCATAATAATTTTCATCAGTGAATGATCATTAAAATTTCAGCAAGTACTTGAAAGTTGTCTATCGAACGATTCCCAGAATCAGAGGTGACATCTTCAAATAGCTCATTATTGTCTACAAAAGTAAAAAACTCAGGTACTTTCCATAAACACAGACATAAAACAGATGTAATGCAACTGCTCACATCTGAGACACCTGGGCTGGATATTTTGACATTCTTACTTGAGAAACAGCTTCAACATTATCAACACTTTACTTCTTAATTCCTTACTTCATCATTCTGCCAACAAACTTGTCTAACATTTTTTCCGAAATGATGACACTGAAAATGAAACAGAGTGATTGACTGATTTTCATTTGCTGACTATTCCATTTTAAGACTGAATTAATTTATAGATCTTTTTCATAGAGAGTTGTTAATCATACATTATATTCAAGTAATCAAAGCCCTTGACTGCAGTTTCAACGTGACATCTGGGAGTTTTAATTAGTTCAACTAAAACAAGTCAACTGTTAATTGCACTACATAACAGTACATCTATGACACTCAATCATCGACATGGATTGTAATGAATAATGATGTCCAAATTACTGATTCACTTTAACTAAAATCTTCACCTGTGATCACTTTGCAACCTGCAGTGTTACAGCAGCCATAATGAGTTATGTCATCACATGGTTCACTATCGGATCAAATGAAGGGTGCAATGTATCAAGTCTTCAGTTCAAGCTTTAAGTAAAAATGGCAGTTGTATACTGAAATTAATTTATCTTAATCTCTCATTGTTTTCTATGAGCAACATTTTTCAGAGGGCCGTTCAAGTGTACAGACAGACAAAACAAGAAGGAAAAAAAAGAAACTTTAAGGAAATTTAGGATTTCAAGGACACTACTTACCGCTTTAAGTTGCTCCAATCTGTCCTTCATCTTTTAAACAATTAATTCCACACCTCTACACCAAAGAGATAACCACAATATTGTGTAAAATGGCTCAAATAAGTCCCGATCTCTGAATTCCTCAGCCAGCTGGCAAGCTAGCTGTCCGTCAGAAACCCACCGCCAGTAAGAAAGAAAAATAAACTCCTCAGAAGTCTTGCCAAAGGTGTTTGAAAAAACGAGTTTTTCTGAAAAGAGGACTCTTTCCTTCGTTTTTCCATACAATATGGCTGCTGGGTTTAAAACCAGTGTTTTTTCTTTGCTAAATCTCCTCGCTCAGGGGATTAAAACAACAGTTGTGTAGAGCCGTATAATCTGTCTCTCCGCTGGCCACCAGTAATCATTCTAAAACGCACTTTTCTGGCAAACGCATGCGCAGAAAAGTCTCCTTCAACTGCGATGAAGCCACGCCCTCAGCCACCTGCAACTATGATGCTTTTAGGCATTGTAGGAATAATATTATTCCATATGTACTTTTGTGCTTTCAGATTGGCCTGCCCAAAGATTTCAGACGAAAAAACATTGACATAATGACAAGAAATGCAATGTATACTGTACCTTGCCTAAAAAATGGATCTAAATCTAAATATTGAATAGTCATTGAGACAAGGCAACTGGACTATGGTGAAATTTTTGGGAAGACGTTTCACTTCTCATCCAAGAAGCTTCTTCAGTTCATCTAAATCTAAATACTGTTTCTTGAAGTTCAAATTCAACCGAATCATTCTAAATTTTGGAAATATTCTTAGTGTTATTTTAACATCAAACGAAAGTTACAAACTGTTTTAAAAAAAATATAAGAAGGCTAACATTTTTAAAATCGAGCCCACTTTGTAGCTAACTGCTAATCTGCAGTTTTTTTGATTAGCTATATCCTCAGCTAGCTCAAGGTTTTTAATGAAATCATGGTTTTGACCCAGCCGATTTTAATTTGTGGATGTGAAATTTACCCAGAATGATCAGAGACAGAATTGGGTGGAAGTTATTTAACTCAACCCTAAAACCACATATTACAACATCATGTCGAAAACTTTACCTTTTTTAACGTCTTCCTGTAAATGAGCTCCTGAATGATGAAAACTGTAGATGTAGTGGGCCTTTCTGGCCTTTTACAGGACATCGGTATATTACACTTCACGGCGCAGTTTCAGATTTGACCTTTAAGATTACAATCCCTATTAACTTTGTTAAAGCTATAGAGTGATTGACTGCATCATGACCTGTTGCTGGCTAATTAACATTTTACTTCTGTTCTGTGACTTAATGGGAATTAAATGCTTGCATTTCTCTTGAGGTCATTTAAGCCTACGAGGTTGTGCTTTACATGCATTTGAAGCAGTTAGCTCCAAGTCTATTGTGCTAGAAATAATGTACGGTCAAAGTCATGAAATCATGGTGCATCCTCAGGGATGTTTGCTGAAGCTGCATCCTAACCCTGATCTGTGAGGCACAGACTCGGCGTACAAATTGGTAGAAGGCACAGGACACAAAGAACATGCCGAGTAAAATTTATTACGTAATCCTGTACCCCGCATCCACTGTAAATGCAAGAGTGACACCTGGTGGCCATCAGTGGGTTCAACAGGCACAAATTGTAACGTCATCTGTGATTGAAACACAGCGTTTTCAATATCTCCGTCTTTTGATCTATTACAAGCTCCATGAGTGGGTATAATTAAATGGCAGTAGTACCGCCGCCTACTGTGTATGTTGTGTATTGTCTTCTCTGATTTACATCCCAGTACAGAGGTGCACGGCAGACTAAACTTAGCAATTTCATTGTATTTCTGCAAACAGCGTGCCTGTCACGTTGGCAGTGCGTGGAAAGCTAATTCTACTTTAAACCTTAACTTTGTGAGCTAATAACGTTGATAGCAAATTGAATCTACCGTTTGATTTACATTCATCCCCCGTAAGACTAGGCCACAATTTCAGCATATGCAGGGCCATAGTGTGTCCGTATTTAACTTAAAAACAAAATGTACCAAACCTATTAATTTACAGTGAAAATAAGGCATTTGGGGGCCCAGAGCAGTTATTTTATCTTGCCAAATTTGTAATGAAGCGCCATCTGCTTTTATCTGACTGCACGTATGAAGCACATAATATAACCAGCTTCTGTCTACATGTAAACAACTGTTTTGAAGGTGAAGAAAACTAGGCACCAACACAGTGGCAGTTACTACAATTTATTAGAATTCGGCGATGAGATGTACACGTTACATGTAACTACATTACTTTAATGTCCAAATATAGATTGGTGCCTATTGTAGCTCGACTTGCAGAAGACACAAGTAAAACAAAATTCTGTGATAACAAAATCTATTTGAGCTGATCTAGTTTCACCTTTTTGTTTCTACTATAATGTGTCAAATATCATACATTGGCTTGTGGGTATACTTTCAACTAGGAGTATCCCAGTGGCTCAGGGGATGTAGCTGCCCAGGTTAATTCAAAAAGCAAAGAAAAAAACAGACAGGTTATATTGAGAATGTTTTTATTCAAAGTTTACTCCCCTTAGTGCTTCCAGTACACCGTACAACAGCATTATGTGAGCTGGGTAAGTGCGGTGAAGGGTGTGCAATGATGAAGAGTAGCACGTTGCCATACCAACGACAACACTAGGGTGGGTATGTCTTAAACAGTGAAATTAGAACCACAACTTTTCCACCAAGTAATTTTTAGTTTTAAAACAAAACAAAAAAATTCAAAAATAAAAAATCTGAAGAGGGATTTTACAGTAAAGGGGCAAAACTCCAACAACTTGCTGTCCACTGTTGAGGGGAGGGGGGGGATTCCGGGCAAAAAAAAAAACAGGTTAGAGGTCATCTTCTTCATCTGGGAGTGCCGTTTGTGATGCAACCTGAGGAGAAGAAAAGGAGATTTTGGTCAACTTGGCCCAGGTAGTAAAGTTAAGAAGCTACTGGATCAGAGTATACCACACAAAAGCACCTTAACAGACACTGAACCTGCGCAGTTATACTTACATGAAGCTCTTCCTCATACTTCGCAGCAAGGCTTGGGTCCATCTGGACCTCTGGGGGAGCAAGGGCAGGCATTGCCACAAACTCCAGGTTGGGATCGCCAATTAGCTTCCTTGCTAGCCACAGGAAAGGCTTCTCAAAGTTGTAGTTACTCTTGGCAGAAATGTCATAGTACTGTAAACAGCAGTACACAGAAGTTAGTGAATACAGTTCAGATGTGGGTATAAACCAATACTTCCTTTGTTAACACAGCAAATGATCTGTAAATGAACACAAAATGTGTGAGCAGTTATTACCTGCAGGTTCTTCTTGCGATGAAAAACAATACTCTTGGCTTTAACTTTACGGTCCTTGATGTCAACCTTGTTGCCACAGAGGACGATGGGAATGTTCTCACAGACACGGACCAGGTCACGATGCCAGTTGGGTACGTTCTTATAGGTGACTCGAGAAGTGACGTCAAACATGATGATAGCACACTGAGCTGTGGAGGTGGCAGGTAAGTTTAAAATTTAATTTTTTTTTTTTTAAATTAAGTGATTTGGCAGTATTCATGGTTTAATAGAACAGCATTTAAGGGTTGTGAAGAATACCTTGAATGTAGTAGCCATCTCTCAGGCCTCCAAACTTCTCCTGACCAGCTGTGTCCCACACATTGAACCTAATTGGTCCTCTGTTGGTGTGGAAAACCAGTGGGTGCACCTCTACTCCCAAGGTGGCTAAAATTTCAAGCAAAGGCAACACATATGAGAGCAAGAAGGTTGAAAATATACTGACAATATGAAAACCTTTATTGAATGAGTGAGGTCACAATGAATGAATGTCTTTGCTTATTAATTATGACCAAGATGCAAGCTAAGAAGGAAATCTTGCATTTGCCTGTGCTGTCTGGTGGTCAATCAATATACAAGTATTCTTCCTTCTGTATCAACTCAGTTGGGGTTTCTGTTCTGAAAATTCAAATTTCTTTCAGGCTGACAAAGATTATTAACTAAAAAAGGAAAAAAACAAATGAGGGCAATAATTGGGGCCTACAGCTCACATTCTGACCAATGGCCTGCTAGCTGGATAACCTGACCCTGACATTTGATACCTATAATTTGCAATAAATGACTAAGCATCAGTTAAATATTCAAGTTAAAAAATCGTTTTAAAATCATTTGTCCAACGCAAATGTGTCATTCAGTTCATAAGAAAAAGATACTCACCGACATACTTCTTCTCAAACTCTCCCGTCATATGTCTTTTCACAAATGTAGTTTTTCCGGTGCCTCCATCGCCTACCAAGACAAGCTGTAAAAAGAGAAAAGCAGTTATTAGAACTGATTTGCTATGTCACCGGTTCAACAAACTAAACGTTAGCACCGTTAACTTCACCACAAATACTTCCACCATCATTCTCTACACCATTAAATCGGATAAGTAGTCGATAAGTCGTAAATAAAACACTTACCTTGAAAGTAGCCACACACGGTGCCATTGAATCCGCCATGGTTGCGAGTTATCTGAGCCAAACAAAACAAGGCGGGATGGTTAGCACGTTTTCCGTTATCCCCTATATGCTAAATTCAACAATCAGCAGCAACTGTTAGCGTTAAGCTAACGATGTTAGCAATCACAAGATCTGACGTTGCGATGGGTAAAGTTACAATCAGTTACTTTGCCTCTTATTACTGCTGTAACAGTTTAAACCATATAGTGTGTTGAAAAAAAAACAAACGTAACTGCACACTGAATTTTAGCGAAAAGATGACAACCTCGTCACTGAACCAGTGTTTGAAGGCTAGCTGGCTAAGCTACCAACGTTTGAGTGCGCCATACGACGCGCGACCGCACTTTTTCTAGCTCGACTGGAACAATCGAACTAGACCACGTAATGGGTTCCATGTTGCAGTTAATGATCTTAAACAAAAGCGATCGTTTTAAACGTTTAACTGATTTTGCGAACTCAAGGCTGGCATCGTAAAGAACAGTCTGTACGTTTAGAAAAAAACATGCGCGGGTCCCAAGAACAAAGCAGTTAAACGGGCGAGAGCTGTTCTTGCTAACCTGTTAGCCAGCAGCATGGAAGGCTTTCTTTTCACCAAGCTAACGGCTAACTTATCTTGGAGTTAGCACAAGAGAATTCGTGGCCTAGTTTAGTTGCTGAAACCTTCCCATCGTCAAACTAGGAACTCATGTGAACTCATGGTATACCTTCAAGTCTTATAATTGTTTTAGCTGATGTTCTCAAAAGACACAAACTTGAAATGTAGGATGGGCCGCAACCAGAAACGACTATAGTAACTCACCGGTGTCGCTGCTCAGAGAGGAAAGAGGTAAATGGCTGCGTTCGCGGGAGATTCAGCGTGAACTATGAGTCAGTTTCCGCCCTTATCATGTGACCAACACAGCGGCAAAAACGCATTTTTATTCTAATGCATGAACCATGATCGGTATGTTTGGGAAAGCTGAGAGGGCGCTTCTAAGTAAAAATGTTTATGATGCAGTTTTATACCATAGGGATCTATACATATTTTGATTGAAAAAAACAAGAGGCTCTACAATAGTTGCATATTAAAATTGTTTTCATTACTGATTTAGATGCTAATTATTTCTTCGAGGAAATTGTTTAATCGTTTGGACTTTTTATTAGAAAATAATAGTCCCCAAGCCTAGTTTCCACAGTACCAAATATACTGGGTCATCCGTCATAAGACAGAAAAACAGTAAAATTGATAAGATTGCTAGGTTTACTTGACCAACAGTGAAGCATCAAATAATTATCATGTTGAAGAGAGACATGAAGTAAGACCTAAAGCTTTTTTAAGTGGATCAAGAGATTTGCATTTTTCTTGCTTAACTGCTGTGGAAATGCATGATGTTTGGCAATTGCTGACCAGAATAATGCAACAGGTGAGAGAACTGTTAAAATCATGATTTATTTCAGTGTCTAAACAGCTTCAGTAACATTATATAAATGTGCTTTTTCAAACTATAACATCAAATAAAATGTGCTAATAAAGTGCAGCAAACAGTTGTCTTTTACAGACTGTGCATAGGCTACATAGGTTACAAGCTATGTAGTCAACATTGTGAGAAAGTGCAATAATAATAAACTTTCTATCTAAGGACAAATGATTTGTGCGTTTTTTTTTTCTCAGTTCTGACAACAGAATCTGAGGCTCCAAGGCTTCAGTGCTCATATGTAACTCACTGGAATATACTTAAAGCTACAATTAATCTCTTTCATTCATTAGAGGATTATAAGATATGTAATTTCCATGAATGAGACCTTACAGGCAGAGCACAGATACCACTGTGAGCCTATCTATACAGGTAGTCTGCCTCGATGTTGGCTGCTATCTCAGCCTCCCATCGGTCTCCATTGTTGAGAAGCTTCTCTTTGTTGTAAAGCAGCTCTTCATGGGTCTCTGTGGAGAACTCAAAGTTTGGACCCTGAGGTTGGGAATTGAGAAAAAAATGCACATGAAACATGTCTGTAGGTTAAAATCTATAAAAATAATATGAAGTTTATATTCTACATTTAATTTCTATATTTTATATTCTATATTTTTTGTAGATACAGAACAAATGTACATTTATATTTATATTTTGGTGTCTAGATATATTCTATTTTGCATTAGTACTTATGTTTTAATTTTATTGATATATTTATACTTCCTACTTCTTTAAGACTTCTGAATGGGAGCATCTGTAACGAAAGGCAATTTCCCCTTGGGGATCAATAAAGTATTTCTGATTCTGATTTGTGATAATGGGTTCAGAACATTGTGTACCATTTAAAAGAATAAACTCTGCTCTTTGTGGAGGATAGGAATTGACTTCTGCAAGATTGATTTCTTTTCACAATCCCTTTTTAACTGTGCAAATGCCATGACTACATGGTAAAGGGATTTGACATTTCATCTTATAACTACTAGTACTTCTTGGACTTAGGACCACAATATTCTTCCGAAAAACAATGTTATGTTGTATGGATCATGTCTTAAGCCAGAAGTGCTCTAAATGGACACAAAGGCAGGATAAAAAGAGAAGGCATTCATTTTGTTGCTTTAAGTTAAAACTCTGCCCACTTTCACACCTCCACACACCTGACCAGATGCTCTTTGAAGTGGGCACAATTGTCTATTTTGGACATATACAAGCTCCTGCTGCTGTAAAAGAGGTTTCAGATGCTCTTAAAGGATCCAATAAACATTTTGTCTAAGTATACTGACACATAGAATGTCATGAACTTTTGTGTTTGCATGCAAAGTAAATAAACACTGTGCATGCAAATATGAAATAAATACGGTCCAAAAGGTCAAAAAGAAAAGATTCCCCTGGCACAAAACTTAAAAGAAACATTTTATTTAATACATACATTATTTATAAAAGTGACAGAAATACAGTTTTACTCTGCAAATAGACTTGGTTCCGCTTGATAAAATCCCTTTTTCATTACACATTCTAAACTTGTTCTTACCTCAACAATAGCATCAACAGGACAAGCTTCCTGGCAGAAGCCACAGTAGATACATTTGGTCATATCAATGTCATAGCGTGTAGTTCTTCTGCTGCCATCAGCTCGAGTCTCAGCCTCGATGGTAATGGCCTGGGTTCAACATAGGACGAAACAGGGCGGACAGAACAGTTCATGGTGAACAAGCTCATCTGATCAAGAAAGGTGCGACACAAATGACTTTACTTCAAGTGATAGTGCTCTATCTGTATAGCAGACATTCAGTGTTGGTATTTGAGTTCACCTGAGCAGGGCAGATGGCCTCACACAGCTTACAGGCAATGCAGCGCTCCTCTCCGTTAGGGTAGCGACGGAGGGCGTGCTCCCCACGAAAGCGGGGTGACAGAGGGCCCTTCTCAAAGGGGTAATTGATGGTGGCAGGCTCACGGAACAAGTAACTCAAGGTCATCCCAAAACCTGCAGGAAGGCATTGCCAAGCAGTTGCATAGAGTTAAGACTCAATTAAAGGACAATGCTAATGTTGTTCTTTATTTGTTATCGTCAAACCACTGGTACATTGGTTTATCTCTTGATACCCACTTCCCTACCCTGACTGTGGCACAATTTTTGTGGGTTTTGCCTCTTCAAGCATTTTGTTTGCAGTAAGAAAAAAAACTGAATATCTAAAGACCTTTAATTCCACACATTACATAAACTTTCGTACAGTAAACATATTATTTGTGACCTCTAAAGAGCTCAGTCAAAAGAAGGGTCGTGGCAGCCCGGTCAGTGATGGACCTCAGGTCTGTCTGTTCCTCCTGAGCATTCACATACTCTACAGGGAAAATAGAGGGAGAGAGGCCATTTAAAATATGTGGTAATTTCTCCAATAATATAAAAAAGTTGTATGAATAGCTTTTGGGCTGTAACAGCACTTACTGTAGCCCTCTCTCTGCACACTGAGACTGAATGTGCGCACAGCACCAGCACTGTATCTGCTTGAACCTGGAAATACATACAAATGTGATGTGTGAACACCTCGTTTTGTGCATATGGATAGTTTTAGTGCCATTTGCTTCTGTTGTACCTGGCTTTGAGAAGCAGTGGAGAAGACGTAGACTCTGTGCAGAAGACATCTGAGCAAAGAGAACAGAGGAAACATACTGAAATATAGTTTTGGATCATAAGGGGGAACTAAAATTTACAGAATTATTTAGAAACAGGAAACCTCTGTTGTAACATTCAAAAACCGCTATTCAATGAAAACATGAGAGGAGTGAGCGACGGACGGTGCTTGCCAAATAACCGAGCAAAAGCGTCCTGTAATCTCGCGCCCCAAATCCCTGTGATAACGTCAGAATCTGGTCACATTCACGACGTGCCGGTAGAGTGGGAATTAACAGAAACAGAAACATACCCATTTTTTAACATTGAGAGAGCATTTATTTCTGCATAAGAGCGCCTGACTTGACCGTAAAATTGAAATAATATACATGTTAACCGTTATCTGCCCACGATACATTTTTTTCGAAATTGTTTTAACCGATTTGTGGGCACGTGGGCAATCGTGTATGCTGGTCTGTACGATACGACATGAACGCCTCATTACAAATTAAATAACCGTTAAGTTAGCAAAATTTGTCCCTTGTTACGTGACCACCAAGATTTCTTAAAACGTTCATTTGCCTCAATATATACAGACGATACATCTTTGTAATAGTAAACTGTGAGTCCTGGCTTGATAATTTAACGTTATTACAACTTAAGTCCCTCACCAAAATTACGGTGAGCTGATTAATTTGGGGTCATTTAGTAAAATACGAATGACAGCTCAATTAACTTAATATCGCTCCTGTTTTGTAATCTTACAATAATAGTTCAACAGTGACTAGTTCACATTTATGATAAAGTTCTACAAGGGTCAACCTACCTCTGTCTCAGGTTTTCGGTGAGCAACAACAGGCTGCTGATCGTCAACTGCGCAATTGTATTTATGTTGCATTCAAGTGCTCCTCGTTCTTTTCCAGTTCTTAGTTTAAGTTACCTCTTGGAGTGTATTTTGTTTTTCCCACAGCAAGTAAAAGCATCACACATGCCCTCGGCTTATGAGGAAACACTTTGCACCAGAGAAGCACATTATATATTTGTCACCCAGTCTGATGTCATGTTTGATTAATCACGTTTTAGCAACTGAGTTTTACTCTAATGACAGTTTTTAAAAAAAAAAGGAGAAGAAGAAGAAGAAATTCTTTATTAATAGTCTATTTTGATACGATAAGGGAAGTTCATTGAAGTGACATAATATATTTCAAATAGTAAGGGAGGGAGACACAGAAAGAAAAACAGAGAGAGATAGAGAGAGGGGGAGCAATGAGCAAGAGAGAGAGAGGAAGTTTGTCTTCCTCTCTCATCACTGGAGGTTTTCAGACTTCAACTTTCCTGTGACCAAGTGAACATGACGGAAATGAAGAAGGTAATAACATGCTAAAGCCTATTCAAATAGATTTAATAACTGTCCTCTCATTGTGGTTGTGTTTATTGTTAGAAGATGAGAAGACAGTCGACTTAAACTACTTTACACTAATGCTAAAAAAAAAGGACCTAGCCTGATGCCGTAACCGTGGCTTGAGTTGAAGATGGGTAGTAAAGCAAGTAGTTTTAAAATGCTATAAAGAGTTACAGGACATTTATTTTAGAATCAGGAAATGAAATGTAACATACTGCTACTAATTACAACAACGACCTCCACATACCACAGTCAGAGCAGTGTTTTTGGATGGAGTTAAGATATTTAACATTTATATATCTACATGTAGGAGGCATTTTTAAGTCACAAGTCTCTGATGAATCAGCTTTACATAATCATAATGACAAAACACACAGTCACATGCCGATTAATGTGGAGCCTCCTTTTCTTTTTCAGTAAGATGTCGAGCTCATCGAGTCCAACCCAGAAGGGCCTCTGTGAGGAGGACAGCTCCGGATCTGATGGTGGGTCAGAGGTCGGTCTTGAACCTGAGACAGACCGGTTTGGCTTCATTGTGACCAATGGATGCACAGCTGGGTGAGCAGTTCCACATTTGTGCTCATGCACTATTTCTATTTGCCTTTGAGCTTGGCATTGATACCACAACGGGGTACACTGCTTTTATACTGTTGACATTTATATTCGATCAGGTCAAATAGTAAAACAGACGAAAGAAAGCTGAGGTGAACCTAAGACCTGAGAATGAAAAAAGGTTTCTTTTTGCTCTATTTAGACAAATATAGAAAATTAAAAAATCAAATAAATTAAAGATTGAATTATTTTGATTAATTGTCAAAACACAGTCTTAACTGTATGTTTGTCATTAAATTTAAAAGTAGCTGATAAGATGATTCACAATTAATACTAGTTTTTGCTGCATAAATCCATAAGTCCTTTATGTCTGTGTTTATTGCTTGGATGGAATTAGCTTCTAAGTTTTTTCAGGATGTTTAAAGGGGAAAATGTCCAGTATTGTAAAGGAGAAGGACAAAAATGCATCTGCTTTAAATCCTTTAAACACTTAAGATCCAAATATTTCCCAGGTGTAACTGTCAGGTTTAGAGGAGACAATCCAAAACAAACTTTTCCCCTGATCACTGAAAGTTTGTTGTCCAAAGTTTCTAAATGGCTGCACAGCATATCCTGAAGTTATTTTCTTCCAAAGCAAGAGATCTACTCTAAAAAGAATATGAATCTGAAGACCAGCATTTTAATCTCTCACTTTAATGAGACAGAGCAAATAACATACAACTGCAGTTACTAAAATAAAGTCAAAAGACAGTCTTAATAAAAAAAGCTGCAGCCTCTAAACCATTTATTTGAAAATAAAAATGCACAGTGTCAGTGTAAATCAATGGCCAACAAGAGCAAAAATGTTTACGGTAAAGAGTGAAAGAAAGTCTTGTTTCAAAAAAAGTAAAGTTTGAACTTCACAACTGGAAAAGCTTTAACAAGGGAGACAGTTACATAAAAGGTTAAAAATCGGTGACAAAACACACAGTTTAGCATGTTGGCCAAAATTTTTGAAAGTGGTGAATTCAATAGGGTCAGCTAATGAAGTACTACGCTGGTTTTGCACGAGCATGCATTTTGTGTTGGCTTGAGGTTGTGTGGAAATGAAGAACAAGAACAGCGACTTTCTCGGAGCACTATGTTTGTGTGTATTTTATAATTCTGTAGAACCGCATAAAATCTATGCCAGGAAGAATGCAAGCTGCAAGCAAGACAGCGTACATGAAAAATACAGAACATTTTTACTGTCAGGCAATGCCAGCAAACTTTTTTAGAATCAGTTAGTTGAAATTTTACATCATGTTTATCAAACCTGAAAAACATAAAATTCGTGGCAAGGACAAGATATAATGGGGTAAATTTAGAAGAAGACCAGCTGAACAAAATGTTACCTGCTGTCTTCACACTCCCCCCATTGATAACATCCTGACCTGTTGCCATAGAGACTTCAAATTGCTAACGTGTGGTTTTCCTGTTTCCTGTCTTGATTTTAAGAACGCTGTCTTTCTATTATGACAACACAGAACTGCATGCAGAAACTCTGCACACTGACTTAAAGATTCTCGAGTTAAATGACTGTTTTACACACTGCACTGTGAATGAAACGCATAAAAAAAGACTTATTCTTGTACTGCACTTAGTTGCTTGGTGTTAAAAATACTTACGGGGTGTTTTTTGTGTGCTATTTTGTGGCAGGAGTGTGGGTCCACCCCCTGAGTTAGTCAGACAACGGGAGGCCAAATGGTTAAACATCATCTGCAAATGGGATCTCAACATGTTGAAGAAGTACAATAAGGTGTGACATCCAAAGTCTTAAAATATAAAGTAAACAAACTAATGAAGACATCCTGACATGTCAAAGCAGGAAAAGCATAGTAACTTATCAAATTAATGACGGCTGAATTTTAAGGTTCTAGCTTTATGTATGTTAGCTAGTGACGAGTGAAATTGTCTGATGTAAGAAATAAAAAAAAGGTCTGTTAGCATTAAGAATTATAATGACACTTCAGGTTGAGAGCTGATCTTATGTTGCTGTCACTGTCGTCCCTTCAGGTCAAGGTGTTGTGTCAGAAAGGCATCCCTGCCTCGCTCAAATCGAAGTGCTGGCCCCTGCTGTGTGCAGCTACTGAGAGAATGAAGCAGAGCAAAGACCTCTACCAGGCAAGTGAACAAAACCCTCTCACTGTGGTCAATGCTTTCAAATCAGCAGCATGGGAGGGTTTAACAATGTGTTGTTTCAGTGTCTGACTGTGTAATAGCCTTGTTGCAAAGATGCAGTTTGATCAATAGAAAATGCATTGACACAATTACAACAATCAATTTGCATTATTAATCAGGCAAATATGTCAAAACTCTTGTTCCTTCTTCTCGACAGTGAGGCTTTTTACTGCTATTCTCAATTTTATGTCACAGTAAATAAAAAATCTTTGAAATGACAAAATAAGCAATTTAAGCACATCACCTTGAGTTATGTGAACTATTTCCTGCCCTCTGACTGGCTATCACTGAAATGAGTTGTCCAGTAATCGTTAATTAACTCAAGTTGCTGTAGTTCCATACCGTAAACAGAGAATCTTTGTGTTTTGAGCCTATTGGGGAAAAAATTTGGGCTGTCAGATCTTGAAGCAGGCAATTTTGAAACACCAAATCAATTAAAATAGCTGTTTGTTACAGCAATTAGTGCAAATTAGGCCTGGCACAGTTAAATACACTAACTATTTTACTGCTTAATCTAATCTTTAATCTTTTATCTTCAGGGCAAATAGTGTTGTGGCTGTAGAAGGTTGACTTATACCATCTTGTGTCTCTGTGTTAGTCTCTGGACTCGCAGTCTGCTCTGCAGAGTTGGGTGGAAGTGATCGAAAGAGACCTGGACCGTCAGTTCCCTTTCCATGAGATGTTCCTCTCCAAGGATGGACATGGGTAGGAAACATTTCTGCTTCTGTTTCTACAGAACAGTCTTTCAGTTTCTTCTATCTTCTGTGTGCTTCAGCTGTCACCTCTGCATCTTTATAATCCTGCTTCATTTGTTTTTCTGTTTCAAAGATAAGTTTTATCTAAGCATGATCAGGAGGCATTAAACTTGAGGTTTGTGTAACGGATGACTGTGGTGTGTGTGTTTGTGTGTGTCTGTGTGTTAGACAGCGTGGTTTGTTCCGGGTGTTGAAAGCCTACACTCAGTACCAGCCAGAGGAGGGTTACTGCCAGGCTCAGGGGCCCGTGGCTGCAGTCCTGCTGATGAACATGCCAGCCGAGGTAGAGATCAATAACACAGTTTATCCCCTCTGTTCAACTGAGAAGCAGCAAACGCATCTCAAATTTTAAACATTCACATTTTAATGATTTAAGATTTTAGCTTTGTGTACAATGGCACAAACACTGCTTCAGAGGTGAGAAAAGGCATAACAAGCTGGAAAAAAAGGAAATAATAGACAAAATTCTGTATACTTATAGTTACCCACAATGTAATAAGCTATTGTGGCATCTGACTTAT
The DNA here is from genome assembly GCA_029814765.1 of Acanthurus leucopareius. NCBI lineage: Eukaryota > Metazoa > Chordata > Actinopteri > Acanthuriformes > Acanthuridae > Acanthurus > Acanthurus leucopareius. The sequence goes on along the minus strand of JAQMCX010000058.1, from coordinate 13,512,368 downwards.
TGTTTTTTCATGTGACATCTAAACCCATGTGACCTTTTCAGGAGGCTTTCTGGTGTCTGGTGCAGATAAGTGAGCAGTACCTGCCAGGATACTACAGCCCTCTGCTGGTGAGGATCTACATATGTACCTGACTCCTACTTATTTTCACCTCTTTACTATGCCATACAAAGATAATTCACGTCATGTAGGCCATTACAATGAACTTGAAAGCTAAGTGTTGTTTTTTGTTGCTATAGATTAATGCCCATTCAGAAACCACTGATTAATTTATATAATACCATACCATACCAACTTTATTTATATAGCACATAAATACAACAAAGTTGCGCCAAAGTGCTTCACAATAGATAAAAAAGCATAGATAAAATAAAAATGAATAAACTCATCAACTCAAACTGAGGATCTCAAAAGTTTCTTTGATATAATTTGTCACTTATCATTGGGAAATTGAAACGCTGTTCAAAGAACACCTCCAGTTATTACAAGTGTAACCTGAAGAGTCTTACTGTCAGTCAGGTCAGCAGAACATTGAAAAATGGACTGAAAAAAGCATTCTTATATATTTCCCATAGAATGCAAGGTGCATGCAAGACGAAACAGCCTGTTTTCCCTATAACTAGTAAAATTTCTCCACAGATCCATAAAACAATTCATGGCTTGGTCCTCTGGTTTCCTGATCATGTGTCTTCCCACAGGAGGGAGTCCTGTTTGATGCTGCCATGCTGAACCGGGTCTTGAAAAGGACGTGTCCTGCTGCACACAAACACCTGCAGCATCACGGCGTTGAACCGCTCATGTATGCCACTGACTGGCTGATGTGTCTCTTTACACGTCACCTGCCCTTTAACAAACTGCTACGAGTCTGGGACCTCTTTTTCTGCTATGGTACGTCCTTCATGTAGACTGCTGTGAATGGTAAAGGTTCAATGATTTTCTTTAAGTAAGGCAACAAATTATGTGATTCCTTAAATACAAGAATATGAATATTGTATTATTATGTTGTGTTGTGCATTTAGGTGTAAGATCGAAGGTTATTACATCAAATGTGACAAAAATAGAAATATTATCATAAACTATCATTTTGCCTGTTGTCATAAATAGAACTGTTTTTGTATTATCTCCACTCTTGTCTCTCCTCTCTCCTGTACAGGAGTGCGGGTGCTGCTCCAGGTGGCGGTGGTGCTGGTGCGACGGGTGCTGGGCCGGGCGGAGCAGAGGAAGCAGTGCCAGGGTCAGATGGAGACTCTGGAGAAGCTGAGGGGTGTGAGGGAGCAGGTTGAAGATGAAGATGATGCCTTCATCGCCGAGGTAAGAATAAAAAATGTGACAGGAGTTGAGGAGAAAACTCATTAAGAAAATCCAGTTTACTGATACATCTGTTCTTCTTCAATTTACTGAATGAATGAACTTAACTGGATTTTAAATTGAACCCAACACATCCACAACTCCTTTTTTTTTTTTTTTTTTTTTACATAGATTTGAATCTGTTGACATGTAAGCTGAGTAGATGTCAGGATTTCATCCATAACACTGTAAAGACTTCTCATCTGTATTGGTTAAAATAAGTGATCGCGTCTACACTTAAAATGTCAGGATGCTGATCGCAGAAGCAGAAACTTTTCTAAAGAATGAAAAAAGAACAGTCCTAAACGAAAGAAACAGGCTCCTATGAACTTTATCTGAAATTTCAGAGCAGTGCTCAAACACTCTTAAATCTTTAGTGAAGCCACCAACATGCAAGAAACTTTAGTTTGGATAAAAATTCAGACCAAACAGCACAATTTGGCCTCTTTACTAAACACCAACTGGATACGTACAGACAGTTGGCAAATTAGAGAAAAAAAACTTCAATACAGAAGTAAAAAAACATAAGAAATGTAGTTGCTCTGTGCAAGAGGGAGACATTTTTGCTTGACATTTTTTGACATATTTTGGGTTAATTGCCACGTGGTGTTTTTTCAGCTGCACAAAGTTTTTGAATACTTGAAAAATTTATACCAAAGTATAATGAAGCAACTACTGATGATCCTACTCAGACACTACATGTTGTTTTTTCCTTTCATTCATCACCCACCCGACTCTGTAAAAAGGTCATTACAAGTTTACAAGCCTCACTAAACTGTGTTTGAAACATACTGGGTCAAAATTGTGCAATCACCATATTGAGCTGCCCGATTGTTATATTTTATTATGTAGTAATTGAAATACTGTTCATTGTCTAAATTTAGAAAATTACAATTAAAAAAAGTAAGAATAATGCTTTTCTTCCTTCCTCAGGTTTGCGCGGTGCCACTGTCAAACAAAGATATAGAGAAGCACACAGAGAAGGAGTTACAAAAGTGGAGGAAAGACAGACCTGCATCCACCTTTGACCCCAGAGTTCGCTGCCAGGGATATCAGATGGTGTGGGGGAAGGCTCGGCACAACGAGCAAGAACGAGACAAGAAAGAGAGAGAGAAAGGGAATCTGTCCGTCCCTCTTGCTCGCTCGGCCTCCACGCTCTCACTGTCTCCGTCCATCCTTCACAAGAAGTGGAGGAAAGGGGGAAAGGTAAACACAGGCGAATGGGAGGGTGGCGGCAAAGTCGTAAGACACCTCTCCATGGGAGGAAATGAGGATTGGAGGAGCTTGACTGAGTTGAATTTTAAGAAGGTGCAGGGCGTTCAGGAGGAGGAAGACACATTTACAGAGGAACAGAAACAGCAGAGTGAGACAAAGCAAACAGGAGAAACTGAGCAAAAGGAATCTAAAAAAGTGGACAATATCCAAAACATACAAACAGAGCAGGTAGAAGAAATCGTAAAAGAAGAGAATGATGTGAAAACAAGAATCACTGAAGAGGAGGAGAGTGAACTCAAGGAGTCACAGGAAAGCAAAACGCTTGCAGAAGAGCCAGAAGAAACAAATGTGGAGACAGAACCAGCCAAAGATCTGGCCAACGACCAGACTGTTGAAAATATTCTTCAACAGGGAGAGGAGCTGGACTCTGATAGCCAGTCACAACATGTAGAACAGCAGAGTCCCGAAAGCAACGGCCAGGAAACTGATGCCAAAGACACAACTGAAGAGACAGAAAAACAAGAAGTAGAGAGTGAACATAAAGCTGCTGAGGAGGAAAATTTGACTGAGGTGCAGAAAGACGTAGATGCAGAAACAAACACAGAGGTGGAGACGGATGTAAGTGAGGAACTGGCGATTCAGGCTGATGTGAAACCAGAGGAGAGCACAGAAATTGAAATTGTGCAACAGACACAGGTGGATGCAGTCACAGAGGTTTCTGAAACGGCAACTGAGACAAGTCTGGGCTCAGAGACAGACAGTGAAGCTCCACCTGTAACTGATCCTACAGCAGAGACTGAGACCCAACAGCAACAACAGGAAGTGATCGAAAAGACAGACAACAGCTCAGAGGATGCGTCTGAAGGAAAACACCTCAGCACTGACTCATTAGCAGAAACGGACATAAAAGAAGAGTCTCACACTCACACAGTGACAGAAACCGATACACTGGCACAGACTCAAGAAACTCTAGAAGAAAATGAAAATGTAGCCATAGTGGATGAATTAGAGGCTGAAAAAGACCCAAAAGACTCTGAACAACACAGAGATTCAGAGAAAGAAGAAGAAACAGTAATATTATGTGAACCTGAAAACATCCCACCAAATGAAGGCAATGACTCAGCGGCTGATACAGAGACTCAGGTAGAAATACCACTTTCAGATGATATTGCAAAGGATTCAAGTCAACATTCACAGGAGGATTGTGACACAGGAGAATTTGAACCTCCACAGGAAACCACAGAGAGATTAATAACTACTAACTCAGAGGCTGACAATGATCAAACAAAAACAGAGGAAACACAGACAGAAACACAGATAATGGAGGAGACAGCTGACTCCACAACGCCTCCACAGGAGGAGGAGGTGACTTCAGCACAGGCTGAAGAAGTGAATCTTAACACTGAGCCTGATGGGAAAACAAGTTCATTAGAAGTGAGCACCTTTGAGCAACCTGCACCTGAAGAATTAAAGATCCAGGCCACTTCAGGTGCGGAGGAGGAAGCAAGGAACACAGAAAATGTTCAAGAACAGAACAGCACAGGACAAGAGGTCACCATTTCTCCTGAACCGACAGACTCAATTACTGATAGCAAACCACAGATTACAGACAAAGAGTCCCAGCTTGTAAAAGACCAGCTCGAGCTGAAAAACAGCGACCTGAAACAAGCATCCGGGCAGTGCAGCAGCTTTTCATCTGGGGATTTCCGCATCCGCAAGTCATCCAGCTCCCGGGGTTCCAAGTTAGGACGTAGGCTCTCCGAAGATTTTTTCACCGTGCCACAGAAACCTAGCCAATCCCAGTCAATCCCCAATCAGCCAGAAGTTAAATACACTGAGTCCCAGTTCAATTCTGGGGCTGCAAACACAACACAAACTCCTTCTGATGTAAATCAGTCCTCGGCGGTCACCTCTGCATTGTCGCAAGAAGCAGCTGACAGGAAAGAAGAACAACAGAATGAGCCCGAGGCCTCAAAACGTTTCGGTCTGTTTCGCAGACTGAGAGGAGAGCAGCCTGAAAAGGCCAAAGCAAAGAAGAAGCCCAAAATGCAAGTCCCAAAAATCTTGATTCAGGACTTCAGTGATGCAACGGGGACAGAGAAACCGGTTGAGGAAGAAGCGAAACTGAGCTCCAGGGAAAGACGGAGAAGGCGGCGGGAGCGAGAGAGACAGGAAAAAGAGGACGAAAGGTTGAGAAAGAAGAGAGAGAAGGAGGTAGAGAAGGAAAAAGAGAGAAGGAAACCAAAGACGAGGGGTAAAAATTTCCAGGTACAGAGAGAGAAAGGAAGCACAGAAGAGCCTCAACCTGAAAAGACTGGATCACAGACACTTAGACATTCTGCTTCTTATGCTGAATCTTACTTTTAACAGAACAAATCTTTGTCATAGAGTCTGAAGGGATGAGGAGGCTTTTTGCTGAGTGCTTCAGACCTCATCCAGATCCTGTCTCATTGTCCTGTTAAGGCTCATGTTCGAGCTCCACATTGACTGATGTTTCAAGATCCTAAATCTTTTTCATACTTGAACCTTTTGGAATGTAAATAAATAATAAATAATGTTAATATTCTTTTGAAAAATAGGTGTCTTTTATTTAGAGGAGCTTTTTTTCTGCACCTTGATCATGAACCAAACAGTCTCTAGCAAAATAAACAGGAAGTGCTTCATGTCCATTTACACATAATCACATTTTTTCAAGTCCACCATTCACGTTATGGTTCAATAAAGCACTTCTGTACTCTTTAGAAAATTATATTTTTACACATGTGAGAAAAAGAAAAAAAAAATTCCTGTACAACACTTGTACAGGCTGGTAATGTTAGAAAAAAAAGGGTTCACACAAAAACACACACGCATTCAGGTAAGTCCAGCTCCCTTCTCTTTGCCCATTCAGTCCACTGTCAGTCCTCGTCGTCCTCACTGTCACTGGCCAACACTTCCTGACTTTTCACTGGCTGAGTGGTCATCTGAGAAGACGGAGGAAGCACTGATCCGAAGAACAGGGAACAGAACTGTGAGAGGAAAACAGCAGAAAATAAAGAATATTAATGGGGTTTTAGATGTAAGACACAAGTGCTGTATTGAGTATTTGCCAATAAGAGACACAGTTTTTACATCTGACTCATAAAACCTTGAAAATGGGAAAGAAACTGCATTCTTTTCTGTCATGATATATTTTGAGCAGTAAGAAGAATTGCCTTGGTAAATATTGCAATCATTTCCTACAGTAACACATTTCTCTGACTGGAATAATCTGGTAAAAAAAAGAAATGTCTAGGATTTAACTTTGTGAAGTCCATTGTTGAAGGGACAGTATGTGCTGTCTGTAATATGTCGTTGTAAAGGTTTTAGATTCCTGTGGAGTTGCTATTGGTGAAAATATATTAAATAAATTAACATAAAAACACAAATATACTTAATAATAGATTATGTCTGCTTCTGTTTATCTATTTACTAACAGCCTTTTACCTTTTTTTCAAGGTTTTGAAATTACTCAAGTTTTTCATTATAAAGGCTAAACCATACCTTTTTATTAGGTGGTTCACTTGAATCAACTGTTTCATCTTCCTCTTCCTCCCCCTCACTGTATAGCTTTGTCTTGTGATTGGTCACAGCAGGCTGTTTTGAACATGTGGAATCAGCTAATGGGGTTGTGGGTGGACCTGTAGCCGAGGGACCTGCTGCAACAGTGGTATCCATGGAAATGAGGTAGGAGTCCATGTCGTCATTCATGAAGTCATCAGGAGGGGGCGGAGGTGTGCAGGCTCTGAAGAGAGAGACAGTTGAAGAGAAATATGACATGAAAGAGAAAAATGATGGCACCGTACTGCACTTCAAATTAATTTGGTGAGTGTGTAGATGCAACATACACAGCAGTTTCTCAACACTTAAGATTTGTTTGAAAAATTTTAATTAATACCTAAGGTACTACCAGTAAAGCATCAATTTAAAAAATGAACCATCTGGTAGCTTTGTCTGACTAGAGTAAATTGTATCCACTCATTTTGAAGAGGCTATTCTTTCCAATTTAAATGGAAATTTATTTCTATTTTTAGCAGATCCTCAATATTAATCCCACGGAGAAATGCCAGCAGGTGGATGAAGACACAAATGTAGATAAACACTTTCAAAACTGGTAATTACCTTCAGTAAGTCATGTCTCTCTTACATGGAATAGGCTGGCTGGTAAGTTGGGTTAATATGTTGTAGATATATGATATGTTGTTTGACTGAGATCAGGTATAGTGATGAGTTAAAGTTAACTGAAGTCGCTGATCATCTCAGGTTGAAACTGGCAGGACATCACACTCAACTTCAGCTTTGGGGGTTCAGACTTGAACATCTGGCCCTGCTCATGTCCATTATCTAATGAGTGCTGCATTTATGACAGCAGGAGATCTGAAGACAGTGTTAAATTCTGACTCACACACATCCAATGCATCATACTAGCTGTATTTATCACAAATGTGCATATTAAGACGTCATTGTATTAATTTTTTGCCAACTACATTGCTGTTTGTGTCAGAGACCAAGTCTCCTATAGATGGACGGACGTACTTGTTGAACAACTACAGCCTACTACACTACACTACACTCAACTGATTTCACTGAGAGGTTGAAGGCATCTTTGAGAATGTTTAGCTGTGTTCTCATCCATTAGTTAGTATAGCATCTCCGCAGGGTAAATGCTTAGGAGCTCCTGTCTGTCTTTAGAACTGAAGAAATCATTTGGATGATTGGCAAAACTGTTTGATTTTAACTTTCTTCTGCAAGTTGCCTTTTCTAAGACATGAATGATTCTAGCCTACAATAAAGTTTTCCCCGTGTCATTTCATGCACTGAGCTTTGTTTCAGTGTTACCGTCTTCTGTTGTTTTTCCGACGTTGGAGGTCATCAGAAAGCGTGGCCAGCACAAAGTTCCCCTCCAGGACACTGTCTGTTACTGAGAGCACTATGGGGCTGACACACACATACAATGTAAAGGTCAGCACGTGTGGCAACACAAGGGATTAACTCACATCTTTATCTCAGTACGCTTACCTGCCTGGGTCATCAAAGTACATAGAAATAGGGAGACCCGTAGACTCTGCAAACACTAACAAACCCTGGACAAGAGATGACAGAATCAGCCTTAATAAACCACTTTAATGAGAAAATCAATGCAAAAAAAACAAACAAACAAAAAAAGACACAGCTTATATTTAAATGTCTACAAAAACTTCTTTCTCTCAAAGTTCTTCTCTCCCTCTCATCAATTTTCCAGTCTTTTCTGTTCTGACTAATCCTGCTATTCTTTTGCTCTGTTATTCCTCTTTTTGTCCACTGTCTCACCCGCAACTCCTTCAGACAAAAGGTGACGCTGCTGTGAGCCTTGACGGCGAAATGATCAAATTCATCTGAAGCCAGACACAGCTCTGTCAGCATGGCTTTGGACTGGTCTGAGAGGGAAACAGGCAGCAAGAAAAAAAAAAAGACAAAGAGTGAGAAAATGAATGGAGAACAAAAGCAAGGAGAAATTTTAACATGATAATAAACTTCATATTTGTGTAATTTTATGCAGTGCAATTCTGCTGTTCTTCCTTTCGACCACTGAGGGGCACCATTGGGTTCATAACTGTCTTCTTTCCCTATGCAATACTTTTACATGTTATTAAAACCCACACAGGAATGTGTTTGTTTCTTTGGAAACATGATGACTTCTTTGGGCTGTAGGTTCATAAATTTCATTAAAGCATTTATTATTAATTTCAATACTTGTTTGAGAATACATCTTGAAACTTATGAACATTTATCAAAAAGTAATCCTATTTAAACATAGATAAGTTCTGCCACACAAAAATATTGTGCTCCATGATTCTTGATTATTTAATTTTCATGGTTAGATAGATTTGTATGAATAAACAGTGAGTTATGACCGCAAAGAATACAGTTTGTAAGTGTTGGAAGTAAGTGCTTTTGAAGCTGCTTGGTGAAAAAAATAGACTACCAGCTCACCTTCTTCCTCAACATGGTTTCTGACCCACATCCGCTCATCACCAACTGACAGAGTCACTTCTTCCAGAGAAGGAGGGAAGTGTACAACCGTGTCCACCAGCAGCCTGAGAGCAGAAGAAAACAGAAAGTGAGCTGTGAGTAAGGAAGAACAGAACAAAGTAGAGCAAAAACAACTTGTGTGGTTTAGACCAGTGTTAGTTTACTAATGTTGCTGACATTGAACTCTGTGCAGGATTCTCACTGACAACAGCTACAAAATTTCTTTCTGTAAATGTCATGTATTCATTCAATAAAATTATTGTAGCCTAAAAAATATGCATGAGCCTTAAAAAAGCAATCATTTTTACACAGTAATTACAAGATCACTATTATATTTCTAAAAAGAGAATATACCCACCTGGGCTGGGACCTGAATTGATTTGCATAGCTCTCTCTATCAAATACTGCCTGTAAGCTCTCACTGTCTTGGAAAGACAGGTTATGTGTCTTCAGGAGGCCTATGGATGACATAAAAAAAGAAATGCAATGAATGCATGATATGCTACAAAGAATATAACATATGTCAGTGTAAATGAGAAGCAATCTTTTTGAAATCATCCATGTAAAGTATAGTGAAACATCTAGAAAGAAGTGAGGTACTGTTACCATGTTTGCAGTGTAGGGTAAAGGTGAGGCGGTCCTTTTGCTCGTCCAGCTTGATATGACACTTTTCTACTGTCTTCTCCAGAGATGCAAGAGACCTAAATACAGCCTGCACACTCTGACTCACACATGAAGGAACATTGAGATGGATTAAAGATTTATGTACCCAAACAAACAGGACCATAACTCTGTTTATGTGCACTAAAACATTCTAATATTGTCCTACTTAAGCTAATGCTCTAATCTGACGCTGCCGTTAAAAAAAACAAAATAAAACAAAAACAAAAAACCCTGCACACAACATTTTAGTCTCCTTTAAGGACATGTTAGATATGTATGCACCTTATTTTATGCTCTAATACTATGAATTTTGACATGCACAACATTTTTATATTTGACCATTTAGCTGCTTGGTAACACATCATCCACCCTTTGAAATTAATGCCTCATAAAACTATTAAAACAAGGAAGCACAGGGGTTTTGCATAGCTTGCACAAAGATAAAACCAAGGCTTTAACACAGTAGCAACATGACAGGAACTCTCTTGTTTGAAGTCTAGTACAAAAAGAAACTGATGTTCATTCTAGACTCTGTCTGAATTAGTGATTCCCAAAAGTGAGTTTATTTTTTTGTTTTAAAAAAATCCAATGGCTTGTATGAAAAAAAAAGTGGTGATATTAAAGGACAGGTAAGTGACTGAAGAGTATTTGAGCTCGTTTAATAGGGCTTTGTGTTTGCCATAGACAAGAAGGCTGAAAAACACTAATAAAGATGATGACAGTCCATGTAAATGTGTCGAATATGACCTTTAAAGCATGAGAAGAACCGTAGTTATTCTATTTTCAAAGCCCACCTTTATTGCCATCTTGCATCGGAAGGCGTGCCCATTGGGAATAGTGTACCTAGGGAAGGAAGGGAGAGTGGGTTAAAGCTCCTAAAAAGAAGAAACTACACACAAAAATCTGATGTTCAGTGACACACTCTTTCTCTCTATTACACACACGCGCTCTCTCACACACACAGTCTTATCACATCAGAGTTTATGTATACACGCGCACACAGTCTGCACCTGCTGAAGAACAGTGGTGCGAACAGGAAGCAAGCATATGCCGACCGAGAGGAGTTCACAGACCGCAGGGCAAGCTACAAAAGAGAGAAAAAAACTCAAACCACTATCAACAGGAAGCAACATGACTATATGCATGGCAGGAGGAAGTATTGGTATATGACAGCATCAGAGCCATTGAGAGCAGCTCACCCCATCTTTCTGAGGCTCAACATAGAGCTCGTCACCGATCCTGGACAGAGAATGGATGGCTTTTGCCAGCACTGGTAGGCACATACAGAAACACACAACAGTAACAATTAACGTTAACTTACGTACGTGATACGATTACAGTTAACGTAAACATCTTATGATTACCATATGCTTGTGCTCTAATTAGAGAATAGGAAGGAAAACAGGAAGTGTTTGCTACCTTTCACATTTCCTCCCGTCACGACGCAGTCCATTTCTACTAATTAACTGAATTAGTTAGTACTTTTTCGTCAAGTTAGCAAACCTGGCTAAATGTTTTGCGAAACTAGCTGCTAAAAACTCCCACGAAAGGACAAAGTGGGGTTCTGATAGTTTGCGCATCGAACAAAAATCTCTCCGGAGCTGAAAAACATACTCAGATAAACTCGGTTAGACGATTTAGTTAAAACTTAATTATTACGTCTAATTTTCTAAAGCGGTTCGACAATTACTCGCATGCACCAATCTTTGCGTTGTTTACGCCGCCATTGCCCGCTTCCGCAGTGTTGACCAATCAGAAGTAAAAGGAGCGTGGTCTAGAGTTTGAGCATGCGCAGTGGGCTTTGAAATTGACAGTTCTGCATGTTCATCAGTAAACTTTGGTTAGATATTCAAAATTGGTTATAACGTATCAAGAAGAAATATTTAAAAATGTTTGATTAGTAATTATTTTAGAGAATAAGGAAATTAAGTAATTTCCAATGTTTATAGGAAATTACTAAAAATTACATTTCACCAGAAAATTAAGAAAACAACATACACATATTTATGTGTAACAAAATATATTTATGTATGTAAACACATAGACGATTAATTAAACGAACAAATATTATGATCCCATAATCTTTTTTATTTTTTCAATAAAATATATAATAAAATATTTAAAAAATATTAAACATAATAGTACAAACGTTTTGCTGATGGCTAGCATAAATTAATAAAAATTAAAAAATACTGTAATCATTTTCAAGTCTGTAGTACAGTACCATGTTAGATTCTACAAAAACTGTTTTATTTTATTCCTTCACAGTAAAGTCCTTTTTGTACATTTTAAATTCACAAAAAAGACAATGGAGTTCACAGAGTTTGTATAAAATGGGATATTCCAAAGCTAATTGTGGACATTTTCATATTTCTTTCATTCTGCAGACATATAAATAGCAGCTGCTCACCAAAAAATGCCCTGTAATTATCCCTTAAGGGTCATGGTGGTAAGAAAGCGGGTGTGTGCACATGTGTGAGTGCGGGAGCCATGGAGAGAAATAGGAAGGAAAGGAAAGGAAGTGATGTCCAGAGAGAGAGAGGGAGAGTCACTGTCAGTTATCTCACCTCACTGGTCTTTCTTGTTGGTTTGCTTTAGTGTGTGTGAGCTGAGGAACGCTGTCGTACATCACCTCCCCTCCCTTCACCAGTGAATGGCTGTTGCTGAAGAGGTGTGACTAATACAACCTTTCTGAACTGAAACCACGGACATTTGGTGTAAGAGAGAGACTTGACTAAACATGACAAGACTAAAATTAGACTGCTGCTAAAACATTTGAGGATTATGGAGGAGTGGAGGCAGTTTGACAGCGATCCATGAAGAAGCAGCCTACACAAAGAAAACTAATTTTTGTATCTCAGGAAGTTAAACTTTAAAACACCGTAAACTGTTGAGAGGATAATGGAAAAATATTGGGATATGAAAAAAAGAGGAAAAGAATCATCCCAGGCATCTCAACAAGGAAAGCTGGACAAAGGGATGATGAGATTCACTCACACATCGTTTTTTCTCTCATGTTCTGCAGTCACTTGTTGAAGCAACACATTATATAAGACTGTGTGGAATCCATGCTTGTTTGGTAAACGTCATCTTGGTGTCTACATGCACTCAGTGTGGTCATTCTTTTCCGTGACTTCTGGATTTGACACAGCAGTTCTCTTCCTAGATGTCTCAGTCTCATAATTCATCAGACTCTCAGGCCTTGCTGCAGTCCATGCTGCAGAGACTGAAGCTCCAGCAAGGGAGAGAGAGCCAGACGTACCAGCATACACCTTTACCCATCACATCTGCTTCCACGGGTGGGCAAGACGGGGTGAGTGGATCCTCTAACCTCCAGAAAGTGGACAACAGTCCTGTTAATGGCTTTGAGTTTGGTTCTAACGGTATACCATCAAAGGAGCTCAGGACCTCTGCTGTGGACAGCAACTCTGGACTTGGTGGTGGGGAAATACAACAACCAGGTTTTGGCCATGAAGTAGATGGGGGTTTCATTTCCTCCTCCACCCAGAAAGGAAACACTGATGGTGACAGGGGTGATAACAGGGTGCTGGGACAGGTCATACAGCCTGGGATCACCCCAACAGGAACTGGGCAGCTGCTTCCTGGTAACTCACTTAGGGATGCTAATGTCACTTCCCTTGAAAGGACCGATGGTGAGAGGGTGAGTTTTGGCAGTTCTGCAATGACAAGGCACACCCCTGGTAATAACTATGCTACAGCAAGCACAGGACATACTATGACCCAGGACCAGGTTTTTCAACCCAAAGTCTACATGTGGTCTTTGAAATCCACAGATGCAAACCTTAATGCAGGAAGTCAAGAGGATAAAGGGTTTCACATGGGTAATGGAGAACATGGAGCTTTTTCACAAAGTAAAGACACGCAGATTTCCCCAGCTGATCAAAAAACAGCAAACAGCAGCTTAAGAAGGAAACAGCGATCATCTGAGAATAAAACAAAAAGATGGACTCAGAAGATTAAAGAGAGATGGAGGGACAGGTCGGGGACTTTTGGCAAAAAGGAAAACGAAGAAACATTGAGAGAAAACCAGAAGAGTGAGCAAGAAACTGAAGTAAGCAATACATTTTGATTATAGTTATTTTCTGTGTCCAAATCCTAAAAAGTAAACATCTTCAACTTAAACTGGTACTTCTTCACTTACAGACTTCACCTCAAAATCAGCCATTAACAGCAGAAAGTCTCAGCAACACATCAAATAAGGAAACCGAAAGGACAGATGACAGCACAAAAGAAGGAAGCACAAGGTAATCAACAACTGTTTTAAAAATGTAAGAATATGCCGAAACTGCTTCTGAAGGTGGTATGACATAAACTAAAGGTTCTCACAGTCAGGTTTCGTTGATTCGTCACTCAGCCTGGGCAAAATATGTGAGGTATTTTTGAGACGTTTCCAACAACAGCTGTGATATTATTTAGAGCTGATGTCTGTTCCCTCCAATCTGTCCGTCTGCGCCGATGTGCCAAACACACCCATGTCACTGACATCAGAGACCATCAGTCACACCTCACAATTAGAAGTCTCAGGAGAATTTCCTTTTCTTGAAAGTGAACATCATCAACGAAACCTTTGATGGAAGAAGCATTCAGAATCTTACTTAATGTAGTATTACCACAATTTCAAAATACTGCCGGTAATGATCAGAAGAGGTACTTTAAGTAAAAAAATACATTTTAAATACTTTAAGTAAAGAAGAAGAAAAGCAAAAAATGTTGTGTAATTATACATTATAATATTAGCAATGTCACTCTGATGTGTTTGCTATATGTAATGTTGGTGCTAGTAGTTTAAACACTGTTAAGCAGTTTAAATTATTGTAGCATGGCAATATATTCTCTTTTTATGCTTATAGATTTTCTTAAAGTCTGCAAAAAGCAAAAGGGTAAAAATAGTATAACTTTCCCTCTAAAACATTGTGATGAGGCTGATTTTATTCTATATTTTTCTTACAGTCTACAAATCCAATTAGAGAATGTCAAAACGTTGGCCTTTTTCTCAATACTTTCCACTCACTGAGGCGCTCAGCCCACAACTCATTTGCTCCTCAACACCGATTACTAGACTTCTTTTGAAATGTGTCACAAATGAATGGTTTCATTGAAAAAAAAATCGGCAAATGTTACTCAATAAATACTGCATTTCTTGTGAACTGTTTTCAGTGGTGTAGTGATATACTTATGGTGCTTGAGTGGAACAATTACCAACCAGCCAGCCTCTGCAGTAACTCATTCATAAAAACAGAAAATTGTTCTTGTTTAAAAAAAAAGGCCACACATTTATGATTTCGAGGAAAATAAACACACAAATAGATTACAAATCATCACAAGGCTGATCTAATTGCTTTCACCATGTAGCAACTAACAATCTGGCCTCTGACTGAGTCAGCTGCCACATCTGAACACTGCATGTTGCGATGAAGAGCACAAAGATCAGATTAAAAGCAGGGTGACATGTGGGATTGACTTAAATTACATTAATGCACTGCAATGTCTCTTTACCATCACTTCACTCCTTTTTTGACAGGTGCGCCAGTGATTTTGAGTTCGGCCTGGGTTCCTTCAGCTTACTAGAGGAGATTGCTACAGGTCAAGAGTGGGCCAGGTTTTTAAACCCCAACCAATCAGCTGCTTCAGCCAATCAGAGACCAACAGAAGAAGTCACAACCCCACCAAATCCTCATTATAGCAGTCGATCATCAGAGTCAGATTTCAGCATGGCACAAATATCGCCTGATGCTTTCCATCCTGTCAGCATGGACATTTCAGGAAAACAACAGCAGTATGTTCACAACGAGGCTGAACAATCAGAACCAATGGAAGATGCACATACACAATTAAATATACAGTCTGCAGATGGTGGACTGGGACAGCAGCTTAGACCTCCATCCTTTGTACAGGTCGGATATCAATTATAATGCATTATTCACTTATTTTCTACTAAAGTTCAACAGAAATTCTCGGATGATCTTCCACTCTGTAATTACAATATGAAAAACCTGTAAACCTGGAAAACATGACACCCTGGACAGACCTACAGACATTTTGCAAACTTGCACTTGTGATTTTCTCACTGAATTATTTGTTTATAATTTGTTATATGCATATATTACATTAATTTGTTTATTTGCAGCCTGCCAATATCCTGAGAAACTCCGTGCTGGCGAGCAGAGGTCACCTTAACAGAAAGAGACAGCATCAGTCGGCTGAGAGCACAGAAGAGAGGCTTCAAACAGAGAAAAGGAGTGATGCAAAAGAGGCAGACCAAGGTCAGAACAGTGTTCATAGTCAGATATTTCAGTAGTCAGATGCTGTCTACTAAAGCTGACACATATAGCTGAAATAACTCTCTGCAGAAACTCAGCTCTCTTCTCTCTCGTCTCAGATGGGTCGAAACTAAGCCAAACAAGCAGCCACGTGATGGAGGAGACAGGACACTCACATCATGATAGCACCCTGCCTTTATACACCCTAAACTCTCTTTCTCCACCTACGTCTCCATCCTCTTTCAACCCTTTTGCTCCTGCACCAAAGGGTGTCCTCAGACACTCCATGTCCTGCGAGTCAGAGTCCTCAGTGGAAATAGTGTCAAAAAGGGTAAGTTACAAAAAAATGGAATTGTGGCCAACACTGCCCCCCTGTGGTATTAATTTTAAAATGCCATCAATACAGTACATCTGTGTCCCATATTCATACCACAGGCAAATGTGAAACTGGGTTTGGTATGCAGTGTGAAAATAAAGCTTTCTCAAGACAGTCAAAATAAGCAACAAGTGATTTTATAGAGTGGTTTTGGTTCTGGTAAAACAGCCCCAAAAACTAATAAGAGAGCAAAATAATGATTTTATTATTGCAAGCATACTTTGCTTTTCTCTTCTTCTCTTATTTTTCTCTTCCACTTTGTAGGGGTCAGTACAAAAAGACAAAGTTGCAGTTCTATTAACTTTACATGCCAAATGTATATATGTGAAACAGTAAAGTATGTTGATTTCTTGTATTTTTAAACAGTGTATCAGTTCTATGGATTAGTTTGTTCTGTATATAGGCCTGCAGGGTTTGTTTATACTGAGGTATGAACTTTTTTATGGGGGGGCACTTTTGTTGCAGCTAGAATATGTTGAAGTGGTCATAGACTGTTAATCTCCACAGATCAGCGTTCCAACTGAACACTGTCTCAAATTTAACCAAACTCACCCTATAACCAAACTTAACTAACTAATCTCACCTAATCTAACCTGTCTTTACCGAACCCTTAGAGATGAAAGTCACACAGACCAAAATTTACACTTCAGAATGATGAAGGTAAAAATACATTTTATTCACTACTTCTTTCTCTGCCTTTTTCTACTCATTTCATTCCGCATCAGAGGCGAGTTGAGGAGAACCGGCGGGTTCATTTCTCAGAGAACGTGGTGACCATAGCGCCTCCAGAGCTGAGTATGGAAACTACAGACTCAGAGGAGGAATCAGTAGCCGAGGATGACTCTGTGACAGAGCAGGAGTGTGAGGTGGAGCAGGCAGCAGCAGTAGAGGAGGTTGCACTTGCACGCCGACCTGCTCTTCCTGCCTGGATAAAGGCCCTGAAGAGGAGGAACACTGGGAGGAAGCACAGATAATGAAACTGCATGTGAAATGAGCATTTAGCCCCATAAACTTGTTTTTCTGAGAGTAGTTAAACAGAGAAATTAAAACAAGTTAGCTAGTTTGTCTCAGAGGCAGTTTTATCTGGGTGAAAGGTGCCATTGAAAACCCTGAAACAAATTTATTGCGCCATGATTTGAAGACTTAAAGATGACTAAACGTCAGGTTAAGATGAAGATGTTCTGCAGTGCAGACAGAAAGTTTGCTGAGTGGATTTCTGCCTGGATGCTCAAAGCACCTCTGTGTGTCCTTTTGCTCCTTGTCCCTCTCTAAACCAACACCGTGATCGGAGTTTTTCAAGCCTTTGCAACTTTAATCACCTGCTGCAACTCATCAGCAACACTGCTTTGCTTAGCAGCACTTAAGCAGCAGGTGATCATGGGGAACGAGATCAAACTGTCACATGAGACGTCTGTACCAGAGATCCTGTCTCCATCTGACCTTCTCATCTTAAAGCAACAACTGCCACTTTTAAGTAAAGATTTATTTCTTCATGCTCTCTTCTGTCTTGGTGGGCTGGATTACATTCTGCCAGTGTGGCAACGGCTGCAGAAGTGTTGAGACAATTTGGTTGCTGAGGTAAATAATCCTTTACCAGTTTTTACAACTTTCATCAGACTTTTATGTGTTGCCCTCCACCTCCTCCCTCAGTCTCACACAGTGCAGCAGCATACTGCTCTCTGGTCTGCTGTCTGTGTCACTCTTTCTTATGTTAATGGCTCCATGTCCAGCCATTCTGGAAATTAACCCCAGAGGAGGAAAGAGAGATGAGTTTAGAGCTGATGCAATGGCAGCTGCAGGCCATCAGCCGCTTCTGATAATCTGCAGCTCTCTGTTCAACTCCAATATTGTTGGATTCGTATGTTGAAGCTGTTGTTCGTTAAAGAGAAAGGCCTGAGCACAGAGTTTTTGCTCTTAAAGTCATCACTATTTTCAATTATTTTCATTGTTAGGGATCTTTTCAGTCATATGATAGTACGCACTATTATAAGCCTTGGCAAAAATTTTTCTCAGACTGGTCCCATAGATAAAAGATGCCTATGTGTTTGTGTGGCAACATTGGATTCAGTGAAGCCACAAGGAAAACACTGAATTTAACAGTTTGGCTAACAAACTTTTCAGCTCTTTTTCTGTGAGTTTAATGAGAAAATGGTATCATTATCATGTCTGTTTGAGTGTAAGTTTAATCTACGCTTTGCACCTTTACACTTCGGTTTTAATGAATCAGATATTATATAATGTGTTCATTAGTGAGCATTAAATGCACTGCTTTTGTTGCCCTCTGACAAAACGAGGCTAGCTGTTTCCCCCTGTTCCCAGTGTTTGTGCTAAGCTAAAAGGTTTATGTTTACAGCACAGATGTGAGAACGGTATCCTGCTTCTCTTCTGTCTTTAAGTTACCATCCTACCATCCTGTTACCTGGACAAATGTGATGAATTATATTTTTCTACGTCCACATTTTTCCTTTTTCTGCCTGAAAAAGTTAGATAATAAAAACACAAATCTTCTAGCTTTTTCTTTATCCAAGTCATATTTATTCATGCTTCTATAGGGATCATCTAAAAAGGAGACATGACCTCCCTTTACATGTTTCCTAACCCTCCAGTCTTCCCTTCTTTTTCAAATAAATTTCAGTCAGAAAACAGTCAGAAAACTTGGAGAAGCTATTTGTTCAGTCCTTCCACAGATGAGCTGCAGAATGACCACTGTCACCATTCAGAGAGATAGAGTATTCTGCCATTTCCATTATATGCATTCTTATTGATTTGTGAGATTAAATTAGAACATCTAACTTTGTGGCTCACTGCTGTCAGTTCCTCTGTGGCCTCCCTCTGCGGATCCTCTCTCTCATAAATCACTGTCAGAGCCATTAAGAACCTCTTCAGCTCATCTATTAGTGCCCCGGTCACAAATTTCAGTGAAACACAAGGATGAGGGTGGGGGCGGGGATTGTTACTGCAATATACAGTAAGTGTGTGACATAATATGCAAGAAAGACAGATTAATGCATAAATGTTCAACATGAAAATATGAGAGCGAACCAGGAAGAAAATAATAAATTATTAGATTTATTTTGAATAGTCAGGACAAAAAGAGAGAGGACTTAGTCCATTAGTCTGTACAGTAACACGACATAATGTGCGCCGACGCCCAGAAGTAGACTAACAACGGTCCATTTGTAAACCTCAAACCACACACACATTTACGCCCCTGCTGCCCCCTCTCATAGCACACACACACACCATTATTAATCATGTCTTTACACTATTAAAAGACTCTTTAGTGCTTTTATGAGTGCAGGAAAGAGAAGATGGGCAGTCGATGAAAGTGTGAAGAGTACAAGAGAGAAGAAAAACTCTGAAATGTTACGCAAATTGGTTTATTTTCAGCACTTTTTTGTAATTACCATGTTTTTTAAGTTCTAATTGTTCAAGCAAAGCTAACTGGAAATAAGAATTTTTTTTCAGCTTATATATTTTGGCTGACAATCAGAGGGCTGCATTTTATTAAAGTGAAGATGCTGTAAAAATGTCTTGTCAAATGAAACTTAGAATATAATAAACTTTTTACTTCTGGATGTTACCCCTCTGACTTTAATGTTACTTTATTTAAACTTTATTTGAAATATAAAAAATTTACCTTCTCTTTGGGAATAAGGTTTGAATGTAACTAACCATGAGGCTCCACTATGTCAATTTTTTTATGTGCTACAAGATCAGTTCTTTTCCTCTAAGCCCCATTTCCAGTTGAAAAATCATGAAACCAGAAGCATCATTGTCCTCCTTTATCCTATTTCATAGACTCGCCAGACTAAAACTGACTAAAGGATCCTGTCAACCAGAAAAGGCCAAATAAATATCTTGCAACGCAATAAGGGAAAGAGAGAGAGGGAAGGAGAGGAATGTCCAGTTCCTCAGATTGTTGTTGTTGTTGTTGATGGTCAGATTGGTTGGTCAGAGATAGAGAGGGAAAGAGCTCCAGAGTCATACGAGCTCTTGATGCCTGGTTTGAGTGACAGCTGGCTGCCTGGGCTCTGAGCACGGGAAGCTTCAATCTGAGCTTCTGACACCTGGATGGATAAAACAATGAAAATGGATGCTAAAGTTCTTACAGAGAAGCTCAACCGGACTCATTGCCTCAATTCAAGTTTGTCTGCCATCAGTGCCTGTGAGTGCATGCACCTGTATTATAAAATAATGCATTACCTCTTCAAACTTCTTGGCTTTGTACTGGTCTGCCCCTTTCAAGAAGTTCAGTAAGATAACATCACAGAGGACTGTACCCTGCAGACACATAAAAAAGCATGATGAAAGTTTCTATCCACTAGAAAAAAATAAAACAAAATTTCTTTATCGTCTTTTAATTGGATCAGAAATTCCTACCAGTCCGATAGAGGTGAAGGCGGCTACCAAGTTGATGAGCGTCGGGATTGTGCCAAATTTTCCTGCCTGGGAGACACAGAAGTGGGTGTGGTTTAGTCAGGCTAAGACAGCAGACTGACTAGCCAATGGGACCACTAGCTGTATGCCTAACTGAGCCAACAACCCAACAGTAGCAACTAGCTACAGCCAAAGGGAGCTATAGCAAATCTACTTAGCAGCAGTTAAGGGTAACTCTGGTGATATGCTGCCCCCTGTCATTTGGTACACATATTGCACCTTTAAAGGACACATTTTAAAATGTCTTCTTAATATGTCTGTTTAATAGATGTCAAGTGCAATCTCTATAAAATTAGGTCAAAAAAGGTGTTTCAAATGCATGAAAACACACATACGTGCAAACACTATATGCCACAGTTTCACATGACTCACGTTGCCAGTGACCATAACGTCAAAGCGGATTGCAAATGCCTTGTGAAGTGTTCGAAACTCTGTCCCATTCTCTGTCTTGAAGTATTTGGCAAATCTGCATTCAAAGAGAAGAAAAAAAAGAGACTCAAAATTGAGAAAGAATTCAAGATTGAAAAGATAACAAGAAGAAGCATTAGCCTTGCTACCTGAAGTTGTAGCCTTTGGACACGGCGTTTTTGGCAAATGGTGCGTCAAGTCGTGTGAAAGCGTACTTGGGAACGCATTTTTCAATGTCCAGGTCAAGGTTGCACTTCCACTGAATGTTAATTCCAATTTCTCCACCCTGAAAGAGAGGGTGGAAAAGGATAGTCTCAATCTGGTTATGGCCCTGGAAAAGCTAAACCGCCATAACTGGCAAGTTCACAGCTAGCACAAATGCGCCAGCAGCTGCTTGAGGATAGAAACTGAGGGAAAATTTGAGGAGAAAGAGGATATATCAGACCTTGTCTGCCAGGGCAGACACACTCTGTCCAGTGTAGTTAAGCACATCACCAACACGAAAGATGGGGCAGAAGGGGTTTTTCTCCGGATCATAGGTACACTTCTTGATCTCCTCAGATTTCATTGTGGAGGGAAAGTTCCCTCTGAAAGAGCAAGATTATGAATTTTTGATCAGACAAGAATGCATTTAATTTTCTTTGAGGTTGTTGTTTTAAATAAATTTAAAAAATAAAAAAATTTAAAGCTAATTAAATTAAAGGTTGAGTGTGCATGCTCGTCTATGACCTGCCTGGTGACATCGAAAAGTGGAAAACGAATACTGTTTTTGATGAAGATGGTGAAGTTGTTTACATCCAGCATCGGTTCACTGGGAAGGATGTTGACAGAGAGGGATCATTGTCAGGGATGAGGGATGAAGATAACAGTAAAGTTCTCTAACAAGAGATGTGCCATCTGGTGCACGAGCTTGCATCTGAATGTGTGTGTACGTGTGAATCTTACATCTTGACATTGTCGTTCTCTGCTGGACACCATCCATCAATCTCACACATGCCTTTAGTGTCATTGCCATTGCTGGATGTAAGGCAATTACCTGTTATTACACCTGGGGTGTAAGACAGAAGAGAAATGTTTTGCTGAGTAAAAAAAATCTCTGGTGTGTCAAAGGAAGACACTTTTAAATCTAAATTTAAATCTTGTTTCTGGGCTAAGACAGCTGTAACCATCACTTGCAGAAGACGCAGTTAACTTCCTGGTTTTTAGCTCCTTTTTTCATTACACTTTCTCATGTTACCCAACCTTAGCCACCACAATTAGCCAAAGTAACTTATGTTTTTTTTTAAAGCCAAACCTCTAAGACTTCACTGGTTTGTGAACATAAAAATGTGGCCAGATACAAAGGTTCCTAATGACAAACGGAACAAAACCTGAAGGTTACGTATACATCTGACCTTATTTTAAAGCCACTGTGTGTAGGATTTCAGCAAGTCTTACTTTGACATCATCAGGTGGAAATAATCAAGAATACCTCCATTTCTAAAGTTTTCCTTTATTTTTTTTTAGCAAAAAAATAATATATTTTCATGGAGACACTGTAGCGGCAACAAAAAATGCGTCAGCTTCTGGACTGAAGGGACGTAGTAACATAACACTTGTAGCAGGGATGAAGGGGACTGATTCTCTGGAGATAAACAGCTGATGCATGAGCTGATATTGGGTGCTTGAGAGCCCCTAAAGGTTTGCTGGATTTGAAACAGGCGTACTAAGCCTCTGCAGCTTTTTTGTGCTTTGAGGAGAATGATAATGAGCATACTTGAAAATAAATTTCTCCTGCATGTTGAGTTATTACTCAACGTCTACAGTAATGATGTGAGAAGAAGAAGTTAGACTCACCGTTGGAGAGGATGGAACCAAAATTCTTTTGGCAGTCCGCATCTGTTTTACAACTAAACCTCTTAGATGTCTGAAACACACACATAGAGACGTGAAAAGTGACATCATGCGTAAACTTAACCATTTATTTAAAGTTACCATGTTTTAATTGCACAGCCTGTCTTAAAGTGGCTTTTCTGAGGACTCTACATCTTTTAGGTTTATTGCCCTGAGAGCTCTGATTTGACACTCTTGCCCTTGTCAATATCAGTAACACATATTACAGAAGAGTTATTAAGTGAAAAAAATAGAGATAAGGACAAACAATAATGAAATATTGTAAAAGGTTTTAAAAATGTTTGAAATATGATTCTGCATGATGGTGAAAGGCTTGCGGGCGGCTTTGACTGCAAAGCCCAGTCACATTTGATCATAAACTTGGAAAGTGTCAGGAGAACTGTGACATGAGGATGTGAGGCTGCTGAAGGGGTATGAAAAAAAAACTATTGTAGTGATGTAGATCAAAGATAGCCCATTAAGGGTTTAAAATATGATTAAAAAACCTAAAATCCGTTGAAAATGTTTGGTAATCAGTTATTTTCCTGAGCCCTCACCTCTGCACATTTTCCTTGGAACTGATTTTCAGTGATGATGAGTTTGGTCATGATGCAGAACACACCAGCACCCTGAAACACAGCGGAGTATTTTGGTAAACTGTATGTTTATGTGATGCTTCTTTATGGTCAAAATGTGCCTCACATTTCATATCATTAAAATGAGTAAAAGAAACACATAACCACAGTTTCTGGATTAACAGTTGAATTATATCAACTCAAACTGACTTCAGATGAAGATGTTGAGATGCTTTACATGCGCCACAAACAACCAGACCTTTTCATTCCACCTTAAAAAGGTGATGTGCATAGTCTGTTTTAAGGTGAGCCTCAGACAAAGCTTAACCATTTTACAATGCAAAACAACAGTTATTTGTAAGCAGCAATTGAACTTAAGGTCAAAGGTCGTGTTTATATCTGTGTAGGAGTAAACTGTGTGTTATCAGGGCCACACACCTGTTGGGGGAAGACGTAGTCGGCCACATCCATCACACGACCGTGGTGGTATCCATAGCCCTTTACTTTGGTCATTACAGAGGACTCGATGCCGGTGTCAGTCACCTGATAAGCTTTCTCATGGATGAAAACCCAGCTGCAGGACAGAGGATACAGCAGAAAAAAAATAATGGCAGGTCAAAAGTTCAGGTGAAGGAATGAAGAAGATGAGGACTTTTGATTTCTGGACACAATAAACAGGGAGCCTGAAACTGCTCACATACATTTTAAATCTTTCTATATCAAGTTTAGAATTTTGTTTTATTTTCATATTAAATAAAAGAAAAATCATATTACACATGAAAAAAAACTTTGGTAGGTCATTTAAAATGATTAAGTGCAGTCCTGAATATTTTTCTGGAGGTCTGAAACACTTTTCTAACCATCTGAATGAAAAAATGTTCAATTTGTTTTGTCTTTTTGCTCTCACAATGTTTCCTGTCTACATTTTGTATCAAAGTAACTAAGTAAATTTACCAGAGGCCGACACAACACTGATTTTTTTGTACTTTACGTCACTATTCCCATTTTATGCTACTTTATATAAGCACATTTTAGTAGGAAATAATACCATTTAACTCATATAGTGTCTCTGCTTAAAGATCAAACTTTCCAGTGCATATAAAAGAGTTTACACTTTCTCACTTCGTATCAGATTCAATGATAAAATGCTGCTTACATATTCATGCATCAATAATCCTCTAATGTTTTAGTATGTGATAATGTAACACCGAAAAGGATCTTTTTTCTACAAAATTAGTTCCTTTTCTGTTGATTCTTTGTTCATATTTTGCTGCTAGTACTTCCTTTTTTTTAACTGAAGCTAAATTTTAAACCAGACTCTTTTTTTACTGTATTTTTGTTCTGAGGTTTTACTACTTTTACTTCTGCTGTCTGATAGTTTGATAAAAGGGATGTTGAACATCTAAGGCACAGATTTGACTTTCACTTCACTGTTTTTTAAAATTAAGGGAGGAAATAGGAATATTATGTCCAGCCACCTGGATGTTCACAATCACCCCCCAAAAGAAGGAAACATAAAAGTCAAGTAGAAACCACTGACCCGACAAAATATGCGATGATGAGCAGCTGTACGATCCGGTTGATGATGCCCACAGACCAGCTCTTGACTACCACAGACTTGGTGGTCTCATAGGTGAAGAAATCAGTGATGCAGCCCCACAGCATGGAGGCCATGGCTGCTCGCCAATTCAAGGTAGAGAGAGAGAGAGAACCAGTCGGGTCGTCCTGCGTCTGAAGGTGCTGCTCCTGTCCAGCCTCAACACGTGCCTCCAGAGATAGACCTTTTTGAATGTTGAGGAGTTTAATCCTGACTCTTATGAGAGAAAGGTGGTCTGAGCCTTCGCAATGTTCTTTGGTTTCTTGGTGTGGCCTGTTTTCATCTGCGTCGGCGTTGGTAGATATTTGAAAGTCAACCCTCACTGTCTCTCACATCTACCCTTCTGTCTTTGTTTCACTCGTTTATAGCACAAATCAGACCTCCCCTTCCTTTACTCAAATGAGCGAGAGAAAAAATACCAAAGTGTCCCTCAGTCCCTCCCTCTTTCTCTTGCCTTCTTCCCCACAAATCCCTGCCTCCCAACCCTCTTGTGTCTTACTCTCTCTGGCTTATTCCAGCTGTGTACTTGTGAAAACGCACACACAATAATTCAGGCCCGCTAATCAATTTCAATTTTCATTTGCTCCAGACACTTTTGGCTTCCTTTCAGTGGGGTTTTAACACGTCTTGGATGTTTTTATCATGAGCAAGCTACACTAACATCACTTCATTCACGCTTCCTTTCATAAGATTTGTTATAAATTGGGCCGAGTTGGTAAAACAAATCAGTTTTCATCCACTAATTCTCCATTAAGATTGTTACTTAATAAAAGGAACAATTAAGTTTGTTTACTGATTTTACAGCTGGATCTTTTGTGACTTTAAATGATCCTTATCAAAAAAAAAAATGTTTTGCATCAATGTCAAATGATCAAGATGTGAGGATTCTTCATCAGTATCAGCCTCAGAAATTTGGTACTGGTCGGCAAATTTTGCAACAGGAACCAGACTGAGCTTTGTTGCCATTAAGTTGCTGCACATTCAAAAAAAAGTATATCGTTTGTTTGTTCCTGCTTAAAGATGAGAAAATGTTTCCATCTACTGTTGACTGTTCTCAAATTTATTTTGGCTTATGAAAAATTGCCATATTTTTACCAATATGTAAATAAATAGATGTTATGTTGTAAGAGTGTTTGATAAACACATCTAAAAACTACACTACACCAAGAACCAGGGGCGCCTTTCATTTTTTTAACATTAAAGTCAAGCCAGACCGGGAGCCAATGGGGACAAGGTTCAGTTGAGATCTGATTACACTATCTATAAGGAAGCAGTCAAAACGTTATCATTACCTCGAATATAATGTAATATCAATATGCCATCATTGAACGTCCTTTTGTTCATTTCAATATATTAACAAAACAGAAATGATAAATCTGATTTGATACCCACAGGCCGCTATAAGAGGCTTGAGTTAAAATGTTTAGTGATAAATTACAAACTATGACATTATCGGCAACTGTGCAATAATTGCGACATATGATACGACCACTTCTCAATACCCTGGCGAGCACCGACAGCATTAATGCCTCTTACATCCATATCAGGGAGATAATGTAATGAAGCAATGACAGTGTGTGTTTGTGTGTTTGTGTGTGTGTGTGTGTGTGTGTGTGTGTATGTGTGTGTGTGTGTGTTTGTGTGTGTGTAGATATGTCTGCCTAGAGACTATGTCATTTCTTGAGTGGGTCCATTATGTTTGTGGTCAATTAATGGTAACCCAATACAAGAAACACATAAACACACATGCAAGCTTTGGATGCACAAGCTTTTAGGCTGCATGCGATTCTAATGTGTATCACATAGACATATGTAACTCTTCCTGTAATGGCTAATGATACTATGAAACCTATACATCTACAAATATGAGACACTATTTGTCAAATCGTAGTGGAATACAAAGATGGAGTGGAGATTTGTCGGAAGGACTTTTTTGTGAAAGGGAAACCATTGTGAAAGCGATAATTGTGCAACAGGAAGGGATCTATATAAACACCCTCCCACTCCATCGTCCATCCATTCCACCGCTACGTTTAGGACATGCTAGGACACAAACATCACAAGACCACGTGAACACAACCAGGCAAATAAATACACCACCTAAGGCAGCCTACTAATGTCAGTTCTGGTGCAGCTACTCTTGTATTTTCCAAACAGTGACAGTCAGGTGGCCTCTTTTTGGCTCCAGGAAGGTTCTATCACTTTGGTCCAAAATGAAATATCTCAAAAACTGTTCAATGGTTTTCCATAAAACTTTGCATAGTGGATGATTCTTACCGACTTTTATGATCCCAAAAGTTTTCCTATAGTCCCATCATCAGGTTAGAAGTTTCAGTTAACCTAAGAAATATCTAAACATCTACTGGAAGAAGAAAACTTTTTTTATCTATTGTTCCCAGACAATGAAATTTACAATAACAATCTAACATTTCCTAACGACTATTAAATGGACCACCATGTAATTTTTCTATTAATATTTATGTCCCCTTTTAGTGAAACCACATTGTTGATCCCCTAATCAGGCCATCAGGTTCAACATCCCATAATGTATGAAATTATTGTTCTTTACCAAATGTTACAAAACTATGTACCCTCTTATTAGCTTCAGCTGTGCTCTGAGTTGAGTGCTAATTAGAGAATGTTAGCACACTACTGCTAAACTAAGATGGCAAACATTATACCTGCCATGTATAAGCATATCAGCATTGGCATGTTAGCATGCTGGTATTAGCATTTAGCTCATAGCACCACCTTACAAACTAGCTTGGCTGTAGACTGCTTTCAAGGTCAGGCTTTAAAAAAGTGTGCAGTGGAAATATGAGAAAATGGGGACAAAGAGAGATATTTTAAAAAAAAAAAAACTCAACTAAAACAGCTAAATGAAATATGAATTAATGTAAAAATGATCATAACATGTAGTCTAACTGATAACAAACACCATGGGTCTTTCTCAGGACATCAGGTTGGTCTTAGTGCAGCAGGAAGAGTATCTTATTATCAAAACCAAAACTGCCCAAGAAAGTAAACCACTCATCCGGTAGTGTTTGCCTCTTAAAAACCACCTTGTTTGACCCCAATATGGCAGCCCTTTTACAAACCACTGAAACCACTGTCGCCAGCTGGCTCCCATTGATAACTCACTTCCAAACCACCTTGCCTGGTTAAATGGGTCTGATGCGCAACACTGGTGTGGACAGGAATCCTTTTGGGATTTCTTGACAAAGCAAATGTATTCCTAACAAATACACAAAGTGATTAGAGCAAACCATAAAACAGACCACCTTTAAGAAAAGGATGCTTTCAATTTAACTTAAATTTATTCTACAGGCTCTTTTAACTGCAGACATTTGACTTGTCAAGGTAAGAAAAGTTCAGATGTTACTAAAAACAAAGAACAGACAAATTAGTCCTGACAAAAGTTTAAATAAGCCAAACTAAATGAAAAGGCCTACAGTATTTACTGTTGTAGTTTGTGTACCTTGAATTTGCAGTGACTTTAGGGGAATATCCACAAGTTGCCACCTTATTAAAAATATTTACAGCAGCTGGTTTCTACTATCGTCAAGCAGCATAACACAAGAGGTCATGTAAACAAAAAACAGCAAGAAGCAAATTATTAAAAATGATTCATTTATTTATTTAAGCCCGAAAACATAACATGACATGTCAAACACAAAAGAAACACTTAACTGCGTTGTTTAAATGCTTTACAGAGGATAAACAAAATCTGCTTGAATCAACTAATGACTCCTACACTAAAACTACAACCATGCCCATGAGTGAGATGAAAAAAACCCCTTCAAGAATATTCTGGGAGGAGCGATAAACCAGAATGATTTCACCATTTCCCGGAGCTGTCAGTAGGAAACCCTGCTCAAATATCAAATATAACATGAGCTTTCAGCGTCGGTCACATGATGCATTTGTACTCTAACAGCAAAACACGTAGACAGCAAATATAACTCGAGTCTGTTGATTTGTCTGTCAGTCCATTTGTGATATCTCAACATTGAGTTCAAATGCTTGGTCCTTGGTTTGGGTGCACAACAGGTAAAAGAGTGTGTGTGTTTAGTCAGACTCTTCCTCTGAGCTGGCAGGTGTAGACACGGCCTCCTCCTCCTCCTCGTCTGATTCCTGCTGGAAATTTATCGAGAAATGAGGGTAAGTACAGCATTTATGAGTCACAACATGCAAGAAAAATTTTGTTATTTATTCCTTCTGTTATATCTCATCAGATATACATATAGTTGGGATATATACGGTTCCCAAATAGCCGTATAAGCTTTGGCTGATCACTATATATAAGACCGATCCTTGTTGCATCACAGTTGTATGGGTGAATTTTAACATATTATAGGGTGGAAATACGTCGAGTGATGTTTTGGTCTTTTCTGCAGCTGTTCCTCAGTCCGCTGCAGGTTACCAACTTCACAATAACTGACACAAGTTCAAAAGTCCTCTCACTTTCTGCCTTGATTTAAATGGCAAGATTTACTCACACAACACAAAACGCTTAAAAATAAAATAAAAGGCCTTGATCTTGCTAAAAAAAAAAGTATTTAAGTTTGAGTTTAAGTTTTCTTTTTTTATCAAAGTCATCCAGAGAGTTGTTTGCACATCCATAGCAAGCAGCAACTGGTAACAGCTTATTCTGTAATAACACATTTTTCATTTATATCAGCCGTCGATGCAACGAGCTGCTCTGACTAGCAAGAAGCCAGTCTGGTCAAGTAGCCCTTTGCAGAGCTGCCAGGTTGATTCAAAAACATCATTATCAGCCAGAAAATAATAAAATGTCCACTCTGGAACAAACCAGGCAAAAATGATGTCAACCCACTAATACAAATTTTTACTGACATAAGACATACCAAAGCCACCAAGCTGGGTGGAAAACTGCCTAATCTGGCAGCATTTCCTGAGCGTAAAATTTCCCTCTCTAAATGCAATTATTTTCTGCTCACAGTGTCGGTCCATTAGAGGCCACCAGAAATTTAACATACTACATACTTTTAAACTGCCATGTGGATGAGTACGCCAACAGACCAAGACAGAGGGCAGAGCATTTTCAGTCAGCAGTTTCCACATGTTTTGTACGCAAGAATGATTAATGTGAGAGTATCCATTTAAATGTTAACACAGCACGCAATTAAAATATCATATTTTCATCAAATTATGGTTTTCACAGCTGGAAATGCAGAAGGCGCAGTGCAATCAATGGTCTGAACGCCACTTCCAGTCCTACCTTCTTCCTCTTGGATTTGCTCTTGTGGTCAGAGTCTGACGAACTCTCCTCACTGGTGTCGATGAACTCTCGACTCTTGAAGCTGTCGTTTCCTCCTCCCCGCTCCTTGTCCTTATCTCCCCCTGCAGATTTCCTCTTCTTCTCCTCCTTTTTACCTCCAGATTTTTTACTCTCTCTAATGGGTAAAGAGTGGAGAAAAAAAAAAGTACATATTAAAACTGGCTGTATGAAGAGAGAAAAAAGTTTCTGTGTTTTCCTGTGAGCATTACTTCTTGGAAACAGACGTTGAGCCTCCGCCACTCTCCTTGTACTCCTTCTTTGCTTTATCATACTGCCTCTTTGCCTCTCCTGCCTTTGCTTCCCATTCCTGAAGGAAACAGAGAAGAAGTGTAAAGCGAAGAAAATGAGCAAGACATCAAGTAAAAAGCACTGCACACATTATTTATCTAAATCTAAGTGATCATACCTTAGCTTGCATACTTTGCCCTAACATTATTCTATTCAGGTAAGGCAAAGTCTCCTCTCACCTCCTTCTCGTCTTTGCCCAGTTGTCTCCACATCTCTCCGGCTTTCTTGGATATTTCTGTGATGGAGATGCCTGGGTTTTCAGACTTGATTCGCTCTCGGCTGGAGTTGAGCCACAGCATATAGGCACTCATCGGCCTCTTGGGGCCGCCGGTATCTTTCTGCTTCTTCTTCTCGAATTGAAGAAAAGGAGGAAAGACTGACAGGTAAACTTGTGCATTTACATAAGTTAATATAAGCTGTACATCTGTTTGTAGTAGTACAGGCGTCCAGAAAACCGACTGCTTGAATCTTGTTTTCTTTTCTATGAGACGTTTCTCTCATACGTCCTCCCTGTTTCAACTGCATCCTCACCTCTTTACGTGGTTTCCTTTCTTTTTTCTCCTTCACCACTTTGGCTTTCTTGGCCTTCTTCCTCTTTGCTTCCTCATCCTCACTATCATCCCCGTCATCACTGCTGTTGCTTGCAGAAGCGTTGCTGTCATACCTGATTATGGAAGAGAAGAAACAGAACAGGAATGGAGAAAGTTACATCAGCTGTAGAAAAGAAGCCAGGGTGACGGATGAAAAAATTCTCAAGGAAAATGGTTTTTGGAATAATGAGGAAAACTTCCAACAAACAGAAATCTTAGGAAGATGTCACTCACTCTTCTGCAATGTCATCATCTTCTTCTCCAGGGTTAAACGACTCATCTGAACAGTGAAACAGGACAAAAGCCAGCGATGAAACCTACTGATCTTTTGAGCTCAACATGTTTTGCCGACTTCCATCACAACGAGACTGTTACTCACCGCTTCCGGCATCTGATTCGTCGCTGTCGATGCCCTCCTCTCTGATCTTGCCCTCAGCTTTCATTCTCTCCAGGTAGGCATCGTGCTGGTCATCGTCTGAGTCACTATACTCGTCAATTTTACCCTTCATGCCCTGAAAGTAAACTGCACAGTCAAAAAAAAACCCACACTACCCACGATACTGAAGAGTCTCCATGACCAAGAAGTCAGGAGGAGCTCATCTTAGTTTCAGGTCTGCAATTAAGTATTACTTTTAAAGTTGATAAACTATTTAGTCCATAAAATAAAATGCTGAAAATGCAAATTATTATTTCACAAAGCTCAAGGTTTTCAAGGTGCTCTACCTTAATTCAGTTCACTGTGACATTACACATACACACATAGTGTAAAAAATTGTAAGAACCCCAACACACCAGGCCAAGTGACAGTGACCTTTGTTTTTTTTGAATCTGCGCCAGAGAAAAAAAATCACTTCAATCAGTTGCCCGGCGAAAGCAAATCAGTGTGCAAGAATAGTAGTGGAAGTGAGGAGAGCAAGAGAACGACTGAAGCCATGAGGTCACACACAGGCTGCAGGCATATCAGATTTGTTTCTCTAATCAGATCTTCACCAGACTCACTGCACTGTTGGCAAGTGATCAGATCAAAGTTGTGTGTCCAGACATCACCAACCTATTTGAGTGGGTTTGCTGTGGTTAAGAGACTTTACATCGCGGAAGCAGGCAGATGGGAAATTCATTTCCACTGTGCTATTTTCTCCACCAATCTGATCTTTCCCTAACTTGGCGCACCAGATGGTTTGTTGCACACAATCATCCAATCATCTGTTTGGAAAAGGGCAGGTGCTTTTAAAAAAAAAAACATACTGTGCACATGATTGTATGAACCATCAGTCTTTTACAGGCTAACTTAAAATCAGTTCAACAAACTACATGAACTACTAACTTGAGTGAAACTCCAGTTGTGTCCATGCAGGAGAAGAGTGACAACAATATCAGTGCCTTCCTTGCTATTTCAATAAAGAAATACTCTCCAGTTCTAATATAACTGGCAGTGTAGCAACATCTATTCTAATGTCTTTAGGAGCCGCTTTAGTTGTTTTAAAATAAACTGTAGCGTGATCGTCCCAAACAATGTTGTTGAAGAAGAAACCAAAACTACCTGTGGCGTTACAGCAGTTCCTAGTAAGCTGCTGATTGGTCCAAACCACTGTTAAGACGGACGGATTCTCATGCTGCATTATCTTGCGAATTCTGCTGCCTTGCAAGGTAAGTCATTCCCATCTCCATGCATCAATATCTTTGTCTACCTTGGGACGGATGTTCAAGCCAACGAGGCTCATATGAAAACAACAATCGGAAATGGAGAACAGGCCCATTCATTTTCACTGACCCACTCTGCTGACCCTGTCACCATAGCAACAGATAGCCTTGTTGCCAGTAAAATCCAGGCTGGAGCTTTGACTTTGTTGTCAGCCAGACCAGGAACTTGTACATGTCAACAGGCAGCATAGAGGGTAGTGCAATCAGCACCGCCTGTGTTAGGCAGTGATTGTGATGACGGCTGTGTCGAGTGTTGAAGCACACCAAAAGCCCCCGGGTCACACACATTAGTAGGCATGATGCAAACACACTCAGTTATCAGTCACACAATTCTTCACCCCGAGTGTCCCATGATTAGTCCTAAATCACTCAAGAATTAATAGGTTCAACACCAATTTAATAGATAACATCCAACCAAAAACAAAATTATAGGACAAATCCTCAATAACACACACACACGCACACACGCACACACACACACACACACACAGCAGCACGCCATGCAAGCAGAAATCACTCCACACTGAAAAAAATTAAGCATCTACTCCACACGTGACGCCCATGACCATACCCACCTTCTTCTACAAAGGTACAAGGACAAAAACACAGAAGAGGGGCAACAAGGATCAATATCTGGGATGTAATTCTGACCAAACTCATGAAATATCTTTGCTCACAAACAGAGTGTTTGAATGAAAGTTCGAATGATAAATAGATTACCTCTTTGAAGCCTCTGTTCTTGATGTTGAGCTTCTTGGCGTTAACAAAGTCAAACAGTTTGCCGTACTCTTCCCTAAAGAAAAGAGAGAGACAGAGAGGAAGGGTAGATTCTGGGCTGAATGATGTGATTTAAAATCTCACAAGATTTGTCACATTTATCTCAATAACAGTGGATGCAACTTTAAGTACTTTTGAAATCAATCAGCACAAGGTATTTCTGTTCTCATGCTTGCTTGTATAAGTGCTTACCTTTAAAATTTCTATGGATTAATTACTGTACGACAACTTTAAGATTCTGGACCGGGCTTCTTATCCACTACATGTAAACACCTTATCCAGTTTTCACATTTGTGTCTGCTGTATGTGCAGCTGTGTCCTGAGCTTGAGTCTCATAGCATGCAGTTAATACAATATGAAATATGAGTGAAGTCTGACAACACTAATGCAGACTTTTAGTGCTTGTTGGTCTTATGTTCCATTACTGTGATAAGATGCACAAGCCGAATCAGCAAAATGGTTCATTAGACAGAGTCTAGGCAGCCAGACACCAAAATGACTCTATCTTCATCTGCTTCAGTAACTCAGAACCCTGGATAAGATTAGAATAATCTTTTTGAGAGTGTGATTAACCAGGATCCCCTGTGATCCATGTAAATCATCCAGATCAGAACCTCGAAAAGAGTCAGAATAGTAGTAAGGATGAAAAAAGGGGAAGATTCTGTGCCCTCACCTCTCAATGCTGCTGAAAGTGTACTGATTTCCCTGCTTGGTCTCAATTTCAAAGTCAAAGGATCGGGTCGTGGTGGTGCCTCGAGCAAAGTTGACGCAGGAGATCTCCTCAAAGCGCAGGTGCACAGGGGGCTTGTGGACGTAGATGAAGCCCCTCTCCAGTGGGTAGAGGAGGCCTGAGGAGGCCTTGAAGGAGCAGGTGATGCACTGAGCCCCAGAGTGACTGTGGAAGAATCAAGCAGGTTTAGTGGAATTTACGTAAACATGTAGGAAGGAGCGTTTTGAACTCATCCATTAGGTGCTTACCCCTGGAAGTTTCCTGGCACTGTGATTTTGCGGTTGACCAGGGCTTTCATCACCCGACTGACCATCTCATACAGAGACCCAGACATGTTTTTGCTGAGTTTGCCCTCAAAACGGCGCTCCACATCTTCTCTGTTAGATACAGCAAGGAGAGGAAATTAAACACTTCAATGTCTTTGTGGTATTTGTAACAAACAATGCAAAAGTTGCTGAAGCCACTGTGAACACAAGAAAATGACTCCTCTAGATATTTGCTTCCCCCTTGTGGACACATGTCTTGTAGCCTCAAAATGTGTGTATTGAACACATGCAGTGTTTTACCAGTAAAGGGTCTGGCATTACCAGTGTAACAGGCTCATATTACACTAGGCTGAACAAAGCCTTTAAAATCATGATGTTCTTTACTGTCACAAACTCACTCGCTCATGTTGAGGGTGAGGTTGATGTCCTCTTCTTTGGAGAAGAGCAGAATGAGAAAGTGATAACGTGTCTGACCCTGCTTGATGGGAGGATCCAGACTGATCTATGGAGACATCAAAATCGAGAGACAGTAATGAGGAAAAAGAAGGGAAAATGATTGCGTGAAGTGCAAAAAAACATGTGACAGAAAAGTTTAAAAAATCCACTTACCACAAAGAACATCTGTCTCTGATCCTTGTGTGGCAGCAGGAAAAGACGGAGGACGGTGGTGTAAGGAATCTTGTAATCAAAGGTCTTACCATGGAGGTGAAGGAATGTCGGGTAGATACGGATGTCATATCTGAATGAGGACAGAGATAAATGAGAGAACAGTCTGGTAGTAGTAGATAGTCTTTACCAGGGTAAAATGAGTTCACAGCCCTGTTGTTGAGGGAGCTGAGCAGTAACACTATCTTGTTTGGACATCTGACAACAAACACTGCATTTATTCATAAAACTGCATGGTCCAATGTGCTGTACAAATGAGGAAATTTTTAAGTAACTTTTTTTAATGTTTAAGTGTTGATCCTCTACCTTCCTCTGGGTGTAAGACACTGCAGCTCTTTGAAGATACACACAGCGTCTCCGGTGGCCTGGATCACATCGGCCTTAGACAACACACTCTGGGCAAACGCCTGCAGGAACAGAGGCCATTTTAGCACCATTACCAGTGAAGATTAAAAAACAACACACAAACACAAAAAGAGGGAACCAACTACTTATAGAAAGATAGCCCATCCTCCCTCACCTCAACAGGGTCTTGTCTTTCATCAGACTGGCTGGGCGGGACGTAGAATCGGACCTCCATGAGGGAAACCTCAGTGTCGTCATTCTGGTGAAACTCCAGAGTGACTTCGTTTTTCCCTGTGGCACACTGGGACACGTTGGACAGCGGGATCTCGAATGCTGTGTTGTCATTTATATCAAATGATAACAGTGGACCTGCAGAGGGAGAGGGAGTAAGAAGCAGAAAAACACAATGCCAATGGCTGCTTTTTTCATCTCTTTATCTTTTGATTAACCAATAAGAATCTTTCAGTGACAGTACTGGCAAGGACATTTTGGTTGTTAAGTGTGTATTTTGTTACCTGAGAATTTTGCCGTTCCCCAGTTCCAACCCTTCACACACATGTCCTTCTCTGTCAGCTCCACCTTGTAGTTAGCCTTGAAAAACTCAGAAATCTTCTCATAGTCCTGTTTGCCAAAAAGTAAAAGGGGGGAAAGAGAGGAGGAAAGACATGAGATAAAGCAGAAAACAAAGTGGAGAAGGGAAGGCGTGATAAAAAGACAAGGAGAAAAAGAAGAAACAGTAACAAACTTGCACTGACTGGGTCAAAGCTTAGAAAAATACGCTTAAAAAAGGTGAGGGGATGGGAGGCTAATTAATCACAACGCAATTATAAGTGTGCTTGCCGCTGAGGCCTCTTGGGGACACTGGAGGTGAATGTAATCCATCCGCCCTCTCTGTCCTCCTCCCCTCCACACCGCCGCTAACAATCAGCCTGTTTATTTATCCTGCAGGGCTGCTTACAACTGGAGAGGACACACACTCACACAGCGACAAACACATGGTCAAACACACACACACACACACATACAGGCACTGTCCTAGTAGTACACACACACATGTGGAAGTGATTGTGGTGTGCGAGTGTGCGCAGGGTAGAGAATGAGACTCTGTGGGAAACAGAGTTTATGCACCTGGATATCTGCCTGTCCATAAGGTTATTACAGCCAATTAGAGCCCAGAGAGTCGCTGTGTGTGCGCATATGTGTGTGCACTGAGGTTCATCAGCGTGTTTGTTAGCCTGGATGAGGGAGTTGTTTAGATAGGAGAGCCTATGCGACCAGATGTGTAAATGCATGATAATCAAGAGTTTGTGCAGGAGCAGCCTGTTCGTGTTCATGTGTAAATTTGTATGTTCATTCTCAGTGTCCTCGTCCGACATGCTGCTGTTGAGTGTTTCTCTGCCGCTCATTACAGCTTTGGCAGATTTGTTGTTGCTCAGCTTATTTAATCATAATAAACACAGACCCCCCACCACCCACCGCAGACGTGCGTGCGTACACGCACACGCACACGCACACACACACACACACACACACACACACACAGTCTTGCCCAACATAACTGCCCCGTCTGTCTTTTATTACGACCTTTTCCAACCATACTCTTCCAAACAACTTTCAATCTCTCATTTGTTAAAACTGTGGATGTATTAAGAAAAACGGGATAATGAATTCCTTCTCCCACATTTTTTGGCCCAAAGAGCTGGCTATCTCGCTGTTGTTTGCGTCCGGCACACATCAACAGCAGAAAATTATTTCATGACAAGCCTCTATAAAGATTTCTTACTGTGATTTGACCAAGTGGATTAAATTCTGATTATACACAGAGTCAAGAAATTTGTTTTTATTGCTCCTTTTCTAATGACTCTCTAGAGGGGGAAAAAAAAATCTTTTTGAGCCAGTATGCAGGGGCTATGAAACCCAAAACAAAATACCTGAGCACATCCGCTTCAATAATCTCATTCTACAACATTATAGAAAATAGAAAATAAATAATAAAAAAATTTGCTAGTATATTTTGCTTTGAGAAATACAAGCAGGTTTTTCTAAAAAAAAGCCTTTTGTTCACTTAAAAAAAGCCAGACTTCTCCAATGTTAAGATTGTGTGAAAGCAAGCAGCTGTTGCAGAGCTCAGTCTAAATGAAATATACAGGCTAAAACCAGAAAGTTTATGCTTTTAATTGGAAAACTTTCAGTAACTGTGAATAGGTAAGACAGAGTATGAGTATGTGTAGGTAACTTTTAAAACACAAGAAAATGAGTACCAACTGAGCAAGCAGTAAATTAAAAATGCTAATGATTATTCTCTTAATTCATCGATTTCTTGTTGTTTTTTGTGGTGACAAGCAAGAAAAAAAGTACAAAAAAGTCGGGGTTTGATTCTGAGCCTGGTGCTAAAATGCAGTCACACCTAGCAGCTGCATTCACCCAATTACACACTCCCAGCATAAACAATGTCTTTGGGCCAGTGACAAACTAAACATGTAAGAGACATGAACAGAAGTGACGCACACACTTCTGCAACCACCATTCATCCAGCTGACTATTACAGGTCAGCTACATAGCAGCGTCTCTGGCACACTTCAGACGGACATATGCATCAAAGCCTCCACGCAGCCTGCCAGCAGCTCAACCTCCTGCCAACCCCCAATTACTGACACTGGCTGTGGGATAATAAACAATGACATCACGCCCTGTGATTCAGGACGAGAAGATCCATCTCCAAAAAATACGCTGATTAACCCCAGGAGACGCCGCCGCTGACAGCCACAGACTCTGGGTCATACCCACCCCTCCATCCCAGGCTTTAACTTGCGTGCTGACATTCTCCATGCACTCAGGGCAGGGGGAAGAAAGAAAAAAATAAGGTGATAAAAAACAAACATGACCACATTTTTTTTTTCTGGTTCGTTTTGTGAGCCAAATTGTTTCAGTGGACTGATATAAACACCGACTCACAAGAGCCGATGATTACACTGTTTATGGAACACATGCTAACGCTGGTTTTCCTCATTAATCCCATTAGGAGCTCTGGAGAGAAGAGCTGAATCATTTACATACTTCTGATAGCAACACACGCATGCACACACGCATACACACACACGCACTTGCACACAACCTCAAGTGGTGGACTTTTTTTTTTTTACAAAGCAGTATTTTTTTTCCATGTTAATGTCTGACAAAGGATGGAAGTTGTTTATCTGTAGCGGTCCCCTTGCTTGTGTTACATCCTTTGTCATAAACACAGCACTGAGCAAACCGGCAGAATGTGTCAGTCTGTAATATTCCACTGTTGCCTTGTTCTTCTCTGAGTAAGGTAACAATTATTTCCCAGAAACAGAAAAATGCAACCAGAGAGATTTAGAGTCTGTTGCAGTATTACGACAGGAAAATCAAGGATGGTATAAAGCTGGAGCCTGACAAATCCTGTAAACTTTAAGAAGGTTTTGTATGGCGCCTGCAGATATTTAATGCATTAAAAATAAAATAAATAAATAAAAACAACAAGACTCCTCACTCACCGTGTCCCTGAAGCCATCATACTTGTAGATATGTCCTGTGCTGGTGCCAAGTTTGATGCCGTGACCTAAACACACTCGTCTCCATTGGGCGTGGTTGAGCTCACCGGCCGGGATGCTGTCCACCTTCCCCGTCTTGCTGCTCTTGTAAACCACATTTTGTTTGCTGAAACGCAGCCGTCCATCATTCTGCAGGAACAAAGGAAAGAAACACATATATACATACAGACTTAGATGAGACTAACATCCAGGTGCTGGTTCATAGCTACAAGAAAGATTTTGTTTGTAAGGCTGAAAGGAGAATTTGACCAATTATTAAGAAAGTTGTCAAAAATTAATTGTTGTAAAGTAAAATCAGGCAGAAAAGCTACTTTACTTAATCAAAGAATCAAAAATCCAAGATGATATTTGTTACATCACAGAATCAATTCAATATTATTACTCTGCCCAGCCTTACCTCGGCCCTGGAAAATGCCACTGTTTTTTGATTGTTTCCTAATATTTTGAAGACCTAAAGATTACACAAGGTAATGGACTGCAGATTAATTGTTAATAATGAAAGTTGCTTCTAGTCACGGCCACATTTTGCAACGATTACTTTGTTAATAATAACGATTATGCAGGAAATTATTGAGCTTTTCCCTGTTACCAACTTAAACATATTTAGTACCAAAGCTGATAAACAGAGATGGACTTTAATATATAGTATGGAGATGTCCATAGAACCACAAAGCAATGGATTTCTTGTAGAATTAATTTTCTTTAGGATATTCTAACATTACTAAACTGTATCAATCATCTTGTATGAATCTTAGTAGTGCAACGTGGATTACTTTTTAGACTCATGGCCATAAAACTGTAGTTTTATGTCTTTTTTTTTTTTGTATGATTTCACAAATACATTCAGGAACATTATTATGTTATTATATATTTAAATACTGAGGTAAAATCATCGTCAGGCCGGTTATCATCCCATTTTTAAGTGGACATCTTTCTGTGTAGGGATATTGTTCAAAAACTATTTCCCAGTATGGTTCCTCCCTACACATTACTGAAGAGAGGAGAGGTGGATGGTGAGGATACTGACCCAAGAGCCTTTCACCTCCTGGTAAATCTCGTTGAACTCCAGGGTGTCTCCCATCTCTCCTACAGGCGATGACTGATGCTCTGTGCCAAAAAGAAAATGCATTAAATAAAACCAAATCTCCACAGCACTTATATCAAACACTGAAATCTATCACTGTTTTTTCCGTAATCTGTAATTTCAGTTTAGGCCATGAAGTTTCCAGGAGATCGGTCAATGTTGATAAAAACATGGTGGTCAGACACGCAGTGACTGAGTCAATCACTGAGTCAGACTGAGGAGACAGACAGAAACATGCCACCCTGTGACGGTGTAAACACTAAAAGCAGTCTTTTATTCTGCAAACAAAACTTTGGTTTTCTTTATTACAGTAGTATCCCCGACTGACGCGCTACCCTGTCTTCCCACAGTCACAGCACTGACACATAGCACTAGGAGCTATGTTAGCAAAGAGTTTATGTGGTCGACTGTTAGCGTAAAAATCCTCATAGCAAAGTTAAACAAATATTCAAACGTATTCCTCACTGACTTAAATCGGTTAGTAGCCATTATCTTCAACAGAGACGATAACTTACATCAATGCTGCGCCGCTAAAAATAGCTAGGCTAACTACAATTGCATTGGGTTTGCTTCTTTTGTTATGTTAACTTTCGTTTAGTCCGACTGACTCATCTTCTTAAAAGAGTTAAAGGCGAGAGGCGCTAGCACCGCCCCGTACAGCACATCAAATCGAGCGCACCATCCGAGCTAGGCCGGTGTGAAGCATCAAGTGATGTTCAGAGTTAATTTAACTGACTAAATAGCTTTACGTAAAGCATGTTAGAAACTTTTACTCTCTTGATACGTGCGAATATTTCAAAATGAGACTCTAAACAAAATATACGGTACAGTTTGGAAACTTTCTGTCTTACTGTCAATGTGATGAGCGGCTTCGCCTGTTTCCCGCGTGTAGCATCAGGAGCTAGCGTTACGTCACAGGAAAGCCTAAGGAGGCGAATGTATTTTACTTCCGGTTTGGCGATTTTATTTTAATTATTAAGGCTTTAAACGGAACACACGCTTGGGTGCTTTAGATGGCGATGTTTGTACAATGTTTTAAATATTGAGTTTCTTAAAAATATTGTGTGAAAATAAATTGGTGATACAGAGTCCTCGCAACAGAGCAGACTGCAGTGACCACGTTTTACCACTGGGGAGCACACCACACATCTGATGAAATATACCGCTTCTGTCTCTTCTATTCTCTTCTTTTCCTTTCTTCTTTTGTTATTCTTTTTTTAAGGCCCATTCTAAGATAAAACATAAATGTACAGATGAAGCAGTTGGGTACAGGCTTAGTAGTTTAGTAATAGACGCAGATATATGTTGCATTTACTAAGTGAGATTTAAAAATAAATAGTTATGTATATTTTGTAATAGCGTGAATCATAACGGACCAAGTTTGACTGAATGGGAAGATGCTGAACCAAACAAAAGTCACAGAATAAACTTCTCATGGCTAGATTATTCTGTTAAGGAGTCTTGAGCCACAGATGAACTGTTTGGCCTGTAAACTCATCTGTTTCTCCCACTCTGCAGTGCAGTGTGTAGGCTTACGTTTTTCTACTCGGACCTGGATTTGCTCGTAGTAATTTGACTAAACATTGAATTCCAGAAAGTGCAACTTTCAGTAAAATTACATAACTGAAATGAAAAATTGAGCCCTCCTCCTAACGGGGCCCCCATGCATTTAAGGCCCTAATCATGTCAGTCAGGCTATTGTGCTTCAGTGGTATACATTTACAAATAATGTTATGTTAAATCGGACAAAACTAGTTAACACAGGGAAGTAGGCTATTAAATTAAAGAGCCCATGAGTTCTGGGGTCCCAAGCTTTCCGAGCGCGACAGAAACGGGTTTGGATTGGCCTATGTGATTTTTCTTTCTTTATTTCTCTTTTTTTTTAGCTATTTAAATTATTTCCAGGACTCATTGAGCAGTTCAATCAATGGTGACGCTTTTACCTGAATTTATCTCTTTGCGCACGCGCAACCACTACGCGCGTGTCACGGTGGGCAGCTGATGGCATGCATAATGACAGCTGGAAGTGAGAGAAGATCACCGTGATCTCAATGTCAATTAAAGCTAAAACTCGGGGAATGTGGGGAGAAGAACTGCGAAGAAACAGGCAAACTCCCTCTTCCAACCTCAGAAACAGAAAAAATAGTAAAAAGTATAACTTTTGTCGCAACTTAATCGCAATTTATTTGTTGCCCTCAAATTTATAGACCCTAAAATACTCCTGTCGACAACAAGGCCTATTAAAATTTTACTTCGCTTTCCGAATCGCCTGTTTCACTTTATGTGACGTTAAGCTATTTTTCTATAGTGGCCTGTTGGCCTATTTAAAGTTTTAATTTATAGGGTATGTCTATAAATTATTTTAGGACTTGGCTACTTTGGGCCCTCTTTTGTGTAAAAAAGACGTGGGGAAATAAGATTTTAATTGTACATTTTATTTTGTTTAAAGACAGTCCCAGGAATGAAAAATAAACTACTAATGAAAATGATTTTAAAAAAATACCAAAAAAGGAAAAACAAGCCAATAGCTGAGATGGAGACGGAGAGGAAAGTGGAGCGAGATCATGTAATTCCTGGTTTCCTGGATGATTTAAAGGGTCGCGGGGTTGCCGGCGGGTCCGCCTGGCCTGCAGTGAACTGATCCAGCCGGACTCTCACCTTATTAAAGGCAGGCAGATTAGAGATCAAACAGCCGCAGTCAGATTTCGTTCGTTCAAGGGGATGACGAGGGGGGAAAAGACAGAAATGAGTTGTGACAAGTCCCGTGGTTCAGCGGCTCTGTCAAGTTGAGCTGTGATGCGTCAACCCGGTGAATCACCAGCACCGAGGAGGAGGATAACGAAAGGGAGAGACAGGGATGGGAAGGAGGGGAGGAAAAGGAGAAAAGGGTAGAAAATGAGGAGGAGGAGGAGGTACAAAAAGGCTCCGCCGTCATTCAGTCTGTCATACAGACCACACGCACCAAGACAGCGGACCGTCAATATTGAAGCTCCATCCTGAGACAGTCTCCTCTCAGATCTGACATTTTTTATTTTTTATCAATAGCCTACAATCATTTATGCGATCAAATCGACGGCATTTTTCTTTTATCACCTTCAGAGTTGTCTGAGGGAGGAGGGCAGATTTAATTGCGCAGACACATGACGAAAAGTTTGCGATTTTGTTATTGAGGGGAACTAACCTACAAGAGGAGAGAAGGCAACTCTATCGGGGTTAATTCTCAGCAGCTTGCCGGTGGATGAACGTCTGAGAGCGCACCAAACGGAATAAAAGGATTTGGAGAAAATGAAAAGGTGTTACGGAGGTAAGCACATTAATATCTAGTTAGTGCTTTTTTTAATGAAAGTTTAAAAGAAAATGTGAAAAACACTTTTTCTTTCATCAAGCAAGGGAACAACCTTCCTGTCCTGCTCTGATAATTAGACAATTATTATTTTAGCTAATTGCAATTTTCCCTTAGTTCTTCCATATGGAGATGTTTTTCTTGCAAATCGCGCTAAAATTAGACTTTAGAAAATTGTTGCATAAAAGTTGCGCACAAAATTTGTAGGAGCATGTTTCTCTTTTTGCACACTTTCAGAATAGTATTCTCTTTTATGATTTTATTGTGCGTAAATTGGTAAATTGGTAAATGTTGCAGTTAAAACTAAAGGACCTAATTACAAACATGATCTTATATATTCTATTCGTATGTTCTATTCAAACTGTTTTTTGCTGGGAAGAAATGGACCAAGCAAAAACGTGAAGCTTTAAAATGCTTTTAAATAATTTATGAAAGTTCATGTTTTTTAAACATCTCAAATAAGTCAAAAGGTGGTTGCAAATCATTTCTTCACTTTAGAAAAAGAAGAAACAGACGTTCAAATGCAAACCTCAAAGGTTCAAAGACATAATGTTACACAGAGGCAAACTTTTATGTCTTTTAGAGGTTTACTGTCTATTTTTGGGTTTTCCAAAAACTGTAAAGACAATGTGAGACAGGACGGGAGAGAGGGGTAGTAAAAAGACTGAAAAGAAATGTGTGTGTGTGTATGTGTGTGTGTGTGTGTGTGTGTGTGTGTGTGTGTTTAAGAGAAGGAGAGGGGCGGCTCTTATTCACAGTAAAAAATGACTGGGGTTTAGGGGGTCAGAGGCAGCTAAAGCCCCTGTCTAGTTAGCTGTCACTGATATGAGAAAGTACATGATTCACGTTAGTCAGGGTGTGAGAGGACGCACACACACACACACACACACACTCACACAACCTCTCTCTCTCTACCCCTGGGACCATTGGTGCGGCTGCTTCTCCGTGTCTATGAAAGGCAAAGGAGGTGAAAGAAAGTGGGAAAGACGGAGCTGAGGGATCGCTGTGTGATGAAATGATAAATAAAAGATCACCAAATTCTTCCCTCTCTCTCTCTCTCTCTCTCTCTTTGTCCCATGTACATCCTCCCTCACTCTCTCCTCGTCCTGACTAGGTGGTCACATCCTGTGAACAGGCCGACCATTAGCAAATTTTGAGAAACTTTAGAAGGACAATAAAGCTGTATAAACAGAAAGCAAGAACATGCATGCCTTTCACACACACACTCTCACACAAACCCACACACACCATCACACACACACCATCGCACACACACACCCCCACAGGTAGACACACACATCGACACGTTTACACACAAACTCAGGAACATGTTTTTTCTCCCTTTTAAATACACATAAACATTTCTCTCCCTGTCTCCCTATCCAACACACATGTAGGCCTACACACACTGACACACAGATGCAAACACACACACACACACACACACACGTGCACGCACTCACACATACACAGACAAGGCCTGTTATTGCTGAGAGGGTTGAATTA
Organism: Acanthurus leucopareius; assembly: GCA_029814765.1. NCBI lineage: Eukaryota > Metazoa > Chordata > Actinopteri > Acanthuriformes > Acanthuridae > Acanthurus > Acanthurus leucopareius. Next base: position 13,467,394 of record JAQMCX010000058.1, on the reverse strand, counting down.
GTGTCGGTGTGTTTCAGATAAAAGCCTTAGTGTGTGTGTTGGACCAGTCAGCTCAAACACACCGACCGTCCAACAGGAGGAAACAAAGGAGGAGTACAAGGAAAAAGAAAGAGACAGAGAGAGAGAGAGAGAGAGAGAGAGAGAGAGAGAGAGAGAGAGAGAGAGAGAACAGGGATGTGGAAAAGAAGAAAAAGTGAACATTCACATCTTTTGATTCGCTCAGCGCCATCCTCGATTCTTCACGGTATATATATGGATGTCAGGAGGATGTGTGGAGGGGGGGCGGGCGGTTGTGTGTGTTGGGGGTGAGAGGGAGCAAAGAGAGGTAGAGTCAGATAAAAGTAAATAGAGAGAGAGGGAGGGAGGGGGAGAGGGAGAGAGGAACTGGCGGTAGAGGGGTTAATGCAGTGCAGATTCCCGATTGACAGAAGTTAGCAGCACCCAGAGGGGAAGAGAGAGGAGAGGGAAGGGGGGAATGATATAAAATGAGTCGGTCACGCTTTGAACAGTTACACATGCTGTTTACATTTTTCCCAAATTAACATGGCCCCTCGCTTCAGAAAACTCTCCCTCACCGGCTCCTTCTCTCCCTTTCTCTCCCCTCCACCAACTCCTTTTCCTCTCCCTTCCTCCTTTCGAATCCTCTCTTCCTCCTCCTCCTCCTCCTCCTTCTCCTCTGTCTCTATCCCTCAAGACCTCGAATCATCTTTACTCACTCTCAGATATGGATTCAGAGCAATGACAGCAGTCATTCAAAAAATTACAAAACTCTTGAACTACTGATGAAAATCCTGCAATCAGAGCTTTACAATATATTGGAACATCAGCAAAATGCCCTCAAAGCATTAAGTGTTGTGACCGAACAGGATGAAACAAACTATAATTCTTATTTTGTTATTTAGGATTTAAATATGTATAAGATAATAAAATTTACAGTCTAAATTCACACATTACCTTTATAAAATCTCAATCTGTAAAGTAAATGTAGTGGAGAAATAAAATACAATATTTACATCTGAGATCAGTGCAGTTAAAATGGTAAATTATACTGGTAAGTTAATGATTTTATTTTTTCAACAACAAATGATAAAAGGTCCGTGTCAGGCAGCTCACAGCTGATAACATATGGAAAACATACAATCTCAAAGGTTGTAATGCTAATAAATAAACATAAAAACTCAGCGGCCCAATTCAAAATAAACAGCAATTTTATTTTTAAAATCTTTCAATTAATAAATGAAAAAATCTGACCAGGAGTTATGGATTTTAAAAGAGGCTATAAACATGAATATAAATGCAGACTTTGATGAGGGCAAACAGATGAGTTAAGAAATAAGATCTTTAGGGCTGCAACTAACAAATATTTTTATTATCAAACAATTTTCCTCATACTGTGCCAATTGTTCAATTGTATCTTTGGTCTAAAAACCAGAAAGTGGTGAAAAATCAACTTTTTTGAAAACATAGTTTCCACAAATTTTTTTGGTCAATCAAAATTCCCAAACCCAAATATTTCCTTTTTACTATCAAATAAAACACAGCAGAAAATCTTCATTCCTTGGATGCTGGAATCAGGGAACAATTTTCATTTTTGCTATAAAAATGTCTTAAACAATTGATATATTATCGGTGTGGTTTTATTGTAATTTTAACTGCTCAAAAGTACAACCTCAGAAATGTCAGAGCTGTTCTGAGGTCAGTTTAGTTCCTGCTTTCCTGCTTTCTCTCACAGCAGTGATTTTGAAAATCAGCAGCTGATTCTTTTTGTAAGTATTTTTCAAGAGTAAAACATGAGGTGGAGATGGGGAGCAGCCGGGTGAGGGTAGCAGGGGGAGGAAAAGGGGGGTGTTAAGAGGTCAATTAAAAACCGAACGTCTGAAAAAGATGAAGGAAGGAATGAAAGATGTTGATGGAGGGAATGAGTGGAGCCAATTAGTGAAAGGAAGAGAGGGGAACGATAATTAGGGAGAGAAAGGAAGGAGACTTTAAAATGGAAGTTTGATGTTTCAGAAAGATTTAGGGAGAGAGCAGGGACAGATGAAGCGACAAAGAAATTGAAACCAAACATGGCCATAAAGCATGGAGTGACTGGAATCCACAGATTAAAAAAAAAAAAGACATGGATAGATTGGCTTATAAGGTGAAGAGGGAGACAGAGATCGGGCTAAGACGGGGAAATAAGCACAGAATGTTGAGTTTATGAGTAACGAGAAATATTTGCACAGAGAGTTTCTCGGCATAAACACGATTTTTATAGGATTTTTTTAACGTGTGTTTTCTTTTGCCTTTGTTTTTGGGGCACTGATGTTGTTTGGCAACCCCAGTGTGTGTCCAGTGCCAAGAGGATCAATCTGAAATCCAGTTTGAACAAAGTCCAGAGGAAGGAATCTCATGGGAGAAGCTATGGGAAAACTGCGTATTTGTGCATATGTATGTGTGTGTGTATGTGCTTGAGTATGTTTTGTTTATATGTATTTACTCAGTATGATGTCTGTGTGTACAGGCATCTATGCTCCAGTGCACAATCTGTAGTTGTATATGTGCACCTTTATGTGTGTGTGTGTGAGTGTGTGTGTGTGTGTGTGTGTGTGTGTGCATGTTTGTGTGTGTTGAGTTTGCGTAGGAATGCACATTTGATTGAGCACAGATTGCACATAAATCTGGCCTTCAACTGTGCACAGGCACAGAACGAAGACCCTGACCCCGGCCTGTCAAACCCTCCACCTCCGCTCATCCTCACCCACCTTGCTGGCGGCCCAACGCGTGCATCCGTCCACCAGCTTTAACCCTCACTCAGTCTGTTAGCATGTCCTTTTTTTTTTTTTTTTTTGGCCCCAGGCATCCTGCACAGGTGTGTTTATGTTTAGGGTGAGAAAATAAAACTGCTACTAGGTTCAGTGCAGCAGAATAATTAAAAAACTATTCTACGGCTTCTCTGAGTTTGGCTCCGATGGATCTTTTCTGTCAACAGAGCCACAACGAGTCTCCACTTCTGTCTCTGATATGTTAGCAAGATGACAACAAATATGCAAGATGAGTCAGAGGAAGGAAGTTTGTTCTGAGAGCGAAATGTGACACGTGTCAGGTTAAAAAAATGCTCTTAGATAACATATTTAAAAGTGATTCAGTATAAAAAATTAAGACATTTGGCGGCAGGTGCCATAACCGTTTTTGCACAGAACTTTGGATGGATCACTAATGAAGACAGTATGAAACCAAAAATTCTTGGAAAAGACAACTACGAGTTATGCTGGTTTCTCACAGTTTTGGCAGAATAGAAAGACAAGAAAAACTTTGTCATTTCAATTTAGGAGTTTTCAGTCTTTAATAAATAAAATTACATTAAAAGATTATATCTTATTTTAATTTAAAATAGCTGAAGCAATTTTGTTTGTGTGAAAACTGAATTTTGTTAGATGGTAATGCCAATAATTTAGGCTTTATATTCATTTTCTCAACCATTTTATGAAATTTATGTGGTAAGAAAAAAAAACTATTTTATGGTTCCTCTGAGTTTGGAAGCCAAACTCAGAGGAACCATAAAATAGTTAGTCTTTTTTTGCCAACAGAGCCACGAGTCTCCGCTTCTGTCTCTAATATGTTAGCAAGATGACAACAAATATGCAAGATGAGTCAGAGCTCATAGAAATTCTTGATGTTTCGCACTTATAATTTCATCTACTGCGAGAGTTTGAGGGAAATGGTTTCGCAGAATCAAGAGAATTGATAGCATATGGAGATGTGTCTGCAGAGCCTCATTTTCATTTTAAACTTTGACTTTAATGTCAGTTTCCCATTCAATGACTACAGCATGAAACGTGGCTTAACACATCAGTTGTTTCTGTCTCTTGTGTTGTCTAATGTTGTCCTCCGATGTAGCAGAGGAATCCTGCACGGCCGCTAAAGAACACGGGAGTGTGAGTGAGAGGACATAGCCTGCAGCTTGTTGTTTTGGCTCAGAAATACACGGATGTTTCGAGTGTCTTTCAAAATCTTAGACTGCATGGTTTGATCCATCTTAAATCTTGTCAAAATTTCACGGTGTGTATTCACAAAAAAAGAAAAAAAAAATGTCATGACCTTACACTGCAGTCATCCTAATCAAAGTTGCAGTGGAAACGGTAAACATCTCATTTGAGCTGGATTCACAACATCCTCTACATACGGATGTTTCCTCTCTTTTTAAGAACTCTTTCAAGTGGTTAGAGCAATGGAGGGCAACCTCTTTTGGCACTGGAGCTAGTTTTTCCTGGACCAGACTGGAGAGATTAACTTGCACATGGTTTTCCCACAATACCAAATTCTGTTTAAGTGCTTCTTGAATACCTCAAATGGTGGTGCATGTTGGGGAAGATGAAATACTAGTACGACACCCACAAACGCTGGGTCACCGGTTTACCAAAACACTGTCTGCAGTGTAAAATGTCAAGTGTGTTACAAGTCCCCTTTTCCCCTCTGAACAACCTTGCGGCCCCAACACTCAACCCCGAACCCTGATCCCTGATCCCTGACCCTGTGCCGATGTTTAATTCGGACCTATTTTGGAGCTGCGAAGGTCTGGCGCCTCATGTTCAGCTCCGTGTTGCAGATGGCAGCCAGATTCCAGAGTGCCAGATATGACTTTACATCAGCGAACAAACCATAGATTAAAAAAAAAGGGTATGTGATCTGTTGTGAATAATGGAGCTCCCCTGTGTGTGCATGTGTGCCAAAATGTGTACGGAGTCACACACACACACACGCACACACATATAAATGCACGGAGGTAGGTCATGGTCGGCCGTTGTAGGGAACCCCTGTGTTGCTGTAATGCAATCCTCCCACGAAGAATGTTCTGGTTTCAACCCTGCCCTGCGGAGTGTGCTTCCACTGCCAGGTACACAGCCCCAAGCCTGCAGGGCTCCCCTTGAAGTCGGGCTGTATGCCGACTATAGTGCAGTTACTCAATTTAATATTATATAACAACAACATGGCCCTGAGTTTGAGTTATCTCAGTTTACTCGTACAATAGAGCAGTTGTTTTAAGCCCCGTCGCAGGATGCTTTCAGACATGTCAGCGCTCAATCAAAACAACAAGAGACTTTAGCGTCTGGCAGTCATCTTTGAGCATGTGGCTGTGGACAAAAGGAAACAGTTTGGAACAGTTTGGGTTGATTTTTGACAAGGAGAATTTTCTTTCCAGGTCCCAGGCTTCCTTTTTTTTTTGATACCTGTTTATTTCTTCTGAATGCAACTCCTCTCGCACGCTTTGTGTCCTTCTCCTTCAGGGCTGTTTATTTCGAGAGTTAACGACATCGTGTTGATCTCGGGGTGTTTTGATGCTAATGGAGGATGCTTGGTGGGAGGAGCCCAAAGCTTGATGAGCTCCAAATGTTCAGGCGTTGCTGAAAGATGCGTATTGCTTTTGACAGGTGATGAGGCTTTTGTGGTTGAGGAGATAGAAGAAGGCTTGGCTGACGGGGGCTGTCCTGGCTGACTGATTTTTAAGGTGTGTGTGGGAGCATGTGGGAGTTGGCCGAGCCCAACCATAGTGTTTTAGATAATAGTCTGCTAGCAGGCTTTGATGTCACCGACAGCTCAGGGTCAACAGGTAGTGGAGGAGTCACCAGCTATGAAGGAGGTGTGTTTTTAAGCAGCTGGGGAGTTGTTTGCTCAGGTTTAGTCCATGTCACTCTGTTGACAAGTATTTCTAATCCTGTTTCAATTTGAAACAGCCGGTTTCCCAGTCTGTCACTCAATCTGTCATTAACACTAAAGTCGTTTGATGGAGACAGTTTCTTTTTCAACGAACTTGAGCTTGTTAGGCTGGTTTGAAAGCAGAATTGTCACCATGTCATCATGACAATTTGTAGCATAATCAAAAAGATTAACGTTACTTGTTACTTATTCTAAATGTTATAAATGTTAATGTTTTTATTCTGATGACAAAAAACTAAAAATTACAATGCAATTCTCTTAATTTCTCTACCAGAACATTTCTCCTCAATGCAAAATTTTTCCTTTAATGCAATTATTACATATTTTTGCTTTCTGTAGCACAGCAGACAAAACTTTACCTCCTTTAAGTTCCTACCCAGCCCATTTTGAGGGGGCATACAGATTCATCGAGTATTAGCGTTGAGTCATAGGTAAAAGGTGTTGACTGTTTTAGGTCAGAACATGTTTTCTTAGAACTGCTGAAAATGTATAGAGGGTAAATGTTTTGAAAGTGTTGACGCATTTCACTGAAGATCTCATCCTGATGGAAAGATGAAAGCAAAAGAAGAAAAAAAAAACGAGGCAATAGAGGGAGTGTAGGAGAGCTAATCGGGGTTAATTGGCTGCTGTTATTTTGACCTGAGGCAGAAAAGAGATAAGAGGGCCAGGAGAAGGAGGAGTGGAGAAAGAAAAGTGGGGAGGAGGAAGGTATGATGAGAAAGAAAGGAAAGTTTGAGTGCAGTGTGACTCGTCTGAGTGGAGAAAGGATTTAAGTCGGTGAGGCAATGGGAGGCCCGAGGTGAGTCAGAGAAAAACTGAGTGAGCGAAAGCCGACAGGGTCACACACATTGTGCAACACATATTTCACACCTGTTAAACAGCAGCTTGTTTTGCCCTTAATTAGAAACATGAATCACTTCCTAAGGAGGATGAGAGAAAGCTCAGGTGGAAAACGATGACGGAGAGCAGGGCCGATGAAAGAAATTTGCGTTGCGCTTGAGCAAAAAGGCCGGGTAAGTTTTGAGTGAGAGTAAAAAAAGCGAAGAGAGAGAGAGTGTGAAAGTGGAAACCTCCAGAGACAGGAAGTATGGGATGAAGAGTAGTGGACGTACATGAAGTTCCTTAATTTTGAAAACCACCTTTCATCTCCAATTTTCTCTGTTTGAAACCAGAAACAGGGCCACTAAAAGGTTTCCAGTGTTACAACCCCACCCCTTCTGTCTCTCTTTCACACACACACATGCACACACACACACACACACACACTCAAAATCATTGTATATACTCGTAGCAATGCGAATTTAATCCCCATATATAATTACCGCTACAAACATTCTCACAAACACTCATACAGTAACATAAAACACCCACACAAACACTGGGAAACATAAACAAGAAGTCCACAGCAAACATACAACTGATACAAACACATTAATGTTTGTGATTGTAAAGAAAGCCACATGTCTGTGTTTTTGGGATATCAGTCAGGAATGAATGTGTGTGAGTCTGTGCACGTGTGTCTCAGTGTGTGTGCGTGTGTGTGTGTGCGTGTGCATGTGACTGGTGCATTGAACACTGGGGCCATTTGTCTGACTGTCTGAAGCCATTAAGAAAGGTTTTATTTGAAGCCAGAGTAAACCTCCGACAGCCAGAAACCTCTAAAATTAGATTGGAAATGGAAAAAAAAAAAGCTTTATTGGCAGTGTTAGATGACTCTGACCTGGCAATATGTAAACAGATGAGGCCATCGCCATAGAGACAAAGAAATAAACCAGAATATTGTAAAAATTCCTATAAACAGTGTGATGGTGCAGCGACTGGAAACTGTTGCTGGATGTGATTTTTGTCTGTTGAACTCTCAAATAATCAAATTCATTAAAAAACCAAGTATCCAAGTTAAATAATCACAAAATGTCTGGGAAAATAAGGGCCAAGATGAATTTCGCCTCATTGTTATGATTACAAATACCTCTGCAGTGTGTGTTAATTATCACTTGGACACCCGTGATGTGAGTATTATTGAAGAAACATCTTACACTGTCTGTGTGAGTGTTAATCAGTCTTTTATATTCTAATTTCTCCACAGTCCATCAGCACCAGCTCGTCTTGCTATTGGTTGCTGCCATGGCGACGGCCCTGGATACCTCACACAGCCTGGCCAGTGAGAGGAGTTCAATAGAGAGCACATACGAGCTGACCAAGTACCTGGAGTATCAGCTGAAGGAGATCAAGGACATATATGTGAGTCATTTTTTGAGATAAGATCTCTTATTGATTTCATTAAAGGCAACAACCAACCAGTTTACACAAGTTTGAATGTTTTAGGTCATTGATAAAATAAATATGAACACTCCTTGGTGTGTCATGCAGACACACAAGGTGCCTTTTAGTGTCTGAGTGTATGAGACACAAGGACTTTTTTCTGAGGGAATATTAGATGTTCAGAACAAAGTGATGTGGTAAAAAGAGTGAAAAAGTCTACATTAATTGCTTGACTTTCACTGAGGAGACAGGGGTTTGTGTCCCGTTTAAAATGGGACATGTAGGGTTAACTACAAAAGGCTGTTAAAAAAAAATAACCATAATATGAATGATTTTTAATGCAGTGGTGTTGGATTGGTACTCGTTATTGACATACACACAAAGTTCAGATATCAGAACTGGGAGGGAAAAATTAGTCAAATTTAATTTTAACCCAAACTTTGATCTTTTCTTAAACCTACCCAAAGTGCAACTGTGTTGAAATGTAAACTATGTGTTAAAAAGGCTTTGTGGCCTGCAGGCTGACAGACGCTGAAAGGTACCTTGTGTCTCTGTTTGAGACGCTCAGTGGCCTAATAAAACCCAACTATTTTACAACCTGAGAATGGGAACAAGTTTATCAAGAACAATTTGAAAACAATATGACAATGTGAAAGAGACTGCATGGAGTGATAAAACTACACACTAATATCAGCCGAATCCTCAGCTCTATAGAGAAATGTAGTGAGTTATCAGCTCATTACTTATCAATTTTACTCTCACAGCTCTTGCAATGTTTTTTTTTACAGTCAGAGCAAGCAGCTATTTTCAACAAAAAAGCTAAGAAAAACTGTACACTATCTGCTCAACATTTAACAATAACAAAGTGGAGCATTTAGCAGCTAAAGAGTCAGGTGATGCCCTCGCTAGTTGGTGGAGACCAAAAGCAGAGCTTAAAGAGTTTGAATATCTGGCTAACATTTGCCTGGAGGCCAGAAACAGAAGACCAAATGAGTGATAATGTGGCTCTGGAACTATTTGCTAACAAGGTCACAAAACATAAACTTAAACAGTGATTTTGATGACATGTCAGTGTTGTGTTCATAACTTGTTTCCCCATGTGACTAAAAGAAATACACTGTTGTAGGTTTTATGGAATTAGTTATTAATTTTGAGCGATAGACTTCATTGCAAAGTCAGATCAGATGGTGATAATCTGGCAGAGCAAATAAAGCCAAACTGCGAAGTCACTGTTGTAAACATCCATCACAGTTTGGAGGTTCACTTCCTTGTTAAACAACCTGCTGCACTTGTTGTACACACATGGTTTTCCTGTTTATTTTCGGAATTATTACCAACATGATGGGAGCACTCACTTTTGATTTAACCTCCAAACAAAATGGTTTAGATAAACAGGCTAAACTGTTGGCTTGTTTACATTATGCTTGATCATAAGTTCACTCATATTTCTTGTTCTGACGAACTTTAATGCTGTAATGATGCTGCGTAAAGTGTTGCGATGAATGATGGCCCAGATTATGAAAATAAGTAATAAATCACAATCAATCAAACCTTTTTTATCTTTTCTTCTCCTTTTTCTAAATTTCTTCCAGCTGACCTACCTTGGCCCTCCATTCAACGAGAAAGACTTCTCCCCTCCTCGACCCAACAGCACAGCTCTGTCCCTGCCCAGCGCCGCCACCCGTCTGGAGCTGTGGCACGGCCTGGAGAACCAAGCTCGGCTCGCCCAGAACCAGAAGGCCTACTCCGTCCTGTTGGCAGCCGTCAGGGAGTTGGCCCGCTCCACCCTCTGCCCCTCCCTCAAAACATCCCTGCTGCACTTTTGCACAGGCCTTGACGGGCTGCTGGGCTCCATATCCGCACTGATGACCAGCCTCGGATACACACTTCCTCCTTCATCTGCAGACTTAGGGAGTAATTCTGGAGAGCTACAGTACACTCAGAGGGGGGCAGGGAGCGAAAGACCAGCTCCACTGATGAGCCAAAGCCTTTACCGGTCCAGAACCGGGACGAGGACAGATTCTAGTCATCGGACCAACCATAGAAGAAGCAGGACGAGGATTGTGAGAGGAGAGAGGGAGGATGGCGTCACTGTTGACCTGGTGGACAAAAGGAGAGCGAAACAGGGGCGGAGGACGGAGGTGAGCGCAGCCGGAGGAAGGAGTGGTGGATCACGGGAGAAGGGGAGAGGTGAAAGAGGGAGGAGAGGGAGGAGGGAAGAGCCTGGGAGAGGTGTATGGGCTGCAAGTGAAGATGAGAGAGAAGGGGATGAGGAAGAGGCGGAGCTGGAGCAAGAGGGAGGAGCAGAAGGATGGGGAAGGAGGAGAAGGTTGTTGAGTTTTAATGAGGATGGAGGGGAGAAGGAGAGGCTGTTTGAACCTCTGGTGGAGGTGTCTTACCCTGGCACAGACGGCTCCCTTCATCAACCAATCCTCCAAACTAATGACAACAACAACAACAACAACAACAACAACAACAACAACATCAATCAGTACAGCTACAACCTGAACTCACATCACCCAGACACACTCAGAAAAGAAGACGGTTTTAATGTAGAGAGTAACACACAGTTACTGTCCACTGTCCACCATCAACATCGGCCTCCTCGCTCCCTCCTCCCCCCGACTCTCCAACCTCCTCTGTCCACCTTTTCCCTCCTCTACCAGTTCGGAGCAGGTGAGGAGCACACCCTCCTCTCCCAGCCAGTCCCTCTGACTTTACAAAGGGGCACCTCTCTCATTTCACCTCCTCTCTCTCCTCTCCTGTCCTCCTCCTCCCCCTCGTCGCTGCTGTCAGTGCGGCCGACGATGAACGACTTCGCCAGGAAGGTGGAGGGATTTTGGATATTGCGGGAGCTGCAGAGTTGGCTGTGGCGATCGGCGAAGGACTTCAACCGCCTCAAGAAGAGACTCAGAGGCTGAGACAGCAGCCACACAAGTGTGGTGCAACGGAAATCTATTATTTGCACAAAAATCGGACAGACAAAAGCACACCAACACATTCATGCTTAACACATTCATTCATACTGGAATAAGTGAATGAAAGACTGTTTGGCAGGTCACCAGAAGCGCTAATGGAATATAACACACACAAAGCCAACACATTACCCGCACTGTCACCCGCCTAATGCACATAGCAGCTCATTCAGCAAGACGCACTGAGAATGGGCTGAGTTACCGGACTTCACGGCTCATAGATCCACAGAAATACCACTGTAGGTGGCTAGACACACACACACAGAGACACACACTATACACACAAACACACACACATAGGGGTAGACCGAGTGACAGGCAGGGACACAGACAGTGCAGCCATTGAGAGTGAAAGCTGATTCAGTAAGCCCAGATGTGTGAATCAGCAAACATTCATTTTCTCTAAAGGAAGAAGGGAAATTTTCTGAATGGGCAAAAGACAAAGGGTGATGATGAAATAGCTAGAGGGATGAAGAGGAGGAGAGGAAGAGGCAGAAAAGAGGAGGAAGACGGGAGGAGGAGTGAGTCAGGGGATGAACACTGGAAATAACGGGCAGAGGGGTATTGCTGAGTAATCAGAAGTCGTCGGGTCAGTTACAGTAACTCTACAACGGCTCTACACACACCGTCCAGACAGAGAGGTGGTCAAACACATGCACACACATGCACACACACATACACAAACACTCTTACAAAACTCTTGTGGTATTCGGTGCCTTAACATAATAATTCACTTCTATGCTGCTTCAGACTTTTTCAGTGCTTAATTTTTTGTACCACTTTTTAATGACTTCACTCCAAGAAATACTTAACACCACTTATTTAAAATATAATCATTTTCAAAAAAAAACAACAGTTGTGTGTTCTGTATGTAAAGAAATAGTTGAACATTTTGGGAAATATGCATATTTGCTTTCTTGCCGAGGATAAGACATTAAAACTCCATCTCTGTCTTTATTCCTTTCTCTTTGTGTGGGTCAACAAACATGACATGCATTATGAATGATTATAATGCATAAATGCATCATTAGGTGGCTTCTGCTAGGTAAATATGTTGTCTTTGTGCAGAGCTGACCTTTCTATTTCCTCCTGCTCTCATGCTTCATTTAAACTTTGCAAATGAACTGTAAAGCTGCTTTACAAATGACATGCACTCTATCAAAAATGTCAACACCTTGAGCTACGGCGTCTACAGGAAGAGAGTACCATGTGTGGACAGTAAGAACTGTGACTGGTCAGTCTGGGTAAAAAATAAGCACAAATTAAACATTTTAAGTGCTGTCACAGCAAAAGCAGCATTGGTAAATCATTGTTTGTTCAGTCTAGCCTTCTGGCTGCTAACAGGCCACAAAGTTCACTGAATGTGCTTGGCAGCAGTAAGAGAAGGAACCTGAGCCCGAACCACAGGGAGCTCGGCTAGCTCTCCACTGCCGTTCCTCTGGTTCCCCACAGTGTTGTTCACTCGACTGGTGGTCTGGCCAGCAAGATTCTCCTCTTGCCAACTGTGTTCAGAGCTCAGCACTGGTTTCACTTCATTTATGTTAATAAACAGCCTCAAAGAGGAGCTCAACCAAAATACTGAAGGGACGAGGGTTATCATTTATTTTGCAAGACAAAGCGTGCAACTCTTGTGTGTCCATATATCTACTCTCGCTGTTTTGACAGGCTCAAAAATCTATAAGACTAACTCTCGAAGTTTGGCAACCAATCAAGGACCACAAATGAAAACCAGTGATGGTGATTACATCAATGGCTGGACTTCCTGTAACCCTGTGTGTTGTCCAGCTTCAGTCCTTATGCTAAGCTAACTTAATCTCCTCTTGATCTTCTTCTGGCTCCAGTTTTATACTTAACAGACAAATATGAGAGTTGCATCAATCTTCTCATTCTCAGAAAGAAAGCAATAAGCACGTATTCCTAAATGTCAAACTATTCCTCCAAGTTACTTAACACATTTTTTTTTTGTGTCTTTTAAAACATGAAACTGAGACTTTTTCCCTTGACTCCCCCATGTCTTTGCAATGTGGACTATGTGGCTAAAGGTTATGGATCATATCTCTATAATATTTATTGAACAAGATGTTTATTTATTTTTCTCCAGTGTGAAAATACTGTATCGTAACTGAAGAGAGAATAAATACTAGCTTTTGTACAGAGCGGGATGTTATTGGTCATTTGGGAGCACGTTGGGAGAAGAGACCAGAAAGAAATGCATATGGGATTTTTGTTTGCAATGGTTTTAGTTTTATAGGGATGGTTTCGGGTGATTGGCACAAGGGGAGAGGAGTTTGGGGTTGGGGCGTTTTCTGGAAAACAAAGGCCGGCTCACATTCGTGGCAAAAAATAGAGCAAGCGAGGCGGGGTATGAGAGAGTTTTTATTTGTCTGTCCGGGTGAAAATTTACGATCTCTCTTTTTTCCTTTCATCTCTCTCTTTCCACCTCCCACTGCATCATCCCTCCTCCCACTTTGCTTTCTTTTCTCATCACACTATCTCACGAAGCTCCTCTTCCACCAAAAACATCCCTCTGACCTGTGACAGCGAGGGATTTACATGTGCACAAACAGGCACAGGTAGAAACACACCCCTCGTAATCCCACGAACCGCCTGACTCTCTTGTTGTGTCTGTGTTTCAGTGCCGCCATTCTCCCTGTCTCTGTCACCGCCTCTGCCTCTTATCGCCTTTTGCGCGTCCCTTGTCTTCTGTGCCTACTCTTTTATCGCCTCCTCACCTGTTATCTCCTTTCCTACTTGTTTGGCTTTACTGCTCTTGACTACACTTCTTTCTCACATGCTTCTCAGCTCCCAGGCTCCACCCCCTCGCCCTAGGCCAGATATTAAAGGATCAATGAGTATCTTCCATCACCTCCGAGGTACACACCTGCACACGCCCAACCTGACACACACACACACACACACACTTAGCAGCACATGCACAAATGTGGACTGTGTGCTGAGAAACAAGTGCACACATGAACCTTAAAAAGCAGCATTAGCCAAGCAGGAAGTGACTTATATGGGAGGTCGACTATGTCAACGCTGACACATACACATCATCACACACACTAATGACTCCCACTAAGTAGGTTAAAGGGTTAATGGTGACGGAGACATTACACATATGTATACACAAACACACACACATGTACACACACGAGCTGCTGTGTGTTTTTTACATTCAGTAAGCAATGACTGAGAGGCCGCCAGTAGTCAACAAAGGCAGCTTTGTACGCTCCGTGTGTGTGTGTGCGTGTGTGTGTGTGTGTGTGTATTGTTTGCAGTGTGTGGGCTTGCAAGCGCAGCACGTGTGTGAATCATTATCTCTATGTGTCAGAATTTTGTTGGAATGAGGGTTGTCATGCATAGCTATCTAACGGCCATCAGTCACTTGTCTTTCTCTTTCTCATTTTGCCTGTCTCTCTCTGTCAGCAAAGCAGAGACAAATTGCTGTAACTAATACGAAACAGGATGGCTGAGCCCTGTGTGTATGACTCAGCTGGCGACTCCTTCGATACGAACAGATAGTGTGTGTGTGACGAGGCATTGGCGGTATTGGCTTCTGCAGGCCTGGCTGTCTGATTGGCGGGCTGCGATCTGACACCTACGACCTGTAGAGAACTCGATGTGCCGGCCATCTTGAGGAGCTTTTATTTGCTCTTGGAGAGCACCTCCTCTGTTCCTTTCTCTTTCTGGCTCCTACGCTCCACACGAAGATTTCGGGAAATTCCTCTGTGTCTCCTTCTGGAGGTCAAGTGCTGTAGTCTCCTATTTTATAGCTTGCACATACATCATGTTGAATGATAGTTAAGCTACTAGTATCAAATCAAAATTTATTAAAAAATAATTGGAACCCTTTGTGGACATGGTTTAATTATGTATTATACACCAGTGACATTGTTAGAGAAAAAACATGGATGCAGCAGAACCACAGACACTCTATTCCATTGCTCTTTCTGGTGACATCGTGGCAACTACATTACCCACAAAGCAACATTAACACTGAGATTTCAGTGTGAGATAATTTGATTCCTTTAGAAAATTAATGAGACTTCTGCAGCTTCATCTGGGGCAACATAACACTTTATACAAATGTTTTTAAATGACTCCCCATACCCTGAAAACAGACTCTGATGTGCAAAATTGGTGAAGTTCTCCCTCAAGGACAATTTTTATGTCTTAGACTTGAATAGTGATAGTAAAAGTCCAGATGACTTATTGCTTAAACACTGGAAGTCAAAACACTCGCAAGGCTCAGAAAATGAGAAACTATGTTGACTCAGACAAAATGTTATTATCCGATACTAAAGAATTAGAGCCTTTTGTATAAAATGTCCAAGAGTTCAAGCAAAGTCCACACATTTTGTAAGAAACCCCTAATAAAATAAGTTTATTCTTTTTAATGAACAGCTAGCAAGTGGCTTAAATCAAGATTGCTACAGGTGGCTTTTAGATATTTGAAAATATATTCAGAGGTTAACTAAAGTATCTGCAGTGTAGTTTAATCTCCATAGTGCTGTCTAAGTCTATCACGGTATTTTTTAGACACCATCCAAACCAAACTACTACAAATCATTCATGGTTTCTGAGAAAAAAAGCTGAAATAACTAATACTGATGGCCATTATGTAAACCTATCATTTATGTCAATTTTGGCATGTTTTTATGTTAATTACTCTTAATGATATCAATAAAAAAGGATCATCAAAGAGGAAAAATACTTTGAAAAAACCACTGTGACACTTAAAAGCTGCATGGTCGATTAGTATTTGTTCCTAGACCAAAATACATTGCTCAAAGCTGCAATTCTGCTGGCTAATTCTGCGTGTTTGTGCACAAAGGTAACTAAAACACCTGTTAGCATCTGATGTGGCTCATTTAACTAAGGGAATCACAGACCTGAATATTTTTTTTAATGTAGTTAGTTACATGATGATTTTGGTGTGTGAGTGATCTCATGGTTGAAGCTGACCAATGAGACTAATTTCCCAAAAACCTGTGTGTACCTTTAAGATGCACAGATGCGCTCGATGAGCCGTTCTCTGACCTCCTCTTCCTCCCTGTCTGCCTTTCTCTTTCCTAGTTGCTCTTTATCCCAGTCACACTCCGTCTCCCAATCTTTTTCTCATATGTCTCTCTGCCTTTCTCCGCCGTGTCCATCCAAATGCCATCCTCTCCAACTGTGCAAGTAACCATTTTAGTGTCATTTTTACTTCATTTTCTCCCCACGTGTCCCCTTTTCCCTGCTACAATCAAACCCTTTCACGCTCTCCTCAAATTCCCTCGGCCACCCCCGCGCTCTCTCCTTCTTTTTCCATCTGTCTATCTCCTTTCGCTCTCCGTCTCCTCTTCCCTCGCCCTCCCTCTCTGTTCTGCTCACCTGCAGCACATAAAAATTCCTCTTTTCTTTCTCCAGAGGATTGTTCAGTCGCTTAGGGATTTACTGCATTCCTCTATGTTTTCACTCCATCTCTCTTTCCATATCTGTCTTCCCTTGTTTCTCTCTGTTTTGGCAGCATTACACAGGGTTTGATTCAGCCTATCCTCTCCTTTGTCTTTTTAACACATTTATATCCCTCTTAATCCCCTCTGCGTTTTCCCTCTCCATCCCTCAGTGTCGTTATAATAACACACACTAATCCGATACCTGTCATTGCAATGACCCCACCCATTTTTTCCTACTTCCTAGCACCCACTATACCTGCTCCACCTGGCCTCTCCCTCCTGCTGGGTTTCTGCCATGAGCTGAAACATCCCGCCTCCACTTACTTAGCTGGAGGGTGCAGGGTTGGGCTGCACCTTCTCATTGCCGTTTTTGGGTTGGTGGAGGTGGAGTGGTGCCTCAGGGCCTGGGGCCTGCAATGAGGTTGATTTATGAGTTAATCAATTGGTCGTCCGTGTGAGTGAGCAAAACCGCAGAGGTGTGCGAGCTCTTTCATGTCACTGTCTGTGCTTGTTGACTTAGTCCCTTAGGAAAACACCGGGAGCTGTCATTCCCCGTGTTGCTCAGCTCCTCGACATGTTTTCAAAAGCAATTAGGGGTAAAATGGGTGTTCATTCATTTGACGGTTGAATGGCTTGTGTGTGTGTGTGTGTGTAAGTGTGTGTGTGTTTATGTGTGTGGATGTTTGTGTGTGTGGTTGTGTGGGTGTTAGAGAAGCCCTACCTGACCAAGAGAGGCAGTATCATCACACCTGTTCACAAGGTAAACTTTGTTCTATAAAACAAACCCACAACAGCTTCGATTTTACTACCAGCTTATTAAATTCTTATGGGCAATGTGGCAGCGAACAATATTTCAACAAAATTTACATACCAAGCAGACACAGAGCAACATGGCATCCCACCAAATTATCTCACCACCTGTTGAAACTCAGCCTGATATCCACTTAAGTGGCAAAACAGTTTTTTTGCCTGGGATTTCTCAAGAAAAATACCATTGGCTCTACCACTTGATAGATGATGAGAGATGATGTAGAGTGCTAACTCTTCTCATCAGACCCTTAACAACATCTCTCTGCTTGTATGAGCCTGTATGTTGGGAGCTGCTGCTCATGAGGCTGACAAGAACTCATACCTTTTTTTTTAACACAGAGATCGCGCAATACCGTCAGAACTAAAATCCTTTTTCCCACCACCTTTGTTTTTTTTTTTTAGTGAACCAAACAATGTCTGCATTATGCAGCTGCAGTGTGGGATTTAAGATAGCATGCTATCTATTTTAGATAGCATGCTATCTAAAATCATGTTGCAGAGCCTAAAGAGGCATGACGTGCATGACCTGTAGCGCAACATCGTTGGTATCTAATGTGACATATGGATGCACATCACGGAGCACATTTTAAACCGCTTTTTAGGCCAAATAAAGATGGAAAGTTAACGATGGTGCCTGTAATATGGCAGTTGATCTCAATCTTTGTTCGAAACGTAAGGATGTCGTCGCTAGTTGAAGACATTTTCGGTTGCTGCTCTTGAAGCTAGCTGCTAACCGCTGCTAGCTGTTTTCAACTCTCCCACTGGTGGGTTGCACAATTACCACTTCGTCACTCATCGCACCCCTGTCCTTGCGTGCCAGCTCTGCTTTTTACACTGAGGTTGATTTGGCGCTTTAACCACTTAACTGCCGGCTCAGAGGCGGAAAAAATCATCGTCTCCCATTCTGCTGTTAGAGAACAGAAATGCAGATTAATGGCGTAATATTTCCACCTTGAACAGGCTGTGGGGCCCCTAATTCTCCACGAAGAACTAAAACAGTGACATAAAGCTATCATTACTGATTGTAAGTGGGATCAGAGGTCCTAGCAATCCTTTACAGCAAAGGAAGGCATTTATTCAAAAAGCACACGCAAAAATATTGAGAAAGACGGTAACAGATGAGGGGAAGATGAGGACAGCCACAAGGATACAAAGAATGCCTCAAGGATGTAATGTTCAGCACAAGGTAATAACAAGGTACGAGCAAATGGAATGCCAAAACGAGTTAAAGCTGAAAAAAACATTATATTTATCAGGACACTTTACAGTGTGCAGTGTCCTCATACTCACCTCAAAACATCGTACCAAAGTAAAGAAGTTAAGTTGTGTTCAAATCATCTTTTTTTCAAGTTTCTTTGTCGTCACTAAGGTCCTCACATGGTAATTTTCATCAATTAGAGCAGTTGAGGATGAAGAAAAGTGGTTAAACTGTCACTTAAAAATATGTCTGACTTGTCCTACTGTATAATTTAAGGAGACAGCTGACAGTTGATCAGAAACAAGTATTTTAATGCTGTAAGCTGCAGTAAAATGGTCTTTAACAACTGACACTTCAGATTAGAGTCAAGGACAATTACACTGAGTGTAGATTTACATCATAATGGCCCCAGACTTTAGTTTCATGTTTCAAGCTTCAAGTTCAGTGAAAAATAAACAGGTTTGATGAAACTTTGACAGTTTCATTAAACACCAAACATTTCATCAGACAGTTTGACAGTTAAATCTTAACATATTACAGGGAAAACTATTGAATGTTGGTGATGTTTTTAGTGGGATGATAATATTTAGAGTAAGGGTGAAAATCTGATGTTTCAACATCACGGAATTGTTGGCTTTTTTTCAGTCAGTTCAGTGTATCTGTTGAATTTGTCCTTTTCTCTCTCTTTCTTTGCTCTGCTTGCCTGCCTTTTAAAGTTAGCACTTCAACTTCCAAAATATAGCAATTCTGGACTTAAATGTACAAGAAAGATAACAGTATGTTATATATTTATTTGTGTACTTGCATTATTCCAAATTTTTCCAAGAATGTTCAAACTCAGAGAGAAATATGTACATTTCTTTGGTAACAGTGTGTCTCATACTGTCCCGTCACTAACTTTGGTAAAACACGTCATAGAGGGAAGGCAGTTTTCAAACTTGACTGAGTGTAACATGAATAAAACTTTAACACATCTTAAAACTTACTCTGTGAGCATTTTGGCCTGAGTGAGTCAGATAGATTTTCATCTGCAATGGAGGCCATTTAACAATTTAAAAAAACAAATCCCATGATCCCACTCTACGTCACATTATCAAACTACATCTTTTGTTTTCATTTTTTCGACAGAGAGACCTCTAGTGGCAAAAATTCTGTAGTGTGCATTCAGTGTGTATTTGTTTTGTGAGGTGGTGATGACAAAAGAAAACAAGCATGAGACACTTTTGAGGAGATAAAAAACAAAGCCAGATGACAGACAGATGATAGAGGAGACGTTTGATGGCATTTAATAAGTCTGACAACTGACATGCATCCTGGCAAAAGCACATACAATCAAATTCAGAGGGGAATAGGGAACAGAGTGAGGTAAACACACACACATCCAAACACAGAGTGTATCTCATCACGTTTGTTCCCCGAGCCAAGCTATCCTCAGGTGATTCCAGCAGTTGCAGCCAGGAACTTCCCTCCGCATATTTCTTTTGCTCATTTTATGACATTCATATTCCTCCCCATCACTCGTAAAATTTCTTTTGTGATTAATGGTTGCAGTTGTGTGTGAGCAAAATTATTTTTTTCCTCTTTTCTTTACCCCGAGGCCTTGGGTGGGAGTCAATGAGGCGTTTTATGTGTTCCTGTGTCGCGGTCTACGTTACATGTTTGACGTGTCACGGTTTGTTAGAGACTAAAACGCCTGTTTTGGACCAGCTGTCCACCCACACCAGGATGAATTGCAATACTCTCTCTTTCCCTCTTTTACATACACACACACACACACAGACAGACACACACCTCCGTCCCACTCTGCGACCTGAAAATGGGAGAATGGTGCGAAAGGTAAATAGAAAGCTTTTAAACTGTCTGCGGGACACACAAAGGCAGGAGGCTATGGAGGAACTACAGACTCCCTAACACACACACACACACTCACACACTTAGGAGGAGACACTACATGGACTTAAATTGATTCCCTGGAGATCTACCATAATCTTAATCCTAACAACTACATGACACAAACCCTAACCTTAAAAAATAAATTGAACATTAAAATTAACCGTAAATTCAACTTTGTGATAGTTTTTGTCTGTGTTGCCAAAACCTGATACACTTTATTATTCTGTTTCAATGACCTCAGTAGTTTCAGAACTTAAAAACACATTATTGAACCACATTGAGTAACAGAATGACGTGTTTCTTCGTGATAAACACAGACGCTGTAGTTAATTTTGAGTTAAACATACAACAACCTGCTGCTGTCGTCATAAGTACAACAAATCTGTATTAACCCATGACTTGAAAAAATGCATCAAATTCATAATTTACACCTGTCTGAGTACAATCTTTTAAACACTGCATGGCCAAGTTTTTATGGAAATTTTAGCCGTGTTAAAGAATCAAAAACTGGATATCATCTGGAGTTTTTCTTTCACATATGTGGCACCAAACAGCAACTACACATTATGCAACAACATCAACATGCCCACTTGTTTTGAAATTGATTTTAAAGATTTATGAGTCCAGGAAACAACAAGCTCCAGAGATGGTGTAGTTCAATACTGGTTCAGGTCTTCTGTTAAATTTGTAGACAGCAACAAAAAGACATAATTTTGCCAATTACATCCTTAATCCAAACTTTAAGCAAAAACCTAAAAATTTCATATTGTATCTTATGTTAATCTTCCCATATTTAAAGCGATTTTCCTTATTGTGATTACATAAGTCAGGTTTTTTGGCTCCAAAAATTAGTTCTAAAAGGAAACACACACAGATACCGATACTGAGGACATTTGTTCTCACAGCCCATACATACAGTGTCTTATGCACACCTGCTTAGACACAACACACATTTGTTCTGACACACACTTGTTCACAGCTTCCTCTTTTGCTTTCCTAATGTCTCACAAACCCTGGACCCTTTTCTTTCTCTCCCACTGTGCACCATTTCAAAAGCATAGAGAAGACCGAACCAAATATTTTTGCTGTTCCTGAAGTGGAGAGTACACGGGGCATATCTTTTTACGGCCCTCTTAAAAACGCCATGGGTAATATGATGCTATTTCTTCATTCCGTCACGCTGTCTGAGTTTTCTTTTCTTTAATTCCTTTTTGGTCCTTTTGAGCACAATAAGACAAGACTGGACCAAAACAGACTTAAACAAGGCATGTCTGTGTCTGCCTGGAAGGACGGACAAGGATGAGTAAATTAGGAAAGTTTGAGGAAAGAGAAAATCTGTTTTTTTTTAAAAAAACAAAAAAACAAAAAAACTTTTGACCAGATGGATGATTGAGTCTTGAGCTCCTTTGATTCACATCCTATTTGTGATACCAGTTTGACGTTTTACAGAGATGTGAACCCCTTCATCTCAGACACTCAGAAGCAGCACACCACAGATATCCAGAGGAGAGATTCCCACAGTGTGGAAGAGTCTCTGTTCCTCTCAGTGCTGGCAGTCTGACTCCAGAAAGGATTTACATCTTGAATGTTAAAAGAAAAGAAGAATAATCTCACAGCTGCCATGCAACCCTGCCATGCAAGTATTTACTGCTAAGAGCAAGAATATTTAAAAGGATCCAGAACGAGTTGTTTTGAATAAGTTTGTGCTTTCATGATGGAACAAAGATCAGATGAGTTGGTCAGTTTCGCCCTGGGTTGCTCAGCTCTGTTTGACAGTCCAAGTTAATGCTCCAGCAAAGAGCTTGGTGGGAGTTGAAATAACGAGTGACTACAATTAGATTTTGCGCAACGTGGCCCAGCATGATTGACACTTTCTACAATCAAATCAAAGTGCTGACAGCTGGGACTGATTTTCCACAACTGTTGTGGTTTAGGGACAGAAAACAGAACGAATGGGGAGGCAAAATACAGTAAAACAGAGAGAGAGCTTAACAAAAGGGCAAAGAATGGAACTTCTTTTTTTCCTTCACATCACATGAGATTATTATTTGGAGCTATTTGTTTTCTATTAAACTGACAGTTGTCTTTTTTGACTGGGAAGTGTTACTGAAAAGTAAGAAATCAAAGTGTACCACAGAGATCCTGAGATATGGGTTTGTTGTTTCATAGTTTGCAGCAGCTACAGTTTAGCCAAGCCGCAAAAAGAGCGATTTTTAATGGTGATGATTTTTCTTATTTGTTTAACATGAATATGTAACAGCTTTGTGTTCACAGCTTCAGATCCAACAAGTAGAAGCTCTGGTGGATCGCTGCAAGGTGGCTTCAAATGTACATTAACTGATTTTTTTGGCCTCATGTTGAACAAAACACCTTTAGAGTTTATTTGTCAAACATGTCTGTGAACTCTTTGCTTACGCAGTAGCAGACGTATAAAATCATCAGCATTATTTTATTCATATTTCTGGGCCTGATTATTAGAAGTCAAGCAGTCATTCTCCTGTTAGCTCTGTTTTTGGTCCCCTCCAACATCAGAGGAAATATCTGACTCCTAAGCTGCCAAATGCTCCACTATGTTATGTCTGTCTGCTGTTTGGTGCTGAGCAGGTGGTGTGTAGTTAGTTTATCCTGGCTTTTTCCCCGAAAACAGCTGCCTGCTGCCAATGTGAGAGTTGTTACAACACTAAGTCATGACACTGAAGTTGCTGCCAGCAAGATCCACAACAATGAGCTGGTTATACAATGTGCTGTTCAGGCACACGTTGAGACAAAAGTGTCAATGCCTGTTTAAACAAACACTGTAAGAGGGTTGCAAATCAGAAGTTTTATCATAAAAATTAAATCTGTTTAGGACAGAAACACATTATTTGCTTGTATTAAACATTCTGCCACTTCATGATTTAATTCAACTCTATTCAGGGTTTGTGATGAAAATGCCAATGTAGCACAATCAGTTACAGAAGAAGCTGCCAACACTTTGTTTTCAGCTTTTGACCTTAAAAAAATCACATAATTAACTGAAAGTAATCATAAACAAGAAAATTTAAGAAAAGAATTTGGCTCAAAAATAACTGTTATGGCTCTCATACAAAACAATTATATTACCATTATAAGAGAAGCCTAATGCATTTTTCATGAGATAACTTCCTAAGAGCATAAAGTTAACTAAACTGCCTGCAGAGGTTTGTTTTCTTCATATTTCATCTCTTAACAGTATCGTTTGGAATATCATGTGCTCCAAATCCAAAATATTTTCATACTTCTGATTTATTCCTGAGAGGCACATAAATATTATCATCATTTTTTTTCATCGGCAGCACGCTGACACGGACATGCTGTGGGAATTTCAAAATAAAGATAATAATAATAGTATGGAGCTCGATTTAATATTTTGCATCAATGAATAAACCAACATATCCACAATATTAACAGGCAGGATGATTGAATCGATTTATTGATCTTGATTGTCGATCCTCACACAGCTAAACTTAAAATACCAAACTACATGGGACAGAGGCACAGTGTCTGCTTCACCATGTCCATTATAATAAACTATTTTATATCTATTAATCCAATTAGTTATATATTTATTACTTTATTATTTATTTATACACTGTTGGATGTCCTTTCCAAAAAACTATATGGAACTGTGTATAAATGAGAACAATCTGTTTAAAATGATTAAAATAAGAAAAAGTTATTGTAACAAAGGTATTTGACAACAGCATAGCAACCTGGTGGAATCTTTTTACACTGCAAATTTATCAAATCATAATCCTGTAGTTGAAATAATTTAGTTATTTATTCCAGCACCAGCTGATAGAGCTAGTTCTTCCAAATAATATATACCTGGCTTCATTATTCTTTGACTTCCCATTCTACAGAGATGGAGGCTAAAAACTTTGTGTTTCTGATGTCTGGACATAGAGATTCATTCAAATTAAGCAAACAGCACACAATTTCATACCTTCTCTTTTTCAAGGCCCTCATTGTTGTTGCACTCGCTTGCACACATAGACAATGATGGTTGTAAAGGTAGACAGCATCTATGCTAACCTTGCTCTTATTCACACTAGAAGGTATCTGTCTTTTTTCATTTTAGGTATATTTATGAGGAATTTTGTGTAACAGTCTACAGAAATAAGATATCCTGTCCTGTTCATAGTGCTTTGATGCAAATTTATAACTTGTTATTTTAGGGTATTTAAAAAACTAACTCGGCTTATGGATTGAATTGGAAACATACAGAGAGATAAGCACTTTTCTAAAGCATACTGCCCCCCCCCTTCCCCGGGACACATATGATTCCAGTAAGGGTTTAAGATTAAAGTTGACTCAGTCGCTGTTGATTTAAATCCATCACTGAGGTTGTGCCCTCTCAAGGCTCCTGAAGTAAAAAAAAGAAAACACTGAAAACTTTAAAAAAGAATAGCAAAGAAAGACATGAATCCAACTGCAGCTTGAAAGACTGGAGAAAAGGGAAAAAATGTGAAGAATGGTGAGAAGAGGATTCAGGGTTAAACTCAAAACCATGAGGGCAAAAACATCTTCCATGTACATGTATTTTTCTAACCTGCATGGGACCCATTTTTGCCTCTGCCTCTCTGAAGCTCTTGCTGGAGTTTCATTAAAGTATGCTTTTAAGTTAATGCAAGATCTTATCACACATCTCTACTAAGCTCAGATCCTCTCTCTGCCTCTCTCGCTTCATTTGTTATCACTTATAATCTTCCTCTTCCTTCCACTGTTTCCCACTGCCTCGCTCGATCCACCCTCACCCCTCCTCACACACACACACACCTTTTTCTCTCCCCCTCCGTTGTTCTCAGTCTGATTTACTCAGCCTGCTTCAAGGCACTCATTATCTACTTGAAGTTATGGAGTTCCTTAAAAGGTAGAAATAGAAGAAGGGCAAGGGAGAGGGGTAATTCTTGAGGCCTGAGACGCTAAGACCTCCATCATGCTCTCCTCCTACTTCAATCCATCTTTTGTTGTCTTTCACTCCCATCCCTCCGTCCACAGTTTGTGTTACACCGGTAGCCCCATCTCTTTCTCCACTCGCCTTGTTCATGTTCTCTTTCTCTGACTCATCCATCATGCGCTGTCGCCGGCGGTCGTGACGCCGTCGTGTAATTATCTTATATTTATACGAATATGCTTGTCCTGTTCTTGTGCTGCATTGGTTTTATGCACGCTAAGGGTTCCTTTGACTCCATGCCACTGGCTTAAAAGGCTTCATGTCATAACTCAAGCCAAAGGTAGACACGTGATTGGCTCATAGCCTCATGGCACAGCGGGCTCTCTTTGATTCTGCTCCACTCTTAGTGGCGGCTGTTGCTCTCAGGTGGCAGGATCCCCACGGAAGAAACTCCAATGTGTGTGTGCTAATCACTTTTAGGCACCTACTCGCCTCACAGGGCACAAATGCACCATAGGCAATTTGGAGGATACTTTTTATTATTCCTCATTCAGTGCTCTGCAAACATACAATTTCAATTTGAGGAGCCACAGTGGGAGTCTAACCCCTAACCACAGCACTGCTGGTGCCCAACTCTGCCCATTGAGCTTCAGAGCAGGAGCGTGCAGAGAAACAAGGAGGGTAATCACGACCCACACTCAATACCCTGCAGGTCCGAATGCCCCTCGAAAGTATAACACAGGCCATTTTCAACCTGGACTCCATTTTCACATCTTCTTTCAATTCTGACCAAAGTCGAATTTAGTTATAATAAATCTCTATCTTTCTTGCCAGCATGCCTGGCTCTGTGCTCTGAAAAACAGCCTCAAAGGCTCCCAGGTTCTACTTGATCTGTAATAATGAATAATGCCAAAAAGTTTCAAGTCAAACTAAAATTTGCATTTTCTTCCCTTTTTTGTAGTGAAGTATAATGCATCATGCAGCTATTGTGGATTTTTTGTATATAAAGGAATAAAAAAAAATTCTAGTTGGCTGAGTTTTCTCTTCACAGCAGCTGTTTGACATCTAATGGCAAAAACTGCAGGGAGACGCTTTGACAAGGCCTGTGGTTCACCACTGACCAAACACTGATCACATATTTTCTCACCTTTTCAACACAGCATTTATTATGTACCATCGACATCTGTCCTCCTAAATCTCTGACATCGTGAAACATTTATACAGACCAAAAGTAGAAGCAACCATGCTAGGCTAACTAGCCTCCACATTTCTAGCCTCCTCACCTCGATCCAAAGTAAAAAAATTAGTCAATTAGTTTTTTGTCTCACTATTGTTGTGTGCGTATGTCAAGCTCCTGCACCCTGAATTTTGCTTTTGTATAAAACATGTTATTTAAATCACAACAGTGAGAACCATTCAGAGTCAATAATTCCTGCAACTTTGTATTTACACCAAATAAATGAATGAACTGTTTTACATTTTCAGAGCAGTTTTTCAGCAGGTACAGTGCGTGACTAATTTTAAATCAGCTTAATCAACTACTATTATTATGCTTATTATTGGATTTTATTTACCCCCAGAGATTATGGCTTTGCAGCCATGATTTTAGTGGTTTGCAGACATGTAGCTCTTTTCTAAGTTTTGTCTCCCACAGCTGCTCATAATCAAGGTCTAAATGACATGACTTTAACAACAAAAACAACAGTCTGCTTTGACTGCAAGTGTGTTTTTTGGAAATGAATTGATATGTAGTTCCAATACACAGAGAGTATACCAATCAAATGACCTGTAGGCTGTTAACTTTGCGAAAGAAATCTGACATCATAAAAAACATTTTCAAGTAATCTGTTCCTCACACGCTTTGATCATCACCCTGACCATTATTATTTTCTCACCATTGATACAATGTGCAGGCAAGCATTAGCATGTTGAAAGCACTTGGGCTGCTTTTGTGGTTGATTTTTGGTAGGTCCATTAATCTTAAAGGATTGACGCGCCGCACCCACATAAAAAGATGTTCAAAGCTCTGCAGTGAAGCAGCTGATGATATTGGGCAGAGTCGATATGATGAAGATAAATGGGACAATACGCTCCAAGCTGGACAAGGCAATAGATGTATGGCTTCAAGTATGAGAAGAATAAGAAAAAAAACCTCAGAGTTAGAGGAGGAAACAAAAGGCTGTAACCAAGATGTGTCAAAAAGATGTATCATGCCTTGTTTTTTTGAGTTCCAAGAGAACGCTGGATCACATTAAGGAGGAAGCTCCTGTTCCAAATCCTACTAGGGGGTGAATAAGCCCACTGGAAACTGTTTCAGCCCACAATCCTGTTTCCTAAATGCTTGGCCAGTGGGTAAATAGGTTAAATAGACTTCTCTTGTTAAAAACTAATACCAAGCTGTTTTTATAGGCCACTGTTGCCCTCCTGTGGTGAACAGTGAGCGTTACCATTAGCGGTTCATGAGGTCTCTGACGCTGTGATTGTGTTTGACCACCTGTGTGAAGTTTTGAGCTGAGAAGAATGATATGTTATGTCCTTCTGCTAATGGAATCAAGGGCTTAGATATGTTTTATGTTTCAGGTACCGTGAGACTCACCCGCTCTCCTGCCAACCCACAAACCATCCCCACATTAATGAAAATTAAGACCACATTGAGTTCGAGTGTGTGTGTGCATTCACTGATTGCTGTCTGGACCTTATTTAAGTAGAAACAGATTGAAGAATGATAATTAGCTCTAATAAGATGGAATTTCCCTAACTATGTCAAACAGCAGCCGCATCACAGGGCTGCTTTTTAAAGAGGCTTCAGCTCAAACAGTGCCACACACACACCCACACACACACACACACACACATGCAAAGTAATATGAGCAATATGACAACTCATTTCTGCTGTTATATTCATGGTTAGAGTGTTTTTAATTTACAGATGATATGTGATGTGCACTACATTTTATGCATACCAACTGTCAACTTAAGGCAACAGTTTGATATTTGGATTTTTTAAACTTAGCTTTTTGTACAAATTAAACAAAGATGTGAAACTCATTATTAATTATTGAGTTTAAGAGGCAGCAGTTGGAGGATTTCATAACCTTAGGATAGAGCCAAGCTAGCTGTCTTTCCCATATCAAGTCTTTATGCTAAGCTAACGGTTTGCTGGCAGAAGCCTAATTTTAGATAAGTTGCAAGACACTTTAGAATAGGTGCCTTTTCTTTTTTGACCAAAAATGAGAGAATAAAATCAATACTATGCATATTTTTTCAATGATTATGAAACGACAGCCAGCAGTTGTTAGCTTACCTTAGTTTAGCAGACTGTAATAAGGGGAAACAGATAACCTGGCTTTGTTCAAAGATAACTGAATCTTCCTGTCAGCAACTCTAAAGCTTGCTGATTTACATGCTTTACCTTATTTGTTTAATCTGTACAAATACTTATATATGAAAATGCTTAAAATTAGGCTCACACTGTTTTATGGAGGGTCATAAACTATGTGCTAGATTATTTGACAAAGTTTGGACAGTATTGCTTAATCAAGAAATAATTAGAAAATATCATAAATAAAACAGGGCATTTATTTTTTTACTCTTTAACTTCTAACATTTGTGAGCTTTAGAGATGTTCAGAAAGAGCCAGGCTTGCTGTCTCCCATTGTTTAACTCCTTATCTTTGACTGAGTTACCTGCTCGTCTTCCTTACATTTAAAAGATTGATATGAAAATGAAAATGATTCCATGCAAGCAAGATGTGAATATGCATATGATCCTTTAAATATTAACCCTCCATCCCTATTTTGTCACATAAAGATTGGTTAGATCAGTTGGAGTCAGAAAAAAGCAACACTATGTGGTTTTCTTTTTGTAAATTGTTAATGCACAGTCTTGATTCTGTTTTGGAAACTCGACTTGCACACATCTGAGAAACTTTGGCCTTACTGCAAGGGAAAAGCTGCAGAGAGGATTAAAATCCATGTCATGTCGGGATCAAATGCAATCCTTCAACATTTCCAGAGGGATGATATTGACGCCTGTCAGTCTTGAAATTCTTCCAAAGTCTTTCCAAAAGCTCCAGGTATTCATTGAATCCCTGCCGTCTACATACAATTGGAGAAACTCTGGGACAGTAGTGAATCTTTCAAAAAGTCATTGTCCTGCCAAAATTTCTGGAAGATAGAGAAAAATGAAATTCGTGGAAGGGTACCAAGACAGAAAGCTTTGGGAAGAAAACCTAATGCTTGTATGAAGTTTGCCAAAAAGCACCCGGGTGATCCATATGAGTGAAAACTTTTTGGCAAACACGGATTCAGTAGGCGTCTTAACAAAATCCCTGCTGTTTATGTCAGAAAGACAAATGTTGCATTCATATTGAGATGTTCAGTCACACAAAGAATATGTATTGTCTTTTTTTTTTTTTGTTGCTGCATTGTCAGCACATCTGGATTCATCAGGCTGGCTTTGATTAGGCTTCTCTGTACATAAAGCCAATCAAAAAGTCTGCAAATGACCTTATCAAAGCCAGACATTTTGGAATGGATCTGGATGCCTGATTAGCTCAGTCATTTTTGTTCGGTGTTGTCAGGACTTATGTTTTTCATACAGGCAATTAGAAAAGCGAGAGCATTTGCAGTCAGTTGGCAGGCTAGTAGAAAACTGCTACATCCCCCTGAGGTAAAAGGCCTTTTTCACAGCAGAACTCTTACACAGGTGATAATATCAACAATGGCTCCTTTTAATTCAAGTGAAAAATAATTCATGACAGTGTGACACCAGTTTGCACAATAAACCTTTTTTTTCCACCAGATTTCACATGTTTTCATTAAAAGCAGGAAAAAAAGCTGCATTTGTGTCACACTGGGTCCCAACATATCCGACTTGGCTCTTACTTATTTTTTCCAGGAAGTGTTGGAAAAACAAACATATCACATGGTCAAACCTTCAATTCATTGCAATTAGAGACAAATTTAGTGGAATTTGAGTTGTACTGTCTATGCCTGATACTTAAATTGTCTCACATCATCTCAAAATAATTTTATCCTACATGATACACACAGTTTTTATATGAATATCTCTTACAGAACTTAAATTTGACAGGTGTGAGAGGTTTAAAACACTATCACCAAAATTTTCTTCTTCTCTTTTTTTTTACAGAAAAGTTTATGGGTTTGTCCCCAAATAGGCTGCAATTCTGGGATAGAATTTTGCTATTTTATAATACAGTATTGTAAATGAATCATATATCGATTGAATAGACAAAATCATCGCATAAGAAGAGGATACAATGTACATTTGTCTACCAGATGAGGTTCAGTTGGGCTAAGCTCATATCTCAGCTTCTCAGAGTTAGACTGTAAACTTGAAGTTGATCCTGTGACATTTTTGTCGTTGTCATAAGAAATGTTTGCGTAATATTGGATAATATTGTCAGCTTTGTTTCCATCTGAAAAATTCATCAGCTGAACTCTGTGGATAGGATGGAGTCAAAGATCTAAACCCAGGCAATATAAACACTGGCTCCCCTTCCTCCTGCTCCTCCTCCTCTTGCTCTTCCTCTTCCTCTCTGCTCTCCTGCACATTAGGGGTCACCTGAGATCTCTTTCATGCTCCAGCGGTTGATTAAAGTACTTTGCTGGTTTTGTTTGAACAAGCGAGAAGAGAGTGAAATCAGCAGGTAATTGCTGGTCATTTTGAAGGCCAGTGTTTTCCAGACAGAGAAGTGACCTAAATCCTGATGTGATTTTTGCTTAGATTTTTTGCAAAAATGTGATCTTTTTAAAAAAAAAACATTTCCTAGAGACTTGTCTTGTCGATACTTGAGCTTTCATAATTCCCCTTTTGTTTACCAGAACTAAATAAAAAACAACTGTATTACAGTAAAACAATGTAAATAGGCCTTAAACCACAGTCTTTTTAAATATTTTTGTTCTTTTATTTAGATGAAGATGAAATACAATCAGTGCGTTTTGGTTTTCCATGACTTACTGAGGAAGGATTGTCATGAAACCTGACACACACACACACATCATGCAATGCTCTGTTAAGTAGACCGTGTCCTCCTCTGTGACGGTTTCCCGACAGGCAGTCAGTTGCCAGCTCGTCCAGCAGGTGGAGTCCTCAATCAAGAATCCAAAATTGCCATCTGATGCAACTTTTTCCTAAGAATGATGGGTGTCTGACTCAATATAGAAAGAAAAATATTATCTAAGAAAAAAACTGCATTTGAAAAGTCTATATGGGCGTAGCCGTGGTAGCCTAAGAACTTTGGTGCAAACTTAAATAAAATATCATTAAAGCCAAAATTAGTTTTGGCACTAACTGTACAAAATGTTGTAATCCAATACTACACATTACAGTATGGCCTCAGAAATGACTGTAGAACTGAATCAACAATCTCTCCAACAAAGAAACACATTGAGCATCTGTAACATCACCCATACGTTTCTGATTTACTGTTTCTGAAGGCTGAATGTTGGGTTAACCGCTCCATCTTTGTAGTCAGTGGAGTGTGACGAACCAAACTTGGGTAAAAGCCCAGGAGCCCGTGTGAAGCTGAGAACTGCAACCAGTGTGTCAAACTGAGAGTTTTGTAAGTGAAGCACACAGGCTGCCAATCCATAACAAACACATTAGAGGAAGTATATGCTCCAGAGAAAATATTTGGTTGGGAAAAAGTTTTTTCTTGTTATTTCCAGAGCAAATGTTGCATTTTTTGAATAAATCTCCATGATTCTGAAGAAGCAAACAGAAGGTGATAAGTTGTAATGTTGTAATGGCATTTGCATTTCCCTCAAAATGCTCCAGATATTTTCACGTAGCATTTCACAAAATTGTAACAACGCTGTGGTTAGAAACCCT
Organism: Acanthurus leucopareius; assembly: GCA_029814765.1. NCBI lineage: Eukaryota > Metazoa > Chordata > Actinopteri > Acanthuriformes > Acanthuridae > Acanthurus > Acanthurus leucopareius. The sequence goes on along the minus strand of JAQMCX010000058.1, from coordinate 13,435,348 downwards.
CAGTGCCTCATAACAAACTTAAAAATTTTACTTAATTTTCACTGGTTTATGCACTCACACTGAGCCTCTGTGATATCTATATTGACTTTGGCTTTTCGGCATAGTGGCAGCTGTTTGTTTCTATCCCCACGAAAACTGGACATTAAGAGTTTTAAAAGGGTATTCATTAATAGAAGACTGTTGTTGTGAAATACTCTGGAGGTGGTTTTTTTTTCTGTGTCTACTCCATTTACAAACACTCAGCTACATATTTCTCTAAGGCCTCCCTGCTGTGAGGTAAGGTCAGAAGCACGTTGTCAATTTGAGCATAAACTGACTTGACTTTTACTTGTTCTCAAGGACATTAGAGTTTGCAGGTGGGGTTAAAGGTGAGATTTCCAGGTTCCCACAGCTGGAGATAGCTGACCGAAATTCCAACAGGATTAATTTATTAAGAAATTTGGGGCCCAGAGTTCCTAGATTTGCTCCTGCAGCTGGAACAAATGTTTCATGACCGAGTGGAAAGCCGTGATTGTCAAGAGCCAACTATGGCAAATTGCTACATGTTTGAAATGGAAAACTAGACACCTCCCTGCAGAGCCCGGCAGGGTGCAGATTTGTGGTGTGACTGCTGTGAATAAGCAGGACTAATGCACTTGTATGGAAACCAGAATTAAGAAGGAATTAATGGAGCTCAACTAGCAATAAAAATGAAAGCTGAATATTTGTTCATACAGAAAAGTTAAGCTGATATAAGCTGATGATTCATTCTATGTTCACAATGACTTCTCCGCTTGCCGCTTTTCTTTGAAGAGCATCTCTCTGAGTCTAAGTGCTGTGTGCTTTTTTACCAAAGGACTTAATTGTTTTTTATCCTTAGTCAGCTTGCCTGGTGCGTTAGAAATGGGAACTGAGTATCTTGCAAGAGACCCTTTAAAGTCCAAAGAAACTGTCTAAGTGAAATGCAATGCAGGGACATTGCTTAATTTCAATGTTAATGACAGAGCCTCACTGTATACAAAGACCAAAAGTAACTTATACCTCACGTCACTCACCAAAGTTTGATGGCTTAACCATTTTACTGTATTTATTTGCCCCAATTTGTCAGTGAACCAACTGTGGGACATGTTTGCTGTAAGCTAGCGATGGATGCACTGACTGTTTGCTTTGTTCAGTTCAGCTCTTCCTGTTTTTCCCTCCACTCTGTCTACTTTTTTCCTCTGGACTCTGTAAGTTCTTGAAGTGGACTCATGAATAGGATATCCCTCCAGTTTAAATATTTTCATGTTGTGTTTCATGTAAGTTTTTCTTTACAGCACAAGCTGAATATGAGTTTCAGGCCTTTCCATTGACTTTGTGTGCAAAGGTTAAGCCTCTAAAACTCACTTCATGGTCTGTCTAAACACATTTATTCTCATATAACCAGCACTGTTACCACAGCACTGGAGAAAGGTCTTGCCCCACTCATCATTATTCTGCTGTAGAATGATATAAAGTGGCAGAATGATGTGAGAAAATGTGCAGTTTTTGTTGTATTTCAGTAAACCAACTACAACTGTGATAGAAATCTGAAGTTTTAAGGACCCTGTAATGTTTTTGATCTTCTAATCAGATAAAAAAACAACAAAAAAATACAACTAAACAAATAAAAGAGATGATCAGGTAAGCTGGTAAAAATCCATCATTAATGAAAGCACATTTGTAGAAGTGAGTTTTTAAAAGAGGAAACAAACAGGGAAAAGAAGACTACTGATAAGTAAAACATGATTGTAAACGATGCAGATTTTAAGATTTAAAAGTTTTATGTTCCAGTTTTATGGGGAAGAAAATGCACCTGACAAGTTTGACAGGCCTCAAATGCACGCCTACAATTTGCTTCACCAACTAACAGCAAAAGTAAAAACCTCGAATCTAAGAAAACTCTAAGTGGATTTTTAAAACTTCAAGCTTAAAGTTGAGGTTTTGAACTGACAGTTTCCTCTGAAAACTGCCTGTTAAAACTGTACAAATATGTAGCTGTGACATAAAGCAAAAAACAGGGACAACAAACTGAGAGCTAAAATTGAAGACAGACCTATTAGAGTGATACAGGAAGGAATAAAAGGTGAATATGTGTATATAACAAAAAAATAAAACAAAATACAATATCTATACATAAATCAAATATTGTTCTGATTGTAATAAAATATACAGTGTGCAGAATGCATATTGATTACACAGCGTATAGATGTTAGAGCACCAGTCTGTGTTTTTACTGTTTAATATATGCATTAAAACAGTAGTATATCTTGCAGGTAAGTGGCAGTTTCAGTGACACTGAAACAGCTGGTTTCTTCGTATTTGCTGTAATAAAGGCCTCGTTATTTAATAGCTATATGGAATATGGGCTTAATATTTTTAGTGAATAACTCTTTTATGATCTTTTTCAGTGTATATTAAGCGTTTTGAAGCGCCAGTCACAGCTGTGGGCTGCATGACATTTGCATCGGGCGTGGGCTTGTGCGGAGTGGCAAATAAAGGCAGCAGGGTGGTGACTAGAAAGTCACAGAGAAAGAGGGAGGGAATTAGAAGTCAAATTAGGAGCAAGAGGGGGAGTCTGTAATGAAACCGGAGAGAGAAAGAGAGAAAAGAAGCGTGGAGTGGGACTACTACAAAACCCTCATAAGTCAGAAAGGAGGCAGAGGAAGGAAAAGGTTTAATCCTGCTTCTCACTGCTTCCAACAGGCGAACCAAAGAAAACATCAAGAAGCTTGATCTTTTTTTTTTTTTAATCATTAATATTTTTACCCATTGAGCAAACAAGAGAGAAAACACTTCAAGCATTTTTATTTTCTAAAAAGACATACAACTCAAGTAAGTACATTATTTTTTTTTTGAATGGTAACTCTGCTTCAACTTTCAGTTACTCAGTGTAGTATTACTGTAATAGCGTAAAGTGGCGGCATGACGCGGCGGCAGGACGAACCGGCTGCTCATACTCACACGTGGCATGAAGCTGAGACTTGACAACCTCTACGATTTGATATTAGACTCAGTCTGAGCACAGTCTGTTTTAAAACCCGAAAAAGTGAGTTTGACTGGTGGGGTAAAGACAGCTGTGTGGCTGATCACAAAGAGGGAGCAGAAACCATTCAAATAAGCGCGGAAGTGACCATTCATGGTACTGTCCCGTAGACTCACGCTTGTGATTGTTTCTGTGTTAATCTTTTAATTAGCGGTAAACTGATTAGATTACGCCATGGTGCTCATTTGTAACCATATTAACATTCAGCTAAAATTACTTTTATGAAACTCCAGACAAAACAATTAGGCTATTACCGTTTTATTCTGACACGGTGGTCGCAGGCATGTTTGAGTGAGTAAGACACAAAGTAGTCTTTGTTGCCTTCAAGAACAGCTCTTAAAGTCAGAGAAAGATCTTTTGTGGGTTCAATTTACTCATATAAAACAAGTTTAGGGTAAAAAAGTTGGAAGAAGTGTTAATAATGATTTGTTTACAGGCCGTCATGCTTCAACTGGAGGCTACAGCTGTTACTTAGGTCTTCATTATTGATTAATAATACCCTTAACTCTTTAAATAATCTGTAAAAAAAAAAAAAAGTTCATAAAGCCTCTTTTTCCAAAGGTGACAACTTCACATCCTTTATTTTTTCTTGACATCAGTCCAAAACTTAAACACAGCTCATTCATTTTACTACAGTGATATAAATATAAGCAGAGCCTCACATCCTTAAGAAGCAGGACCCAACAAATGTTTCATGCGCTCTTTCCTGCTCCCTCACGGCGTCACATTCACGGTCACATACAGTCCGTTCAGTATGTTGCTGAATTCACAATTCCGACATTTGTCACAGCACGTGAACGCGGCAGTGGGTCTTTCTCCTTTACAGGGGCCGCCCTGCCGTGCCGGTAACCGGACCCCAGGCTGAGGTCATGCCCGCCGAGAGACAGCTGCTGGCCGGCCGGGCAGCCTCGGGGGTTGCGTTTTTTGGACTCCTCGGGGAACAGAGGCTCCTAGAGAGCGTGGTTTATTTTGTTGGAAACTTGTGAGGATAAAGAGTTTGCCCTGCGGTCCTTTATGTCCTGCTGGGATTGATAAACACGGCTGGTCAAGGTCAGAAACAACCCCGCAGGGAAAAAAGAGCAGGGTTTTATTGGAGCAGCAGCAGAAAGACTTGAAAGAAACCAGGACACGTGATGAATTAACTATGTAAACTTATTGTTTTTTAACATAGGAGCATTGGGAAAGGTTTGTTTCTAACATAATAATTAGCAAATATCTTGTAAGTCTATGACCCATTAATTCCTATAAATACTAAAACTAGCTATGGCTTTAGCAGTGCAGTTTAAGTCATTGCAACATTGCATCATTTAGTGCTGGCACACAAGTATTTCAGGAAACCGTTTCCTTTTATAGTGTGCTCTCCCTCCCCTCCATACACACACTCACACACACATACAAATACAGATCGTACCTCTGTCCCTGTAAGGACCAGCATTTCCTAAATCCATGCCCTAACCCCTTGCCCTAACCTTAAACATCAAATTTTATGCCTTAAAACTAAACCAAAACTAAGTCTTAACTGGCAGACTGAAGTTGTGCCTAAATGTCCTCACTTCCCACTGAATTATATCAGTCCTCACTATGAACTAAGTACAAGAACAGACACACATACTTTACAATGTTATGACAAGGGCTCACAACTGCCCGCCAACTCTAAACAGACGCTTCCATTTCGTGATTTTGCTTGTTTGTAGGCGTTTGTTGTGTGTTGACTTTCCCGCGTCTCTGTGCCAGACCACTCCCTCCAATCACCAAGGCCATGTAGTAATAACCGTCATCAACTCATTCTCCATAATGACAACCTTCTGGTTTTATTGCCACTTCTGTCATGATGGGGAAACAGAGAGGAGAGGAAGAAAGTGTGATAAGCAGAAGTAGAGGTGGAGGCAGCAGTCCAGATCTGAACTTGCATGACTGGTGTGTCTTGCATCAGTCACACATGTTCACGTAGCCTGAGCTCACACACAATGAGAGGCAGCAAATGCCATGCTTTTCTTACAGAGGCACACCCTCTGTTTTCATAACACTAAGCAGATGACTTTGTATTGCATTTTTAGCACTGTTAGCATTGACTACCCACACTATGAAATGTGTGAACGTGATGTCTATTTATTGTGCGCTGCAGCCACAGCACCATAAATCCAATCCATGTGACAGTAGTCTCTATACTTAGGAGTTTAATGGAGTGTGTCTTTGCGCGTTTGAAAGGCTGTTCTGTCCCTCTGTTTTGCTCTATTAAAACATTTAACAGAACAGTTTGTAACATCCTGTTTTTTTTGAGAATAATTCTTAATATTTTGTTAACAGAGATGCTTGTATCTCTTTGTTGACACAGACAACACAAATATGAGAATGGTGCTCAAGTGACACAGCGATAAACAGCATATTAAGCATGGATTAACACCTGAGTTTAGGAGAGGGATATAAAAGTGTGCATAGTGCTAGCTTTATTCATTGAAATATTTTAGCATTATCTCGATCATGTCTTGGGTCCACTTTGACTTTGAGCTTTTAAGTCATGGTGTAATTAACCCAGTTACAACCAGCATAGTTAATGTTTAGTCAAAGTGATGCACTGATGTTGGCAGAGCTACACAGTTATGATTGATAATAATAAAATCATTGCATGGCTTTTGTTATTATTGATACTTTTTAGCCAGGTGAGTGCAAACTTCAAGCATAAAATACAACCCTTAACTGCTTTTGCACTGACCAGATGATTTTCGTCTGCATGTTTTCCTGCTTAGAGCACATTTAGAATTTTGAAATTAAAATAAATGGTGTCTTGAAGAGGAAAATACAACACTAACATAGCAAAATACAAAACAGCAATTGTATATTTATTCACTATAACTCAGTTTGATTCAATAGACAGTAGAGATAATGGGCAAGTGCAATCATTCGGATGTCAGGAAGCTTTAACTGCAGAAAGACTGAACTGTCATAATCATGTCAAAATTAAGATACATTTGCATGAAAGCTGCAAAGATAAGTCAATAAATTGATTTATTAACAGAAAATTACTCTGGGGCTATTTCCATATTCATACATCGTTAAAGTTATCTTTTAAGCAAAAAAGGACAAAAATGTGGCTGTTCTTTAATGGGATCAATTTTAATTTTTTATGTAACAAATAGTTAATTGAGAAAATAAGGAGCAAATTAATTGATTACAGAACAGTTATTTCTTTAGCCCCTATAGAGTCACCCCTGATTATTGACACCCACAGTCAAAAGGCCACCCCCTTTACTGTCTATGTACTTTTGTTATTTAATTAACAGCTTAATTTGTGGGTTACACCTTTAAAAGACTGAATGAATGAGTGGCGTCCTGCTCTGTGTCACAGTAAGAGTTGGGGGGAGTTATATGTGTGTTTTAGGGTGGGTGTGTGTGGGTATGTACTGAAGGGGTTTCCAGCATGGGGTGTCAGTTACACAAAAAAATCCCCCTTTTCAAACCCTCTTTTCAGCACAAAGGCAGTTCAGTGGGCCATGGTTAATCGCATTACATGCGTGCCTCATAAGCACATATGCAGAGACAAATCTGTCCCATTAGATCCTCTTTCCCTTCCCATGCAACACACACACATATGCTGAAGAGATGCCCTCTTAAGGAACTACTGCAAGTGTTTCCTGTTTGAGGCCTTGACTGCAGCCACCTGCCCGCCACCAAGCCCCCCCCGCCACCCCCACCCACACACACACACACACACACACCCACACACACACCCCCACCCCTCCGTCCTGCCTCTCTTGAAAACTGGCCGAGACTTTTCCTTATACTCTTCGTCTCTGGTTTGCCGCCAAATGAAATAGCAGGTTATATTTGGATCTTTCCAGATGTGAGGGTGCGTGTGTTCCACTGATGTCACAAGTCATGGTGACCCGTCACATGTGTGTGTGTGTGTGTGTGTGTGTGTGCGTGTGTTCTTCCAGGTGGTCATGACTAACCTGACTTTGTTTGGTTAAGTATCATTCTATTTGTGGGTGTTGTTTTTTAACATAAAAGCTGAATCACCTCACATCACCTCTCACTTTTGACCCGTTAATCCCAGTGAGATTAAAAAAAAAACCAAAGGCCAACTGTGGTTACATGCTGTTGAAAACCCCCCCTGAATGCAACTCTGCACTGCTTTCAGATGGAAATGTCACCCTTTTAAGATGCTATCCCTATTTCCAGGACAATAGCAGATTGATTGAGTGCCCCACATTGTTTCCTCCAGTCAGAATCAAGGGTGTAGTAGATGTCGTGTTGACAACTCAGTGGGAGGATTTCTGAGGACAATGCAGAGCAAGGTGTCAGGTGCCCAGCTGGGATTTACAAAACAATGACTGGTCACATTGGCACTCATTAGGCTAATGGAAAGAAAAATGCTCTCAAGGGACTGCATCAGGTTGAGCCAGTGAAGTAAACATTATTAAATATAACTGAGGGGAAAGAGGAAGGTGCCCTTCAGGAAATTCAACTGTGGACATCTTTCTCTGTTCTGGGGATCACTTTGTCGAACTCAGAATGGATCCTCACTTAGGTCCTGTAAAATTCAACCTGAAAGGGATGTTCACAAATGATTGTCTTTAGGTTTCATGGTGAATTTATTGCATCATTGTTTGTGCTGTACTGTTTGTATTAGAGTTGCAAAGATTATTCATTAAATAAACCAAAAAATGCAAAAAAAAAGTTTGACAAAGCAGTAATATTTTAATTTCTGTTTTCAGCTTCTCAGATGTGATTATTTGCTAGTTTTCTCACTCTTCTTGTATAGTGAATGATATATTTTTGCCTTTTTGACTGCTGATCACACAAAAGGAGACATTTGATGACATCATCTTGAATCAATCAGCTTAGTAACTTGCACATTGTTTTGCACTGTAAAGGATGATTCATAGAAAAGCACTGAAAACCAGCTTAGGCTGTTATCCCTGGAATTGAACCTTTCTAAAGCTCAAAGATATTTTATGGTATTAGATCTATTATTGATGAATCAACAATTGTTTCACAGTTACTGATGTCAGTTATTTTAACATTTTTTTGCTTCTTATCTGCTCCCCTCACATGTTCACCCTCTCTCTGCCACCGACCCTCTGCCCTTCTCATCACTCCTCCATCACAGAGCAACAGCAATGGCGCCTTCTCTACTCCAGGCCTATAGGAGGCGCTGGTGGATGGCAGTGACGGCGGTGATTGAGAACCTGCTGTGCTCGGCTGTGCTGCTGGGATGGGGCTCCCTGCTTATCATGCTGAAGAGGGAAGGCTTCTACTCACACCTGTGTTCAGGTATTATCAACAGTGTGATTGACATTTCCATAACCTACATATTCTTACTTCACTAACCATACAGCTTATTTGACCCCCTGTACTTCTGTACTCTATCAGTATGAAGAACCCTTAAGTTTATTTCTCTTTAAACCTGCTTACTCCTCTGACTATGTAAGACCCTCCCATAATGTCTTTGTTGATGATGACATGTCTGTTCTAGCACGGGATGATTTGTAACTTACCCCTCTCCTGACTTTGCAGATGTAATTTTATTTTTTAAAAAAACAGACAACCTTTGTGCTCAGGGCTCCTTCGCTCAGCTCATTCATTGACTGTGCTCTGAGTCCACTTGCAATTGTTGAATTTAACTTACAGAAAGACAGTTTTTGACTTTGTGCCTTGTTTAACAGAAAATTATGAACTTTATTTTGTCACCTGGGTACTTCATGATTCACACAGAGGATTTTTATGTTCTTGATATCTATGATTGGTGTTGACAGTACTTTCAATACAACATGAAAAATGCAAAATCCCCAAAAAGTCTATTTGAATTTCACACATTGGCTTTTGTAACAGCTTGTTTCCCCAAACATGAGTCATGTTACCTCAGTGTTTTTCTGAAACTCGGTTTCTACACTAGTGAAACAAACGGTTGATTTTGGAATGAGTAATGAAGAAGCAGTTAGGAGTCCATGTCTGTTTGCAAACTCCTTGTTGCTGATGCATTCATCCACAAGCTGATTAGTTTCAGGGTAATTAGAGGTGACATTTTTTTTAATTAAAAAACACAAATATAATGAAAAGCAAGGATTTTGTGCAGCGGAAATAAAGTAAAAAATTCTAGTCCTTCTCCCCGTCTGCTCTTGACCACAAACTACAAATGTTTTTGAATGAGCTGTCTCTATTTATATTCTTAACACGAGTCTCTATAATCAACCCTCCGCACTCTCTCCCACAGACAATGAGTCTGTGGTTGTGTCACTGAGCAACTCCACTGATGGTAAGGTGGAGGAGTGGCTCAGCTGTGTGGACCAGGAGGAGATGCTGAATCTTGGCTTCACCATCGGCTCCTTCTTGCTCAGCGCTACCACCCTGCCTCTCGGCATCCTGATGGATAAGTTTGGGCCGCGCCCGATTCGCCTGATGGGCAGGTAATGGTTGTAAAAAAAGTCACAGATGTGTCACTTTTGGGAAGGGAACGTGCACAACTGCAGGACCGATGAGTGAAAATATTTGTCAGTATGAATCACAAACTCCTGGACCTGTTTTATATACAATTGCTTTATGAAAACTTTGATTTTGTATGAAAAATTTAGACAACCCTCTTCTTTTACGATGGTGGGAATTTGAAGGGAAAGCTCCATAAAACAGTAGTAATTTCTCAAGTACTCCTGAGGTTATATAAAGTTAAAAAGCAGACGGTTCACATTCCCAAAGAGGAGGGAGTGTCACGGTACCTATTGTATTTTCAGTGTGTGAGTCAATGAATGTAGGCGGGGCACCATGTGTGTGTATGTTTATATGTGCGTGCGCACACTGTGTGTATTGTAGTTTAGGTAGTAAAAAATTCTTTCTCATGGGTGTAGAGACATGTGGTTACAACTGTACTTCCTCATATCTTCCTAATCATACAACACTGTGTTATAGCAGAGAGAGGAACTCTTCATTATTTACAAGAATATTGAAAGTCCAAACACACACACACACACTCTCTTTCTCTCTCTCTCTGAGATAAAATTTGATGACATTAAAGAATGGGAAGTTTGCACATGTTTAAACATTCAGGCTGTTAAACTATTGACAATATCAGTCTTTAGGCAGATTAAAAATGGTTTAAGTGTTCAGTGTTATAATGTATTAAAATATTGTTTAACTTACATTAACACCTGCAGGCCATATTTAAAAGGGTCTGAACTCATCATACTTTCACTCTATAATGTGCCATTTGTATGACTAAGATACCTACACACACAAGAGCTTGTGAGTCACCAGAAGTTAGTTATCCTGTAGTCTGTGTGTGAGTGTTTGTATCTTACAGCATTTTAATATATGATTCATAATTCAGGAATGAAAAATGTTCTTTTCTGTTGCTGCAGCTCGTGTTTTGCTCTGTCCTGTGTTATGATGGCCGTGTCTGCCTATGACCCCGATGGTGAGTTCAAACACAACAACGCACATATGCTGCATATCAATAAATCAGCTTCAAATGTGACACAACAAATCTGCAGAGCTCAGATACTGTTGTATGTGGCCAACACATTAATCTGAAACTTGTGTAGCTTAGAATGAGTTTCACTCACTTATCCTTTAGTTGAAGTTCAAAGTTTCAGCTGGAAGGTCACGACCTGATGTCACAGTTCACAACCTGGATTAGAAAAGAGTAGAGGCACTTCCTAAGAATTATCTAAAAAAGAAAAAAATACTTTCCTGGAAACAGTACAGAGACAATACACTTAATGTTCCCCTCACAGAGGTGATATTTTGATTAAATAAATGCTTATCCTGATCCAAGCAACGTGTTCAAACAAGTTGGGGGCAGGGCAACAAATACTGGGAAATCAGTGGAATGCTAGAACACACCTGTTTGAAACATTCCACAGGTAAACAGGTTACCAGCTGATAGCATCATGATTGGGCATCCCCGAAAGGCTCAGGCGTTAACAGGCAAGGATGGGGTGGGGTTCATCACTGTGTGAAACACATGATTTTATGATATAATATTACTATATGGACACTTGAACAAAATAATAGAACCATTGTTGGTAAACACATTTTTTTTCAAATGATTGAGTATTTTATTTTATATTTTATGCAGGATCCCAACTAAAACAGACTTTTACAAAGGTGCAGTTGTTCATCTTGAAGGGCAACATTCTCTATTGTTAAGATGACTGAGCATAGTTTATTTACATGTATTAACATTGCCTACAGCTAAGACATGACGGGCTGAGTGTGGAATATATATGACACTAAAACTAAATAAAACTGTAATGTATGTTGCCATTTATGTCTCTGTACTGGTTTAGGAAATATTGCAATATTGCTTTTTGTGTATTTCATACTGTAATGGAGCAGGATCCTAAATAAATATTTAGATTATTCTTTCAAAAGTGCTGTTTTAAGATTTTAAGAGCATGCATAAGATGTTTTTAATGTAGTGAGGGGCTCCTTTAAGACCACTGGACAAGACACTGTGGTGTGTGTGACAGTGCTGTGTGTGTGAGACTGTGTTGTGTGTTCCACAGTAATAAAGTTTTCAACAAAGACAGTTGAATGGCTGCACCAGGTGCCGTTGGACATGTGTGTAAAGACATAAAAACGGGCAGATGACTTGTCCCCACACTGTTCACGTTCTCTCTCTTAAAACTGTCCATGTGACAATTACAAAATTGCCAATAACCTCTGGCTGTTATGGAAATCACATAGTTTAGATGAAAAATGCAGGATTTTACTTCCTGTTTCTGGAGCTCTTGTGCTAACTCCTGCTACCATTTATTAAGGGTTTAAGGCAGCTTTATCTTCATTTAAAAGTAAATGACAAATGTAGCTGTAAGAAACAACAGCAAACAAAAGCAAGTACAATACAATGATACAAAGTGGGTTTACTGTTAAGAAATTTAAGAAGTTTTTAAGAAGGTTGTCAGTCTTGTTCTGAGTGAGTGGATTTTGACATCAACTCTTCTTCTGTGTTTCTCTTTTCCTCTGCAGTTCTGTCAGCGCTCATCTTCTTGGCTCTCTCATTAAACGGCTTCGGGGGCATCTGCCTGACCTTCACCTCGCTCACGGTGAGACACACAAACATCAGGAACCAGAAAAATACACAAACTCTGACTAATTAAAGGCTATAGATATATGCAATATATTTGCATATGAAAGAGCACTTAGTGGAAGATATTTTGATTATCAAGTACACACTGTAGATCCACCCTGTGTAGGGCTGTGCAATATGTTGATAAATATTGTGTCATAATTGAAAAGCGTTAATAATTTTCATATTATGCTCTATCATGCAAATCACTCTCTTTATGGTAATTTTTTTTTCCATCTTTCTGACATGGGTTGCATTCTTCCTCACAGTTGCAGGCAATGAATTTGCGTGAGACAATAAAAACAAATATGGAAGACAGTGACACCCCAAAAACCGCCACTAACTTCCTTTTTCACCCAAGAAAAAAAGGCAGCTGATTTTCAACATGTGTGGTATCATTGTGTCTTTTTTGGCTCACTTACTCATGAATTCTTTCGGGAGACGATCTCTCCTCTCTGGTGTTGTCTCATTGTTTTGGTAGGGCGAGGTCCTGTCCTGTTCTGACCTTATAGAGAAAGACAGGAAGGAGAGGGAGGGGGAAAAAAGAACACGATAGTTCACTTCTGAAAGGGGACTGTGTTTGAGAGATTGGTTAAGTTATATCCAAACCTCAGATTGGATTAAATGGTCACCTAGTACCTGCTGACGTGCCTTTGCTTTTACACTTTGTGCTGTAGGTGTGTTCCTGACCACTTCCATAAATGATAATCAGTTTGTTTCACATTTAAAGTATATCTAAGTCTGATCAGGACACCCCCAAGGACAAAGTTTAGTCAGTGTTAATGTGAACAGTGCCAGTTGTTCAAAGTTAATTTAGCCATAAAATAAAACACACAAAAATCACTAAATGTTTTATAGTTTGAACTGCATACAAACAAACCAGAGAATGCGTAGCTAATGTCTTCTCCCTCCTCATCTCGGACACCAGTGTCATGTTAAATATGCATGTTATCAGGATCACTTTGTAAGGGATGACATCAAAGAGGCTTTTCTTTCTGACAGCGGCGCACAACTTGTTCCGTGTTATATCACTGATGCTGAAAAAATAAATGTCTCCACTGTGGTTACATAACTCATAAGTTGAGAAAGTGCTAATGCAAGGTTGTGTTCCAGGGACACGTGAGCACAAACTTTTGGTGGCTTGTTCATGGTCCTGTATTTTTCTCAGCTGAGGAAACAGTGTGTGTTGTAACTGGGAGCTGTGTTTGTTTACACTCACGTCAAGCATGTGTGTTTGCGTGTAATGTGTCAGCTGGTACCAACAGTGTACGGTGTGTTTTATTGTTGCCGCTGCCTTCTGCGTCCGGGCAAGTATTTGGGCTTGTGTCAGTGCTGCGCGTGAGTGTTAGCGCGCGTGTGGAGTGTTTCCATCTGAGCAGCGTGTGTGTTTTTTCCAGATGGAAACGCTCCCATTCGTGATTCAGCCAATGATGTCCTCCAGTTGAGCACACACCCTCCACCAAACTCAGCCCCCTCACCTCTATCAAAACACTCAAGGTCGCACTTTTTCTCATCTCTCCAGTCCACTCTCACTTCCTTCCTTCCTTCCTCCTTTATTCTCTCCATCTTCCTTGTCCCTCCAGTTTCTTCGATCTGCCCAGCAGTCAGCAGGAAATCCATACAAAACCTTTTCAGCTCTACATGACTGTGCACACATGTGGATGCACCCATGTGTGTGCATGCTTATGTACACACGGGGAGACGAACATGAAACAGATGTTTAGATAGCGAAGGTCCAAGCTGAGTGTGGAAAGATGCCCCTCTCTTCTGACCTTTCTGATCCTGAATGAAGTCTGGCTCTTTGGCAAAGGAAAGCGTAGCCACATGTCTCTGTCTGTGGCTCTCTGCAGATGAGCTTCACAGAAATAGATTTCAACTGTGCCAATATACTTTGAGCAAACGTGGCTGTTCCACAGAAGGAACTTTTGTAAGTTTGTTTTAAAGTTAGTATCATCCATGTGAAGGATGCAACGTGCATTTGTTTAAGTTCATTTTTTGAAGAACTGGCAGCATTATGGAGTGCAGCAGCGTGCAGCAGTTTTGGTTATATCGTCTAGATGGGCATGAACTTGGCGTTCTTTGCAAAAAATGTAAATATATGGATTCAGTGTAAATCTAAAATTCATGTAAAATTTTGCAAACTGCTATTCGTCCTACTGAGAGCTCTGTCTCATTGTTTGTTTAAAGAGCTGTTAAAGAGCTGCACCATGTGCCTTAAAAAATCTCTTAACCAGTAGCGTCTTGTTGGCAGTCGGTCATTACAAACTCATGAGGGGCAACCACACATTGTTTAAACCCACAGAAACTTGTTTCAAATTTCAGCAGAGATGCTGCATTTATCAAAAAAAAAGTCAGGTACAGTTACGGTGATATGTGTATAAAGGTGGTGCACAAAGTGTGGATTTTTTTCACTTTTTTGAGATGCAATAATCAGTTAATTGATCAGTATGTCATTTTAGAAAAAGAATAATAAGCAGAAATTTTAGCCTTTTTAACCTTTAGCCATGTTAGCCTTTAAGAGACTGTTATGGATATTTATTTACTCTTTTATGATCTTTTATAGACCAAATGATTGATTAATTGCTTGACATATGTTCAAGAAAAGATTAATTGATAATGGAGATAAACATTAGTTGCAGCAATATTTCATTAAATGAAACGTGGTCATAAAAAAAAAAACATTTTCGGTTCCATATTTCACTCAGTGCATAAAATTTAAACAAATTAAGTCAATTTTTAAAAATTTTTAGCTAGAAGAAGACCATATAGTTGGATGAGCTGATTTTAAAGACCATTACAATAAAGAAGCTTGTTTGTTTCCTCAGTGACCCAATGAAGCAGCATCATAGGAACATGAAACTCTTTTAGTGTTTGACAACTAATACACACTTAGAGAAGTATCACACAGGAATGTACTGTGCTCGTTCTACTCTATTAATCAAACAGAAATACAAGATTAATATTTCACAAACACACACGCACACTTGAACAGTGTTTACCCCCCTCCTCTTTGTCCCTGTCTGACCTCGATGTGCCTCTCCCCTCTCTTAATGGGTTGTGTGTTGACTGACCTCCAAGTTGTTGTTGTTGACGACAGAGGACAGAGACTGACATGCCATCTTTATTCGAATCATGTGCTTTAGACTAATAGCTCAGAAATAGATTACGAAACAAGAAAAGTCTCTGTGTTTTGAGTTATTTAATAAGGAAAGATCATGTTCCTCTATTGTCAGTCAGCCATAATGAACGACAGAAGTTGCATGTGGCATCGTATGGGTTATATGGAATAATACAGAATGAATTATTATCAACATGACTTAAAGCGTATATGATACTATGAAACCATTCAACTTTAAAGAAATCCTTAACATTGCTGATAAAATATACTGTTTTGCTCCATGACCTTAATCAAGATGGTTAACTTCTTCTCACTCCACTGAGACTATTTGTTCTTACGTTGCGTGCACATTAACCACCATGTGGATAGTGCTAATAACAAATCAAGTAATGTTGTTAGTAAAGCATTATACTGGCAGAGAAATTAAAATTCTTCAGGAGTCAAAAAATTACAGCATGAGGCCAAACTCAAGGAGGCACACAGGAGCAGGTAAGGTCAAACCTGTGAATGTGCTTCAAAACATCATTTAATGCCTTTTTTTGTCAAGAGTTAAGTGATCAAAACTATTTTTAAATAGTCTGATTTTAGCACTAGTTGACGTAACACACAACACCAGGCATGATGTGAACAAATTTAGCACACTGGAAGAAACTGATTGAACAAGTTGTTGCATAATTTATTGATTCATTCGGCTGATACATTATCTTAAAAGCACATGTAAGAGTAGGTACCTGTTGGTAAATGCTGTGTGTTTAGAGGTGCTATATGTAACATTTTAGCACTAATTACTGCATAATTCCAACAATAAGGTCAAATTAGAGCAGTGTACTGTTTGTACAGGGTGGATGTTTAGTTTAACCTGTTCAACAGAGGTACATGGAGGCACCATCATGCTATGAGGTGCATGGCATTAAAATGACTGTTGACTAAAGTACATAAAACTGTTTCGATACTGCGAGTTGAAAGTGAGCCTGCGGGTTGTATAAACACTGTAGCTCCATCTGGCAGAGCTCGCAGATAAAAACTGATCTCCAAAAAACGAAAGCATTCAAAACATTTTCCAAATCTTGCAAAATAACATTTTTTCCATCTTAGAATCATCTCAAATCAATCGTAGGTCTTGTTAACCTTTCCAACACACCCTTTTTGGTTTTTAGATTTCACATCCGAAGAAATAACCAGAAGCAGCAGCATATAGAGGTGATTCATGCTTTGCTTTTTTCAGCACTGCCACATCTTTGCCAAAAGCACAAACCTTCAGGACAATCTGGTTCCCACAAATTTAATGATTAATGATAACTAAACACTTGTGTGTTACAGCATTAAAGGAATGAAGATAATCCGCTTGAATTCACTGTAAGAGATGTGGAACTGCTCTTTTACTGTACTGATGAATGCAAAGGCCTGTCTGACAAGCGCTTTCAGTCGCTTCTGGTTAGAGAGCTGTCATTCTTCACATCTGTCTAAGGTAGCTGAGAGGCTCAGCCGCTTTTATATTTGCTTAACAAATAGAGGAAACTAGGCACCCAAGTATATGTTTCAAACAGGAAACCTCTGAATCAAGAATCACATGTCCCGTTTAGAGGCTGTCTTCATGTTAAACTATTGTTTTGTGTGTTGTAAAAGTCCAGTGCAGCTGGATAAGAGCACCGTGCCAACGTTGCAAGGGATAAAGGTTTGACCAGTCTGCGAGCAGGGAGAAATGGCAGCAGAGAATTGAGGTGGAGTGAAGAAGCCGGTGCTAATCAGCTGTGGTTTAGTGTTTCCTGCTGGGTTCTCCACAGAGAGAGGGGCTGCAGCTGTGGCTCGGGGAGATCAGTCAAAAGCAAGAAAAAATGTTACTCCCACTACCACTCTTTTTCTCATTTCTATCGTTGCTTATTTTTGTGCACCTCTTTCTGTTTTGTTTTTTTTCCAGTCTTGTTTCCCTTTTGGTCCACTTTCTCCTCCTGCGCTCTACTTCTCCTCCACATGTTCAGAGCTGCATCAAAACTTCAGTGCTCATTAGTCTACTATTTGGCCTGTTCTCTTGGCAATTAAGGTCTTAATTAGACCCAGTGCCAAGTCTTCAAACGCCCAAGAGAGTGAGCACAGCTGGAGTAGAGCCTGAACTGATTAGCTGCGACAACTGAACGGCCAAAGCTCCATTTGTGTGTGACTTTCTGACACAGGTTGACCCTCGTGTGCCTCCACGCAGTCACGTGTTTCTATCCACGACCCCCCGACAGTGTTAGCATTGCAGGACATGTGCTACAAGACCCTCTGTGAAATATGTATTTCACGAGAACTGGCGGGACCCACGCCCGCTGCTGGCACATGCACATACACATGTGACGCTCTCCCTTGCTATCCGCCTCACACACAAATCTCTCAGATACTATCAGGTTTCTGCCACAGCACTTCTGAAAGCAAACATCAGTTAGCTGACATCTCACATGGCTGGAATATCTTTGCTTTACATTAGTAAGAGGTTCAAACTTCTCTTGTGTGCTCAGAGGGCCCTCTCGCCTGCATACCACAGACCTCCGCAGTCAGAGAGTCCAGCGTTGTACGTCTCGTGGCCACAGACTGACCGTGAAGTATTTCGGTTCTCAGAAGCGCTGAATGAGGACGGGTGTTCTCCGGGATGTTTTTCTCGTCTCGCTCAGACACTCAGGCTCTCACCCGAACATCCCCAGGAAAACTTTTTTTTTCCTGTTTACCTGCCAACCTCATTGTTGTGTCAGATCTTGAAGTGACCTCACGCTTCCTGCTGCAACACACACTGGTCTGCCAGCTTCAAACCGTCACCACAAGCTAATCTCCACACATCAGCCGACCCCCCCCCCCCTTCAAACACACACATGCACAAAAACATCACAGAAGAGCTTTCTTCCACGTTCACGTCTTACTGGACTCGGGGGCCTGAAACAGCTCTCGGAAAAGTCCTTAAGGGGTCAAAGAGTTCTCAGAAAATCTTTCTTTGAGGTATTTCACAGTTCAGGACCCACCACAGAGTCGCCATCAAATATTGCAGCGTCATTTTAAAGCACATTCAAATAACATTAAAAAGGTTAGACAGCAGAGCTTTATAGCATCTTTTATCTGTTCATTTTTTTTCTGACCTCTATCTTTTCTGTTTTCTCCCATCCATGTTGTTTACAGCTGCAGGAGGCTCAGAAGCTGTGAAATAAAGCATGAAGTAGCAAGTTATAGCGGTTATCTGGAAAACTTAGCTGTGCATGTAGAAGCTTCAGTAAGATAGTTTCTCTCAGAGACCAAAGAGATTGGATCGCTGGAGACCAAAACTAAATACAAAGATATGGATTATAACTGCTTGCCAACGTGTTTGCATTGTTAACTTTATAGTGTTGTGTTTGCAGATTGTTGATATGCCTCAAATGGTCAAAAAATGCAGTTTTAAAATGCTTTTATGGACCCTAAATTAATGACATAAAATCAACACCTTTACCATTCCTCATCCTCCTTGGAATCGTTTGTTGTGCGTGTCATAAAGCTTTGTAGATTTGTAACTGCAGAGATCATCCCCCCGTATCCTGCCACATGTATACATCCATCTCTCCACTCTACATTTATTCCCCCTCTCACTGTCAGGATTGGAGTAAATGTAAGAGGACAACTGAACAGTTTTACCATTGATTGCTAAAAGTATAAAAAGTGATGATGTGAACATGGCAGCCATGTTATTTTTTGGCTCATTGTGGTCCAAAATTCCCACCTGTGACTTCACATCACTTTGTCCTGCCTCAGCAAGATCAGTTCGAGGGTGTGGACACACACGCATGTGAGATAAAAACTAAAAGGACACTGACACTACGTGGTGAAAGCTGACCCAGGGGGCAGATTAGGTGACGCTAACTGAAGTTTGGAAACCATGGTCAGTGCTGAGAGAGAGAGAGAGAATAGCCAGTTTGTCATGCAGCACACCTAAAATCCCACACATGTGATTTTATAATCGTGATTGACCCATTTAAAACTCTAATCAAAGGACACTGAGTGTGCTGGCAGCACAATAGGTCATTGTTATATTCACTAAGCTTCTTACTACTGTAAATAGGTCGACCTAATATATGGTGTGTTAGTGCCTGGTGCCCGCCACCTTGTCCCCTTTGCTGTGTGTCATGCATGCCCCCTCGCTGAGTCCATGGAGTCCTGTGAAGTTCATCAAGAACTGGCTATGGATTGGCTTGCACATTTTTAATCCTACCTTAAAGAATTTGTTGAAATAGCAGAAATAAAGACGGTGGATGCGTGTGTCTAAGTATAGCTTAGTCTGTGTTTGAATTATGGGGTCAAGACCCAAACTGGGTCATGACTTTGTTTCTTGTTTCCTCATGACATGGAAACTAATTTTTTTTTAATGAGTCTGCTCTGTGGGGAGAAAGAAGTGTTACTGGGTGCAAATGCCGTAGATAGGACCGGAGGAGCTTTCACAGGCACTGTTCATTATGTTACACAAAGTATCTGTCTGCCATCTGCTGGTCAAAACTGTGTACTGCATCCCGATTAAGCTACATTTTTCATATATTCTGTATATGAGTTGCAGACCAACTAAATGTCTTTCACACTGCAGAGGTGATTATATGTTTGGTTTGTGTGGAGTGTCTGTTTATATAATTTGATTTCCTTCTACTTCATCCCTGCAGCTCCCCAATATGTTTGGTGCCTTAAGCTCCACCGTCATGTCTCTGATGATTGGCTCCTACGCCTCCTCAGCTGTCACCTTCCCTGGAGTCAAGGTAAAATATAAAGGTTTTATTAGCAGAAATGGGCAATAATATTCTTCACGGTTTTCACAAATAAACCAAATAATTATGCAGCCATAGTATTACATTATAATGCTTGGGGATATAAATTATGTTATGGTTGAAATTAGAGATTAGAATTTGATTTTTATGCAAAAAAAATGTAACTTTTCAATAATTGAGAGTTTTTGAGGTTTCTATCTGATCTTGTGTCAGTCATGTTTTTTAGTGAAGCCCATAGTTGATAATGTTGCTCTTTATCTGCTAAATATGGAAATAAGCGTAAGCGTAAGTGTAGTAAGTGTTTGCTAACATACTCACCAGAAAAACTTAACTAGGTCATAATATGTCAGTGTTGTACTGGTGACCAATGAATGCAATTTGAAAAAGTAAGTGTGTAAGTTGCTTCTCTTTCTGTCTTTTTTCTAGCTGATCTACGATGCCGGCGTGTCCTTCCAAGTGATCATGTGGATGTGGGCGGGTCTTGCTGGGTTCGTCTTTTTCAACTGTTTCCTCAACTGGCCCACAGAGGGCTTCCCAACACCTGATGAGGTGGACTACAGGTTAGTTTGATCACCAGTCTTCACCTCTTTCTTGAGATCCTAATACAAAAATATTTACCAGAATAATACTTCTTCACCCTAACCTCAATGTGTCTATGTGTATGTGTGTGTATGTGTGTGTGTGTGTGTTTTCATATATTACAGTAAGATCCTCACAATGCAAGAGCTGCCTTCATCGGAACAGAAGGGTATCGCAGAGAGCCTGAGTCAGAAAAATGGAGATGTCCGACACTCCACAGAGAAACTTCCTAATGGGCCAGAAGTTGCACCCAGTAAGTCACCAAAACAAAACAGAAAAATGAATTCACCTATATTACTGTAACTTTTACACTGGATAACCCCGACCATCTCCTCCTCTCTCAGCTGCTGTTCCTTTCCGTCGGTCTGTGTTTTCTCCCATCTTCCTGTGGAGTCTGGTTACAATGGGAATGTCCCAGTTGAGGATCATCTTCTTCATGGGAGCGATGAACAAGATGCTGGAGTTTATGGTCACCCACGGTGAAGAGAATCGTGAGTGTCAAACTTTTAACCAAACTCCCTGCAAACATTTACTGTGTTTTTTTAAAATTACTGTATGTTATATAAAAACTACTGACAGAGTGGGTCTTTGTTTATATTTCAGCTTCTGATCAGCTGGTGATTGAGGCAGAAGAGAAAGGTAGGTTGTGTAACAATACATATAATTTGTATATTGAATGTAACTGGTCAAGCATATATATATATATATATTTGTTTTCTTATTTTAATTTCATTCACTCTCTTCTCTCTTTTAGTAAGTTTCTATTCATCCATCTTTGGCACACTGCAGCTGCTCTGCCTTGTCACGTGTCCTCTGATTGGATACATCATGGACTGGAAGATGAAGGAGTGTACAGAGGAGAAGACCATCCCCCCAGGCACAGAGAAGAGGTACATGCATCAAGTCAGGATGGTTTCAAAAGAGTAGAATCTCAAATTTTGTTAAATAGACAGAGAAAAGTGAATAGTAGATGGAGTTCATTGAAACGCTTCTGTGTCTGTGCCCACATCAGTGAACCCAAGAGAGATGGCAAAATCCAGAAAGTGACCAACGCCATGAGAGCCTTCATTCTTACCAACGTGCTGCTGATTGCTTTTGGATCCTGCTGCCTTATAGACAACCTGCCTCTACAGGTAACACACACAAACACTGTATAAACACAATATGGCAGCCAGAGAATAAGGTAATATGTAAAGAATAAACAGCTCTGGCACTCAGTTCCATTCAGTTTTTATCTTCTATTCTCTTTTCTTCCTCAGATCTTGACCTTCATCCTTCACACAATGGTTCGAGGCTTCATCCACTCCTGCTGCGGAGGCCTTTATGCTGCTGTGTAAGTGCTACACTGCTAAAAGCTCCTTTAAACACATTCTCATCTAAGAGGAAACAGGAAAACAAACAAACAAACCTCAGGGGTGTAATGTTTCACAAAGGTATCGTTAAAATGGTGTTATAATTGAATATAGTTTGAACAACTTTATTTTCCAGTTCATTACCTGTAGGTTTGTTTGAGACCTTTAATGTAACAGTAGACACTTTCCTGACCCATTTACAGTCGTTTCGAGCACCTTATAAACAGAGCAGCACTTTACAATGTGATAAGAGTAAACAGATGTAGTGAGGGATGCTCTGTTATGTGTGTTAAACCATGTAAACCATGTGTGCAACCATTCAAAATGATATGCTTTGAGTCCACATGGACAATATTGAATCTAGTTTGTTGGTAAACATTACAATAAAAAATAAAATATGACAGTGTAATATTTAACCCCTGTTGCTGACCTCTGTTGTCATGCAGGATTTATGCTCTTAGACCCTGGCATGAATTAGCATTTCCCAACCTTCTTAATCTGGGGTTCTGTGTCTTTTTATTTGGTGTTTCAAACTGTTGGTTAACACTTGTGTCTGTCCCACAGCTACCCGTCCAACCACTTTGGCACCCTGACAGGCCTCCAGTCCATGATCAGCGCTGTGATCGCTCTGCTGCAGCAGCCGCTCTTCATCGCTATGGTCGGACCACTAAAAGGAGACCCCTACTGGGTGAGGGACATGAATCTCCTACTCCATACACTTGCATCAAGTGTAGCACCACTGTAGTATAGGCTGTTAGCATGGCTATAGACACTTGGTCTTGTTTGTTTTCCGTTAACCAGTTAAATGTACATGTAAAATGTAATTTTGCTTGTTTTGTTATTTTGTCTTGTTTTTGCAAGCTATTTGTCCACATTTTTTTTTCAAATTCAGAAAAATCCAGCAATTTCTAGTTCAGTCTCAAAATATGATGAACGCTAATGTATTTTTTCAAAGTTTGCATTGACAAAGTACACGCTGGCACCCACAAGGAACTACATAACTAACTGTCTGTCATCCACATCTCTATCATCCAACCATCCTTCAGATCAACCTCAGCCTGCTGGTCCTCTCATTGGCCGGCTTCCTGTTGCCGGGTTACCTGTTCTATCACCGCAGACACCTGCTGAGAGAAAAGGCGGCCAGAGACCAGAGAGCAGCTGGACAGGAGATGCAGGCGCTGAACCACACCGAGGCCAACGGCTACAAACCTTACAGCAACGGCCTCACTGCTGTGGAGGCTTAGAGCCACATTACACAGCCGAGCAGCGGGGGAATCGTAGGATTTTGTTCGTTTATTTTATGTTTGTGCCTTCAAAATGAGCACCAGCAAAACATCCATCCACAATGTTTTGTTTTGATATTTCCACTGGTTTTTTTTTTGGTTTTTTTTTTGGTTTTTTGTATGTATGTTTTTTGGTCATTTCTGGTGCACATTTTGCTCACTACAAACCATATTGCAGAGCAAATAGATTCCCCGTGGTTTGTGATTACGACTCATAATAAGACTTTAAGTTCCGTGTGATTTGGGAAGAAGCAAGTTTCATCATCATGTGTTGCTGTTTTATTTATTTTGGTTTAGTTCAAAGAGCCAAATTAGTGTGATTTTTAAGCCATAGATTTCACGCACACGCAAAGACACGTGCACACATCCTGGTATGGCCAGTGTGTCAGACTGCGGATATCACGGTACTTGAAACACTGTTATATAGTTTTTTTTAATCATCACAATACTTGCAAACACCAAAGAACAGCTTAAAGATTTTAGGAAAGTTAGACTTTGTGCTTCATTGCTCAGTCAAGTATGTAGAATGAAGCAAACTTGTGCTGTTTCTACTGTACTCCCTTTAACATAAGCAATAATCTTATATTAGTAAGACATTATTAAAGGTAAACAAGCTATGAAAAAAATAAGAATCTGAACATAGGAACTACAGACTTTTGGTACAAATAAATAAGCTTCGGGGCATTTTTCAGGCCCAGTAATTCACACAGATACTCACACACGCACAGATAGGCTGGTTGTTGAGACACCATATCTACCTCCTCTGTTTCTGTTTTTGTACGGTCTCTCTGCAATCCACTCCTACATCTGTCCATGGATTAATTTTTCACATTATGAAATATTAAATATATTTGATTGTCCCGACAAATTTAATCGGTACAGAATTTCTCCTTTCGCATTACATTCTTTAGAGTCGTATTCAGTCAGTGCTTGCATTTCTAAAATTTTTATAAGTAGAAAGAAGATTTTTTAGGGAAATTTCACATGGAAAACAATGACTGACTTATAAAATTCTGGCACACAATGTGTGTCAATGTTAATAAACGCTTTGTACTGCTTTATGCACAAAAATGAACTAGTGTGTGTATAAAATATGTATTTAAGTGTCTTTTTTATACTCTAGCTGCAGTAGCATTGAAAAGGGAAGCGTTTGTTTTGGTATCACCAAATGATACTTTGGTAGTGAGCTAATTATGAATGAAGCCCAAATGATTTACTATGTATTCTGCTTTTGCCTTTGCCGTTTTTAGACATGCGTTGATTTTGGAGCACAAAAACCTCCATCAAAGTTAGTCTTTTGTAAATAGAACTGAGGTGTGTCTGTTATTTTATTACATATTCTACTTGCTCCACTATATATGGGTGTGTACAGTGTATAAATGATGGTTGAGGAGACACTGGCTGCAGTTACTTTTGTTTTTTAATGTGATTTTTTTTTTTTTAGCTCGGATGTACACATTAAAATACAATTCAAACTGCAGCACTTGATCCCCTCGTTTCAGCCAGCTGCAGATTCATTTTTCCAAAGACACAATAAAATGCATCTATTATGTACATTAGTTCTGCACGCAGCAACACTAATGTGTAGATTTATTAAATGACATTATTAAATGTGATTTTCAATTGTTTGAAGCAATCTATTTCAATGTTAAGACAACTTTAGCAGATATGTCCTGCATCTAGTGCGACCTTTTGAATCTATGCCTTCTCACTTTAAAGAGATTCAAATCTGTGCCTTTGCAGCCGTCTTTGGCTTTCTTTGCAATAGATATGCATGTAAGCTTAATGCCTCTGCCAAACGTCTCTCTGTAAACCAAAGCCATGTGTAGGAACTGTTACCTGGTCAGTAGTATGGCATCTTTTCTCAGGATATGAATTACGAAGCAAAATAACAGGAGGCCCTTACAACACAATGCATTATTTCTGCAGTAAATGCCAGTTTGATTTTAGCTGAATTTCACACACGTTGACTTGATCTTTTGTATCTTCTGAAGTGGTTAACAGACCTGTTGAAGTTGACGAATACTGACATTTGGCATTCAAATGTGCTTATGCCTGTATTTAAAATGGATACTGCTTGAAATGTGATGAATTAAGTTTAATATCCTTTAAATATCCAGTGTTTTAAGACAGTCATCTACAGTGGCTTATCTAATCTTTTCTTAGCTTTTGGGTATGAAGTGTTCATGTCTCACTAAATGTACACCTTTCTTTCCTGCTTACAAGTGACATATCCAGCTTGTGAATTTGTTTAACAAATAAATGTACAAATGTTAATATATTGTCTTGATGAATTTTCTTTTGCCATCAGTTTTATACAGTTCTGCCAAAGCAATGAAGTGCCTCAGGATCAGCATCATTTGTCCTGTACCTGATCATATAATCTGAAACAACCAAAAACTCCAACAAGAGGTCTGAGAGGGAGACACCAGCAAAGATAATAATCAAAGTTTATTTGATTTTGGCATTATGGTCAAAAGATATCACAACAAAATCAAAGAGGGACAAACATACAGTGCCTGCTCAGTCATTCATAACACCACACAGCTCATCAGCGGCTTTCTGCCTTTTACACTGATCTGTAACACTTCGTTCCATCAACACATACATCCACTGTGTCACTGCATCTTTCTCACACACACACATACACGCACATCATACAAGCTTTATGCATTATCTGACTCATCCCCTCTCATTAAACATACTCCCAATAATACAATTATCTGTAAAACACACACATTCTCTTACAAAATACACAGTCACGCACACATTCAAACACAGGCATGCACACAGTGGGCTTCTGTCTATCTGAGGCTGTTGCTGTTGGGTTGTGATCCAGCGAGGCCAGGGTGGTCGGGACTGTGGCGATTCTGGAAGGAAACAGAGAGAGAAGAAATGCACGTGTTTATATTCAGTATGTAAGTCAATAATTCTGAAATTGAAATAGACTTTTTGGCTTGTTTAGATGTGAAAGTTATTAACTTTTGTATTAAAGAAATCTGTGCATGAAGGATACATAAAGCCAAAAACATGAAGTACAATTTGCGTGGCGGTCGTGTTCACTGTAGCTGCAGGAGGAAATGGTGAGCCTACACACTCTATACATTATGGTGTCTGTTTAACACTAAACATTTAGTGGAACAAATGAACTTTCTATGAGCTCTTCCCATGAGGATTCTAATGGGAATCTTATAATGATCTAATGATTCTTTGTGGCAATTATGCACCTGGTTTCAAAAATGTTTTCTGTTTAAAAGACCTACCATGAACAGTAAAACAAAAAAGCTTTTGTTTAAAAGCCACACCTGTTATCTTTGAAGAAATGGGGGGTATCAGTGCTATAACCTACATCAATGCTTTTTGCTATAGGCTGAACATGAGTTTCCAGTATCAGTGCCATAAAAGAGCACAGATTGAGTCAACTTTTAGGTTTACATGTTAATGAATATTGTAAATGTTTCAGTATTCGTTTAATTACCCAGTATAATTTATCATTTTAAAAACAGTTGAGTTAAGGAATAGGTTTAGAGTGGCTGGCGTCAAGTTGAGGGTTGTGGATTATGTCCATAACTGCATTCAGATCCATACCACATGTAACAGCTAAATAATTATTGTCTAGATAGATTTATATACCTTCTTCTTTTTCTTGTCTTTCTTCTTTTTCTTGCGGTCAGGGTCATCATCCCTCTTTTTCTTCTTCTTCTTGGGATCAGAGTCTGAGGGAGTTTCTATTAAATTAAAAAATTAGCCAATTAATGATCGTAAAACATGTAACATTCATTACATTTGTCTATATGAATATCTTGTGTCATACCTTGTGGTAATGGGTCCTGTGGTCGATGGTGTTTGTGCTTGTGTTTGCTCTTCTTTTTTGGAGGCTGTATGTGCATCAGTCTGTACTGTTCTGGAAGCTGAAAAAAGCAAACACAAAAACATGCATGCATATAAGTGCTTAATGAAACAATATATTTGAGAAGGATACCTGTAAGGATGCTGACATGTGTGACTTTAGAATGTGTGTGTGTTGCATTTAATTAATACCGGTCCTGTATGTAGTCTGAAGCCTGTGAGCAAAGCACCGGTCAGTGGGCTGAAGGAGTTCCCACAAACTGGAGGCTTATCTATCAGAGAGCGCAACGAGCTGCCGTCCTGAGTGCCTGGACAGTCAATCATGCCTGCAGCACAGAATAGAGAGGATCAAAGTATAAGCCATGATAGAGCATGCTGGTGAGCGCTGGAGAAATAGTGGTGAAGAAGGTAAATTATCCAGCGGTGTTCACAGGTAAATACACAGTCAGGAAGCTGATTAAGAATAATTGACTCAAACACCAGTCCTGCAAATAAAAATTATATATAATATCAATATTACACGTCTCAACACCAATGAGAGGCAAAGGTGTTGTCATTCTTTGGGATACTAACTCAGCTGGTAGAGATGGAAACTACTACAGCAACACTTATCAGGACACAAATGCTCTTGTCCCAGTCATCTTTAATCAGTGGGTTTGAGGCAATCATTGGGGCTGAAGGTAGCAGCCTCATATCTAAGATGTTCTTTGTATTGCTAGTGTTGCTGGAGCTTTGACAGTTTAAGCGAAGAGTCAACATGCATCCAACTTATACAATATCACTTGGAAACTGGTGTCCTGTTCCTCTCATCTTAAACTTAACAAACTTCACAGTCATTTTTTTATGAGTTGACTGTAGCTTCAGTTTTAAACACTTAGCTGCTTGGCAAAACTCACCTGGTAGCTCTGGCAAGAAGTTGCTGAGCTTCTCCTTCACTTTCTTTCCACAGAACTTATTGTAGGCGTGTTCCAGGTTGTAGTGCGTGATGAGGTTGGTGTTGCCCGTTAACTCATTTCCCACTAAATATAAAGAATTATATCAGTGCAATTTCTATAAACATCCGAAGTCTTTTCAAAATAAAAAACAACCCCCCCCCCCAAAAAAACCTACTGTGATTTTTAAAAAAGTACATATTCCAACATAAATGACCATTCTGAAACAGAGCTAATGTTACTTTGGGGATATGCATCATAATTTCTGCAGTTAACGCTTTCACAACATTTGACTTTAAAATGACACAAAAGAGTTAAAAATATGAAGCTCACAAAGAAATGTTTTGAGTTACAGACAACATTAAAAATATCCCAAAATAGGTGGCCTCATGTCGCTGATTAGCTTTCTCAATATTTTCGGTAACACTTACCTTGTTAGATAACGTTAGCTAGCTTTGTTTACAAACTGCTTAGCAACCTAATGTCAGCTTAACGCTATCTTAAAATTTACACAATCATTACATATAACATACAGTTGTTTATAACGTTAACAATCCCACAGTACCAGGAAGCTCCCGTAGTAAGTAGAAAGGTTCATTCATGGCTCCGGGCTTTCGCAGAGCAGGCCCTTCATCCCCGTGCTGCGGTGGCATCTGCGCCGACATGGAGACTTGATTTTGCGGCAGCGGCGGCGGAGGCTTCCCTGGTCCGAAACCCAGAGATGACGAGCCGGGCGGTCCCTGAGCTTCATTTTGCCCAAACAAAGTTGAAAACATTTCCGTCATATCTATCTCGAATAATACATTTATATAGAAAGAAAAAGTCGGTTTCTATGAGCAAATAGCCAAATTCTTGTCGGGATGGTGCTCACGCATCCATCAGTGTCAACTTCTCGTCGACTCCTCACTTCTTTGTGGTTTTATTTTCACGGACCAAGTACCGTAATGGCAGATATAAACACGCACATTACCATAATGTCTACTCTATGCTAGCCGACACATAGACACGGAGTCACAATACAGTGTATTTCCAAGATTTCAAGTTTATTTTTAGAGAAACAGGCATAGTAAATAAGAAAAATTGTACAGTTAATATAGCTGATATATTTGCAGGTCAATTCATTTTATGATCACACATCAAAGACGTCAGCAGGGGAGAGAGAAGATGCCAGCCTTTCAAACTCTGTGACTGATACCTAAAAGTGAAAGAGACAAAAAAAAACCCCAGAAAACTGTGAACAAAGACAATTTCTATCATATATTTGTAATTATGTTTAATCAACAAACACATTTTAGAGCAAAGGCCTCAAGCATCACAATATCATGACTCAGTACCACATGATTTCCATTTGTGTGTGTAATTTTTTTTTCCATTGTTTTTTTTCCATCATCCATTGTTTCTCTCTCACCTTCCACTCTTCAACAGCTGCAGAAATACGATGTTCAGTCTGAGTAATACTCTCTCTACCAGCCTGAACTTTCTGTGCTAGGGCAGCATTCTCTGCTTTAATCTTTTTCAGCTCAAGCTGCATGTAGGCCTCCTGCTTTTGATAGTATGGCATCAAAAAACTGCAAACGTCCTGCTCAGGAAATCCACTTGGCCGCCTAGTAGAACAGGACAGATGGTAAAGGATTCAAATATTTTTGATTTTATGTAATTATGATGCAAAATACAGTTCAAATATTACAGGGATAACATTCAGTGCAATAAAAAATGTAATATATTGCAGGTGCCACAGTGAGAAACACAAGCATAAAATACTGTGTATAAGAGCATTAAGACAATGAGAAGTTCTGTAGCGATGAACAAAACAATTCTGGGAAAAAATATTAGTACTTTAACCCAACAACTGCTCACAAAGTCCCTCTGTTCATCTCTATTTATGAATCTAACTCAAGGAATAATGGAAATCTCCATGATGATCAAGTTTCATCCCTCGGGTATGATATCAGCTCAACGCTTAACTATAATCAGTTGTTACACAAAGCTAAAAATTATTTAGTTAAGTAAATAAGAGAGAGGTTGATAGAATCTCTTCAATTTGTTTTCAGACACCAAACACCTTACATCCTAACAAAAGTCAAAAAGTGAATACTTTTATTGATAAAGTGAACTTTCTTCTTGATTTGTTTTATAATTTATTCAAACAAGAGGTGGCAATGAGAGCAAATAAATGTCAGAATTCAGGTGTTGTTTTACAGGAAATGAGTGCATATTTCATCAAAAAGCTTGGCAGACAACACAGATAGACAACTGATAGTGTTAGGAGGTGAAGAGTGTTTGATGCTGCTTACTGACCATGCAGGGTTTGGATTGTTCTTGGCAGCTCTCTCCAGTTTGTCCAGTTCATTCAGTTTAAAATCTAACCGACCTTCTTCAATCAATCTGTTGATGTCATCCTTTACATACACAAACATAGGCATTTATGTAAACAGGGGAAAACAAGGCAGGTGGACCAGTTTCAGTTATACAAACATCAAGACCTTCCAGTTTTTTATTTTTGTACATGGCATTAATGTGATGCGCTGCACACCTGTACTGTCTTTCGCAACTCCTCTATGAACTGCTTGTGAATGCTCTCCATCCTCTGAGGGTTCTTCTTGTACAGCGGACGGAAAGTGCTGGCAAATCTGTTAAAACTGGGAGTGAAAGCAACTTCAATTAAAATTACAGCAGAATGTGTCTGCCAGTCCAGCGCAGAAATGAATAGTGGATTGATCTATTTCAGGTAAACACAAGAAACTTGTGCACCTCTCGATAAATGAATTGACAGAAAACATTTGACAACCGCCTTGGTGGGTAATTGCTAAGAAAAGCCTTTTTTTTTAATACCCAGAAAGGAAATTCAGTGGTAACGTCATTTATTAAGAGAAAATACCAATGTTTAGAGTCTGCTATCCTTCTGTTTTATTAACTTAATAAAACTTTGGTGCGGAACTGTTGATGGCCGAACAAGCACCTGAAGTCGTCACCTGGTGTCCTGGGCACTTTTTTGCTCATAATTTCTCAACAGGTTATATATACAACAATATATTTACACGTCAAAAATACTTCACATCAGCTGTGTACACATAACCTTTATCTGTGTCTTCCTGTGAGCTTGGTGCCCTTTGAGTCTTCAGGTCTAACCCAACGTAAACGCAAATTTATAATCATTACACTGCAATTTACATTAATGACCATGAATACATAACACAAGATACACAGACTAAGAGAGATTCTCTCTATGAAAACAAAAAGACACTGACATTACGTTACCTGGCATGGTCGACGAACTTTTCCAGGCTCTTCTGCATCACTTTGTTGAACAGCTTCAATCTGTCATACCGAGTTTCCGTCTCCTCGGACTGCTTACAAACTGACCCGGAGTTTGGTCCCTCCGATAAATCTTGACCAGTAGCTTCATTAGTCTGGTTTTCAGTTGAGTTTTTAACACATGTTTTATCTCCATTATCCTTTTGAGTCGCTTCTTCGCTTTGTTCCATTTTTAACTTGACTTGTTTACGTTTTGCAGAACCCGCCAAATCTACGGCGAGGCGCTGCACCCAAAACTGTTAAAGCGGTTTACTTCGCGCATGCGCACTCGCAGTTCGAACCAGTAACAGCGTCCTGCTCTTCAGCTGTCATTCCTCCTCAAACTCCCTGCGGTTGACTGTCGTGTTTGCCAACATGGGTCTGATCACAGGACTCTGTACCTTCTTATACCACTTACCTCAGATTTACAAATGGCTGCTGAAACCGTATTATATCACCTCGTTCCTCATGACCGTTGCCTTCTTGGTGGTCCGAAAGGCTCCCGGTTTGTGTGAGCACCTCTCGAGCCAGAGGGAGGACGGCAACTCCTGCGATTTTGACTGGGTAAGCATGGAGCACGGTGGCGATAGTGTCGCTGCTGCTAAATATGGTGCAGCCAAATAAATTGCTGCACGTTGAACAAGCTTATTCATTCACATGGCACAATGATTTTTTTTTTTAATGTGTATTTTGTTTTTTTGTTTAACAGAGAGAACTGGAGATCCTCATGTTTCTCAGTGCAATAGTAATGATGAAGAACAGAAGAGCAAGTAAGTACCCCCTGCCCCCTCCTGACACACACACAAACACACTTACTGTATATACAGTCTTGACTATTTGTAAGTCACCTGTTGTCAAAACATGGCAAGTATTTGTTTGCTCTTTGAACAGTCACTCCTTAAAAAAAAGTGACACACAAAGCCAGTGATGCTCAGTTTTGGGGCATATGAGAAATGTATCCCCTTATTAAACCTCATCTTTAATCTAAAGCGTTTACAGCTGAGTGGGTGTGTTCAGCCTTATATCTCACAAGGACACAAGGTATGTGTGTCCTATAATATGTAACTGTTAAACTTCAACCAAATAGGTATTTCTTTAACCTAATGAGTAACTGATTCAAATCCCTGACCTACAATCAGATGAGAAGCCCCTGCATCAAGCCACACCCAGAAGTGCTTTATTAAAACTTTGCTTTGTTGTGTAAACATTACAGGGTAAAACCGCCTTCCTCTGACCTTGTCTTGACATTGTAGAGGTGTTTTTTTCATTGTTCTTCTCTTTCTTTCTCAGTCACTCTGGAGCAGCACATAGGCAACCTGTTCATGTTCAGTAAAGTGGCCAACGTCATCCTCTTCTTCAGGCTGGACGTTCGCCTTGGCATCCTTTACCTTTCATTGTGTGTCGGTCAGTGGCCCTGTTACCCTTGTTTCAAGTGCTGCCCCACTCATAACTTAATTTGAGTTACGGGGAGGTTTGATTATGGAAAACAAAACTGTCCTTAATCAAGAAGGAGATATTACAAAAGTTTCCCTATTCCTTTATAGTATTGTTAGCATGGTATCATCCCATCAGTTCAGTCTTAAAACGGTGCAATTAAAGTTTGTCTTCTGTTGTAATGTGACACTATATAGATGCAGGGTTTCCCTCAGGAAACCGTAGCAGAGGCTACATTATTTGGTCTTGTAGTCACTTTTGTTAGTAGATGAAATTTCTCACATCAATATGTGACATTTAACATCTTTTTTTCCTCAATATTTTATTTTCTAGCATTTATTTCTCAGTTGCTGTGATTTTCATTTAAAGCAAAACATCCCAACTCTAAAATAAAACACTATGGGTAACCTTTATTAATGTCAAATATTGACATATTGACATTTATATTTTCCTTCATAGTTTCTATAAGATTATTGATAGATACCTATAAAACAAAGCAAAATGTCGGTAGAATGGTTAACATAGATACCAAACTGCAGTGGTTTGAAACATCACTGTTCCCCCCTGAGGCCATCATAACTAAAGTTTAAAGGAGCTCTAGTTTCAGTGTGTAGATACCTTTTATTTTATTTTTTTATCAAGTACCACTGAAGTACTGTGGATGCCAAATTGAGCAAAATCTTCAAACAGTGCCTTTAGGCTCTCACTATATATTTACTATATTGAGCAGGGATTTTCATAGCCTCAGAAAATGGAACACATACATGTAGCCTTTGGTTTATCTATCAGGATCAGCTTTGTATGTAACCTTTCTGGCTTGTTTCTGTATGTCCTGTCTCCAGCATTCGTCATGACCTGCAAGCCGCCTCTCTACATGGGCCCTGAATACATTAAGTACTTCAGTGACAAGACCATAGATGTGAGTGTGATAAATTGAAGTTGTTTCTGCCGATATGTTCAGTAAAAGCTTTAAAACAACACACCCACAGAACATTAACATGTGAGCTTCTTACATTGTTTTCTTTCTGTTCAAACACAACCATTGAATGTGTGTATCTGATCTCTAGACTCATTTAATCCGTGCTAATCTAATGTCTTCTCATTGTGTCATTAGGAGGAACTAGAGAGAGACAGTCGTGTCACCTGGATTGTTGAATTCTACGCTAACTGGTCGTCTGAGTGCCAGTCTTTCGCTCCTGTATTTGCCGACCTTTCTCTCAAGTAAGAAAAAAGTAAACATAGGCCTTCCAGTTATCAAGATATCAAGGCATGCAGTAATTAATTATTGGTAAAACAGACATAGTTGTGATTGGCTCAGTGGTGTTTAAGACAAGTAATAGGTGATCAGCTACTGGACTAAACTCCTGTGTTTAAGCTCTGCAGATGACTCCAACTCAAACATATACATGTCGTGTGTTTGGCCATGACTGCAGTTTTGAGTCAAGGTGCTAAACGTCTTGTGCATCTTCTCCCTTATTTTACAGGTACAACTGTGTTGGACTCAGGTTTGGCAAGGTGGATATTGGACGTTACAGTGAGGTTTCACAGAGGTTTGAAATATCTTCCACTCTGCCGCTCAAAATCTGACTTTAATGATGTAGCCGTTTTCTTTATGCCATCACATTGTTTGTTTTTGCTTACAGTATTTTGACAGACTCTCTAAGCCCAGGTATTAATTAGAATATGAATTATTTCTGAACAGGTACAAGGTTAGCACATCTCCTCTGGCGAAGCAGCTACCCACACTAGTGCTTTTCCAAGGAGGGCGGGAAATTATGAGACGTCCAATGGTGGATAATAAAGGGAGAGCTATTGCTTGGACCTTCAATGACGTAAGTCTATATGTAACAAACACATGGACTAAGTACCAAGTAGGTGTTGCTTGAATTAGCCTCGCAGTCACGCACAGTTTATAATATAAAGCTGTTCCATCCCTAGGAAAACATTATTCGAGAGTTTAACCTCAACGAGCTCTTCCAAAAGTCCAAAAAGCTCAACAAAGGCCGAGGTCTGAAAGAAGAGGAGCAGAACGACTATCAGCCAGATGAGGGCAGCGATGAGCTTCACTCTGAGACCGACAACCAAGAACAGCCTTTGGAGAGCAAGAAAGACCAGTGAAACAAGGAGGAGAATAGAGAGCAGCCGCATGAAGTCTTTCCATTGCTTCTGAGATTGCCATGCCTAACATTGTTGCAAAGTCCAGAATATAATGGAAAGGAGAGAGGAAAAATAGATTCAGCTATTACTAGATGTCATCTCTATGCCGTGTCAAATAAGTACACAAAAAGCTGGACCAGCTGAATGTTCCCCTGGTCTGACTGAATGTGATTCAGTGTGGCTTGAATGCAGCCATGCAAAAGATAAGCAATGATTCGGGGCCGTATTATTACAGATCTTAAGTTATTTGAGAACAAATGCCTTTTTGTAATGATTGTTTTTCTGGCTATTTCAGCAACATCACTATGCCTGTAAACTTGTCATGCCTTTACATTGCAACTTGTGTGTTTACTGATGTGTCACATTTCAAAACCAAAGTAAAAGAACTAAAACTGAAATAATAAAAAAAAAAACCAAGATGTGCGCAGTTAAGACCAATAACGCCTTAAGTTTTTCATCAGTTTGACCTTTTTATTCTGAGAAGACATCTTTTTAAAAATTCTTTATAAGGCCATTTTGGAAATGTCTTTAATGTACTCATTACAGATATTTGTGAAACTCGTTCCATTCATCACACCCCACGATAGTGATATTTATCTCACATAGAAGTATACTCACTATACCCACATAGTTTGAAATTGTTCAGCGGCCACCGTCCTTGGCCAGAGCAGGAGGAAAAGTAACACAGGTTCTCTTTATCTCCGTACGACAGCTGCTTGTGCCATTAGTGACGCTTCTTTTCTCGTGACCAGTCACTCATCATCCGGGTGGGTATTTGACAATATTCTCACAAGTATGCACGCCAGTGAAGCATTTAGCACAACAAACAAAAAATCACATGCACACTGAAGACATAGCCTGGGAGGGTTGAAAACTTGTAACACAGTCGTTTGGGTTGAACGATGGTACTTGTGTGCTTCAAGCATGTACTTTGCTCCCCAAATACGTGCTACATTCAACCAGCTTTGACATTCTATTGCAAAAAACTACTGTGGGCCTTGACAGAAGAAAGGAAGAAAAAAAAAACTCACTGTAATGCCCAATCCTGAAAGCACTGAACTCCAGTACACATCTCCCTTTCTCTAATGGTTTCTTTCTCAACATGGCTTTGACTTAAAGAGTTAAAGTAAAGTGAAATCTACCTTTACAGAGGTTTTTTTTAAAAAAAATGAGCAAGTCAATCAAATAATCAAATCTGCCTCCTTAGAAAAGTGTAAAAAATAAAAACCAGTAGAAAAAAAATATAATGTGCTTGCTTCACAATGAATGGTTTCAAGGCAAATAACAGTGTCTAATTGCAAACCAGTCCTTCCCTGAAAATCTATTCAGTGGCATATCGCATTTAAATTTTTTTTTTCATAAACAAAATTTATATCTTGTCTTCTTTTTTCTATAATAAAAAGAGAAGAAACTTGCAGAGAAACTGGTTTGAAATTGGGTTCAAAACTACAAGGTTGTTTTGTTTGGTGAAATAAATAAGCCCTTCCCTCGCTGCCCCTATTTGGCTGGCCATTTGTTAAAGGTTTAAGGTTCTGCTAGCATCCTGACTGGCTGACAGACACAACATTATAGAAGAAAAAGAAAAAGGAAAAAAAAACACCAAAAAGACATACAATGATTTTAAAGCTACAAACGGATTTTGCATAATGTCTCTAGCATAAACATTGCAAGCATACATTCCACAAAGATGCTTGTGCTGCAACTGTGATTCAGAATTTCTTTGTGGCTTTCAAAACTTAATCTCGATCATCTGCCACCGAAGGATCATCATTCGCTTTGGACAATGTCAATTCCAGCAAGAGCTCATGAATGGCTGATGCAGCCATTAAAATATTAACAGGCAACTGATTTTAAATCCTCTCATGAATACTTACACACAGTACATCTGCAACCCTCATCAATAGTCATTTTCAATACCTAACAATTTGACCCAAAAAATAATCTGCAGGATTTTTATACATTTATATAAAACAATATTTTAAAAAAACATTTATAAAACTAAAATGATACTGTGTTTATAGTTTGGACTCTTATCTTCATGACTCCAAGGATAAACAGGTTTTGTGGTCCATTCAGACAGAGGAGAAGACGTTTCTATTGGTCAAGAGTCCTAAATCTGCTCTTTTCTTCTCCTACATCCCCTGGATAAAGGCCTTCTTTTCCATAAGTTTTACACATGGTGGGCAATACTCTGTGTGCTAATGTACCAAAGTAAAACAGCAAATCATTGTATAGCTATGTGTGTTCTATAGACATTTGAACCCAGCCATGATGATACAGTCACATCAGCCTACGGCTCACAAAGTGGCTAAATGGAGACAAATTGATCTTGTGAAAAAAATGAACCAGTGTCCCCTTTTACTCTTTGTTCAAATTTGAAAGGCTAGCAGAGAAGAGTGGCCAGTGGTGTTACAAAGATAACAAAGTGAGTACCGGACAGGCCTGCTCCTTTAGTCTGTTGCAGGAGAGAACAGTCTTTTTTCAGTGGCCTGCCATCATGAATAATATCCAGCTCAGGTAAGTGGAAGTAGTCCAGTGACTCTGCCCCCTCCCCCAACTCCTCGCACAGACCACGAGGGGCGTCTGTCACTCAAACCGATATCTCATAAGTGGTCCCGCCGACGCCTGTCACCTTCTTCACCCCGCCCCCTGGTTTGGATGTGGTGTGATTGGCCAAGACTGGGCGAGAGGTGGATCTGATTGGACAGCGAACAGGAAGGGGAGGAAGGGGAGTGGGGAGCAAATTAGGGATGAGGACAGAGGATAAATGGATGTGGAGGTGAGTGGTACTTCAAACATAACAACAAAAAAGCACAAACAGCAAAACATTTATCTAACATTGATCTCATAAGGCGACTGGTATCTACGCTTGGTGGGTAAGAAAAGACACGGACAGAAAAGCCTACAGGACAGAAGTAATTAGCAGCATGGTTGCGCATGCTTCCACAGAGCTAAACACACACTGGCATGCTGTTAGCACTAATGCACACATTCCACCGAATGCAATCGATACAGCTTTCGCGCACACACATCCAACTGTTAAACACTGAATATGCAAAAAACTAGCGGTAAACTTCAAAGGAGGAAAAGGAAGACTCACACAGATCAGGGAGGAAGAGGAGGGCTGACACAAACCAGGAAGGAAGAAGAAGAGGATTAGGAGGAAAAGGAGAACAAGGCGGAAGAGTAGGCTGATGGATCTGGCGACGGATCACTACTCACTGTGGAGCCTGGTGCCCTCCTCCGGCTCCTCCCCCTCCCAGCACAGAGCCTCCTCCTGCAGGCCGAGGTTTGTGCTGAGGCCCTGCCTCCCCAGTGTAAGAGTGGGACTTGCCAAGGGAGAGGCCACGAGGTGGCGGGGAGACAGGGGGTTCTAGTGAGCGAACTCCGGGGGAAGAGGATGAGGAGGAAGGGTTACGAGAGGCTCGGAAAGAAGAGTCTTGGTTATGATGGAGCAGGTGCTGGATTTCAGGAGTCCCAGAGGAGGGAGGGGGTGGGCTGACGGCACGCAGGTAGGCCTTGTGGGGGGAGGAGAAAGTGGCAGAGCCCTGGAGCAGCTGCCCCTCCCTCTGCTGAGCGATCTGAGCTGAGAGGAAGGGCGACGTGTAGCCCTGCAGCCGGGTACTGGGCGACACCACCTCAGACTGGCCTGTTATAGTTGCTGAGGGGAACAGAGCGTGTGACTTCTGTGGCGACAGCTCGTGGGCGGCTGACTCGAACTCTGGGCTCTCGGATGGCGTCAGAAGGCTGTCATAAGACAGGCTGCCATTCCGAGGCGTCTGATTGGCCAGGCTTTTATAGCTGGTGTCTGTAGTGCCTTCTGATTGGAGGGTGGCCAGCGGATTATGTGCCGTGTGCGCTGAGCGCAGGCTGGAGGAGTGGGAGCCGCCAGTGGACAGAACCAGAGAGGATGGGTAGGAGGTGTAAGAGCGCCCAGTAAGGGAGTAACCTGACATGCCCCCTGACAGCCCCACAGCAGTCCCGCTAGGGCCTCCAGGGCCCTCCCCCCTCTCCCCTCCCCCTCTGCGCGCCCCTACACCTCCTCCCACCACTGTGGCCCCATCCAGGCTGCTCGGCTCCGAGCGGTAGCTAGGCTGACGGCTGGACTGGAGAATGGAGGGAGATGGAGAGTCAAGACTCTCACCGCGAATCATCTGAGGAGAGGAAAGAGGGAGGAAACAGACCAGCG
>JAQMCX010000058.1:13357960-13396206 GCA_029814765.1 Acanthurus leucopareius | reverse complement strand
CCCCCCCCCCCCCCCCCCCCCCCCCCCCCCGCCCCCCCCCCCCCCCCCCCCCCCCCCCCCCCCCGCCCCCCCCCCCCGACACAGATGAAGACAAGAAAAAAAGGGTAGGGGAAAAAGATGAAAATCACAATGTTACCTAAAGAATAGATAACATATCACAAAAAACATATGTATTCCAAAGATATTAAACAGAAAAACAGAGTGGTGGGGAGAAATTGGATGCTTGACCGGTGCTCTACTCCATCATCACACTACTGGACTGGAAACATTGACTGGCTTGAACGAGCACTAACACTGCATGTCAAAGACTGTGTGTATCAACAGATAAATGGAAATACAAATACATACAGTACATAAACTACACATTCCAGTCAATGCAGTCTCGAGGGGAAAAAGGATAGATCCACTCGAACACACAAAGACAGCCAAAGGGATATACACACACACGCACACACACAGATGACACTAGCTGAGACTTACTGATCAACCGATGGCCACTGAATGATCAATTTCAAGTAAAAACAAAAAAAAAAGAGGGGCATGGTATTAACCACAAAGGAAATTAGAAGGGGCGGGGCATATCAGCCACCAGACCATCTGTTACAATAATCTATGGGACATTGTTTATTCTGTTCTCTTCATTTCTTCTCGTGCAATCATGTTAATCACATGGCTTTTACAAATGCTGAAACAAGCTTGCATAACGAGGTTATGTGAATTAAAAAGAATACATTCAGACTTGCACGTCTGTCTTTCAAATCAGGCAAAGACATATGGTTAATTTCACTCTAAGCTGTTTGTATCAGTAATACTCCTAATCTGCTGCATCTCCTTAATGTTATGCGAATAGTTAATTCCCACCATCTTGAGGTCAGTAGAGGTATAAATAAAGTTTACCTTGTTGGGGTGTGTGAGGGCAGTGTGGTTTCTTCCGGGGCTGTTGTAGGCTGGTCGATACTTGTACATTGATGGCGTGGGTGGAGCTTCGGTCAACAAGCTGCTCTCTGAGAGGCAAGAAACCAAATGCAGCATTTGAAAAAGGTGTCTTTGGGATTAGAAAACATTCAGCAGCTTACATAAGAGGTAAAAACTTTGAAATACCTACGTGATGTTATGCGTTTGTGTGCGTGCGTGTGTGTCTTACCCTCTGTGTCAGCACGGGGCAGGCCAGGGTAACGGAGCTCTGGCTTTGGAGGAGGTGGAGGCTCTGCATCAGCTGACTGGCTCTCCATCTGCTCTAGACTGCTCTTAGACTGAAACAGACATGCAGACAAGACAGGAGCAAACAGAGAATCAAAGACTGTATTCAGATGAACAAAAGAATTGAATCAATTAATTGAAACAAACAATGAGACAGTCTAGCAGAGAGGACCACAGCAAGAAAAAGAGACAAAGGGTTATCGAGGGAAAAGTAGAATTTAATACTTGCTGCAATGCAATGCAACATCAGCAAACAAGGCAAAATGTATTGGCCAGTCAAATGCAAGCAAAGGCACACTGCCTGTAGATTACTTTGTAACTTCAGCAGTATGGTTCTATTGTTTATCTTGCACTTGTTGCAAAGGAGGATAAAACAGCTGTTGTAGTTATAACGTCCTCTCCAGTGTGAAGTCCTCTTTCAGAAACCAGTGTTCTTGGTTTTGGCATAAACTTAGTAAAGCTATTTTTAGACTGAAAGACCTCTAAAGCAGCTTGTTCATGACACATCACACATCACAACACATGTTGCAAGTTTTGTCTGTGTAAATTTTTTCCCTGAGGATTGAATTGTTGTGTATGCAGGATTCTTTGGTGCCCTTTTCTTAAGTAAAGAATTTTTTATTTTACCCGTCACAAGACGTTTGTGAGTGCATGGCCAATGTATTTTTACTTTAATACTGCACAGTTGTTGTTTCTAGAGAGCTGTCAGTATCAAAACCTGAAAAACAAATTTTACAATACCAATACTCAAGTTTGTGACCCTGCCAAAAAATAAGATTTTGATGGATTTGGGGGGGATTAAGGAAATAAATAGCAGTTCAGAGAGTACATCTATCTTCGAAACACCGATTAATCGCAGGACCCATGAAGCCCTCAAACTACAAAAACTCTTTGAAACATAGTTTGCAATTTGCTTTACTCAAAAATGGGACATTGACTGTAGCTATTTTTGCTGTGAAATGACAAAGATATAATTAATACCAATAATTTTTAAAAAAAAAACCAAACAAACAAAAAAAACATTGAAAAGGCATGGGAATTACTATGATGTTCTTCAGCCAAACTTCCAGATGTAGATTGTTTGTGTTTGCTGATGTTTTTGTTGGATTTAATCTAACTCACCCTCGTGCTGTGTCGGTCATTCTGGATGCCGTTGTCCAGGACCTTGGCCTCTAGCTGGGCCTCAGTGAGAGGCGGTCTCAAAAATGGCGGCTGTACTTCCATTGCCTGAGGGCTCCGCCACCGGCCCATGTATCTATGAGGGAGACATGCACATACATTTTAATACCACTTAAAAATGACATGACATAAAACACAAAACATAAACTAAACCCCACAAGCCATACAGACTAAAGACTGGTGCTTATGTATTCCACTAACGGAAACACACAAGTGAGAACAATAAAAGAGGAGTGTGGAAAATTGGAGGGAGGGAGAGAGCAACGGAAAGAAAGAAGCAGCGGAAAAGGAATAATTGTGGAGCAAGGAGGGGAGTGAACATATGAGCGCAGAGGAGAGAGGGAGGCTGACCTTGGAGCCTGAGAGCTGCAGAGCACATGTGATATATTCCTCAAGCAGCCGTTTGTGAAAGGGTTAACGCCTCCCCGAAACTTCCCTGTCACCTACAGGGAGAGGGTGGAGGACAGAAAAACATTATGACACCGACAGAACAAAAAAAAAAAAAAGAAAAAAAAGAGAAAAAATCTTTCTGAATGAATTCAGAAATGCTGGATGTGATTAACAAAACCAGCTCTTGTATGTACCTGTTCATTCGTGGTCCTACCACGAGCCACTAACACTATGTGGAACCCAGTCAGGCCAGCGACTGGGACAAAAAACAGACCAGCAACGCACATTACAGCCATACTGGGAGGAGATCGTCAAGAAGATTACATCAAATACAGGCAAAATGTGAAATCAAAGAGAAGCCAGGCTACATTATAAGATAAACTGGATAAGAAAATCTAATAATTTGTACTACTACATCTCTGTGACTGTAGTGAGCCAAGTGAAGGATACGTAACAGCAGCATGTGGTGTGTCCAGTTGCTGGCGGTGGTGTAGGACATAAACCAAGCCAAAGCCAAATACATTCATGATGTGGGTGGTAAGTGATAGCAGGAAGAGGAAGAAATAGCGATAATTCCTCCGACCAATGCAGTTGTTCACCCAAGGACAGTGGTGGTCAAAATCCTAAGAGAGCAAAGGGTCAAAGAAGAGAAAGAGGATGAGGAAAATATTGATAATAAAATATACTGCAACTAGGGCATAGGGTTACACAGAGAAATGATACATCACTGTATTTTCCCCAGCAGTCATAATTTTCATTATTTCAAGCTGATTTTATTACCTGAAATTGAATATCTGTTAAAACCAATACTGATATTGATACCAGAGCTTTTTTTCTTACAAATAATTACTATTCCAATTGCTGGGGGAGCATTTTGAATAAGGTGATAGAAAGCTGTAGTTAGTCACACATCACCTCTTATTGAAAAAGCAAAAATACACTGAAAATGTATTCAATTCAAACACAGTCAGAATTGAAATGTAACCCCATTTGAAGTGTAAGTCACAAACAAACAGGTGCAGGAGTGCAAATTGCTATAGCAGCTCTTTTAATTCCTATTGAACTAGAGGTACCAATAAAAGATTTATGAGTATTTATAGGAATTGCTGGACTCATTACTATCACTGTCTTCTTAAAACTGATTTGTATTTATTAAAAATGACTAGAGTCATTGTATATTCTTAAATGCAACACAGAAAAAAGTGTATTTGTATGTGTGTGTTTGTGTGAGTGTGAGAGAGAGAAAAAAAAGAAGAGTATGAGTGTGTTAGTGAATGATAACTACTAAAAATACAGCAACAACTATGCAAACACGGAGCATAATGTTGGTCATTATAATTGTGGTTTTCAATACAAAGTGATTTCTATGAGTACCTGCACTTTGTGGACATTTTCAGCATGTTTTAACAATGCTGCAGCAATACTGATATCACTGAATCATTTTGGTCACTACTACTGTGATACCAAGACTTTCTCCTTTCATCTCTGACTTCAACACATCAAGATTATATGAAGAGACAATTTCTACCTCCCACGCTGACACATGGAAAACTAAGAATAGGACAGATCTAGGTTGAGCAGTCAAGTCACACAGGAGTTTTTAAAACCTACAGTGAAATTAGGACTTGCTGCTAAAACCAGAAGACACACAGCACACACAAGTACATGCAAAGCCAACTCTCCTAAGTAGCCTTTTCCATAATAAGTGCTGTTGGGACTTTGATGCATTCATTTTCAAATACATGTGCCAACAATAGCAAAGCCATGGATGTGTTGTAGTTCCACTTACATCCATACAAAAATGAGCCTAAATAATTACACGCCATCACCCCGTTCCACCTCATTTCCATGCATGACTCTCACTTAAACAAATGTGAACTAAATTAATTTCAAAATTACAATCATAATACAGACGGCCCCGTGACATTGTGTGTATGTGTGTGTGTGTTTACCTCCACACAGTTGTCGCAGACTGAGCAGTGAGAGCAGCGTGGCGGGCGGTAGAAGCGGCAGGTCGAGCACCACTTCATTCGCACCTGGATGCCTTTGATCTCCACCGTCTTATAGAGCGGAGCGCGGAAATCATCCTCTTTGTCTTCATCCTCCTCCGCTAAAGATAATAGAGACTCACACTGAAAGTGCATCTTCATCATAATACCTGTTTACATGATCTTTCCTGTATTGTGTTACACTGAGTAAATTAATTCAGTTCATTCCTTACGTATCCTGGTCGTTATATCACATACTCAAAAGGTTTGCATATGCACAATTAGCATATGTGATAACCATCTTTCTGAGGCAAAGACGTAGATAAAACTGTTCATGTGTGTTTACCTCTGGGAAAGACCCCGGGGTCCATGAAAGTGGCCATGCAGAAGTTTGCAAGAGTGAAGAGGAAGATCACGGCAATGTATACAGGAATGAAAGAAGACAAATTGTCTGACAACCACGGGCACCTGGACGGTACAAAAAAAGGATCAAAACAAAATTACAGGTTGGCATATAATTGCTGTAAATACTAGTTTGTCAAAGCCTTACAAATGTGCTTAAGCCACTCAAAACAGCAACAAGTAGATATTACACAAGCAAGCCTGAATCCCTGAGGCCTGTTCAGCAAAGCATGTTGAACATAACCGAGATCTCTTTTTCATCACCTGGCTTCACTAAACCTAACAAATGCAATCCAGCTAGGCAGTCACACTAAGGTGGTTATCAACACAGTAAAATCAACCCAGGATTTCCAATGCAGACATGAGCAAGTTCACATAAAAGAGCCTGCTTGCAGCATATGACCATCGACAAGTCTAGTGGCTGCAGCATATTTTTAAAAAATGGAGCAAATTGATAAAAAAAACAAAAACTAGCATTAAATTAAGGCTTAATTCAACTCAGTCGCGACCACTAGATCCAGGAAGATCAGCTGGCAAAAAGAAAAACAGTGACTGTGTAAATGCAGCAGATTTTTGATATCACCTCAAAGATAATGAAATTAAATGTACATTCATGGGATGGGTCACCAAATACCTGCAGCAGAGTTCAAAGAGGGAGAGATCCACACGCCAAACACC
Organism: Acanthurus leucopareius; assembly: GCA_029814765.1. Taxonomy (NCBI): domain Eukaryota; kingdom Metazoa; phylum Chordata; class Actinopteri; order Acanthuriformes; family Acanthuridae; genus Acanthurus; species Acanthurus leucopareius. The sequence continues at coordinate 13,390,369 of JAQMCX010000058.1, read as the reverse complement.
TACTGGTGGAGTGATTTTTATTTACTTTTTGAGACATATAAAGCACAAAGCTGTTCCTCCTCTCTCTCACAAACACTGCTTCTATATCTTACATCACTGCAACGTCATAAAGCACGGTCCAAATATAAAAATCAGGCTAAATATAAAACCTAATTCAAAGCAGTGACTACGCTTAACTTTCACATTGCATTAGTTGAAAAAGACCAATGCTTTTGTGCTTCATTCATTCTGTGCAACATAAAGCTCAAGAGGCTGGCACAGATAAGTCATTCCCTCGGGCAAGAATCTATATTCTCACTTAGTTCAAGAGGTTTATCATTTTTAACTCACTCCCACCCCCCCAAGACCTTCTCATGATCTGCGCTCTGAGCTTCACAGGATCATCTAAGAATGGTGATGTCATTTTTCAAGAGAACTGTGTGATCTAATTGGTCAGAAGGCGGTGCAGTTATGGTCACCGATCTCTTACCTAGAACTTAATCTGCTACAGAGTAAATTAGGTGTTACCACAGTGATGTATCCTGATAAAAAAATAATCCACCCTTGACTGAATACCCAGACTTAAACCAGAAGTTACCTCCCTAACCGCAAATCCTGTTTCATAGTACAGGCCCCTGCACTTGCTGGCTAAACAAAGAGCATGTAACACACTATCAACAACTGCTGATAAGCCTATGCGCAAAGCAATTTATAATCATAACTCCTAACTAATTTATAACTTCTGTGAAACTGTTTAGTGGCCAGAAGAAGAAGACTGTGAATGAGGACCTCACACATGTGAATGAGGAAGTATGTGATTGCAAGTGTTGCCGAATAGAGGCAAAGGTAGCTCTGTGAACTTCAATAAACTGGACATCTACAGATAAAACATGATGTATAGGAATATTTACACATGCTCTCAGCAAACACAAATGTGTTACACCATGGTATAAGTGTGTGTATGCTTACATACATAAAGGTCCTTTGCGCTTCGTTTAGCATTTGTGCAAGTGTGTTTACGGATATGAGCTGAACAGAGAAAGAGATACTCACGTGAAGCAGAAGAAGAGGGTTGTGGCCCCGACAAGAAAGGTGGTGGCTGCAGACACCGGGACATATCGGCTGGGTCGAAATGGACGGGGAGGAGCAGAAGCAGGACCACCCACTCCTCCCCCAACCGCCCCACCGCTGAACCCCGGCATCAGAGAGAGAAGGGAGAAGGGAGGAAGACAGAGAGAGAGAGAGGTAGATATCTACTGTCTACCTACTGTAAAGGGTGCGTCACTAGTCAAAATGGCAAATATGGTGTTTCTCTGGGAGGAGGGGCCATGACTACAGACTGGGAAAGAAAACACTATGCAAAGCAGCAACTGAATGGAAACATGAGGGATTCTCTGTGTCCAGACACTAAATGTCTCCTGGCACTAACACAATCACTAAAAAACAGAGCAATATACAGTTAGACTTGCATGTGTACAGCTTGTTGTTAATATTTAATCTGTGTGCATATTCTTAATAGAGGCTTTAAAAGCAAAACTATTCAAGAGCAATGGGATACAAAAATATGTGTATGTAATTCATAAATATTTTTGTATGGCTTTAAAGTAACTGTATTTGGTGCAACAGTATAAATTAATCTAATCTTAAAATGTTCCCTGGCACAAGCGCAACCGTACACAACTGTGCATTTATACAAAAGCACAGACACTTGCAAACACAACTGAAAGAGGAGCAAAACAGGTTTCTCTTCTCCACCAAAACTCAGTGTTTACATTAATGCTCCTCACTGTGCTTGAGTTCTGATTATGACTCTCAGAGAAAATGAATATAAAAAAGAAAAGACCAGAAAATTATAGAGGTAGTGGGTGGATAGCCAGCAGGCTGAGAGCAGAAGCACATAGAGGAGACCAGGCAGAGGAGTGAGCGCAGCAGCTGCTGATGACTTCTGTGATTGTCCCGAGAGGGCTTATTTAGGCACTGGGTGGGTGGAAGAAACTGAGGATGGCGGCAGCAGGGACAGTTCCAGCGTTCAAACTAAGTCAGCAGGGGGGGAAACAACTAAAAAACAAAATTCACTTTCAAACCAGTTGTGGAAAGCGGCTTGACATCAAACAAATGTCCAGCTGTAATCTGTTTAAAAATCTGCTAAAAAAAAAATGTTTTAAAAATGATGTCTTGCCTTGCCTTCTCAAGTCAATGAGCTAAATTAGCCAAGCAGAGTCCCTTGGATCTTTTGAAACCCCTGCGTTCAGTCTTTGTGTCAATATGGGGATAAAATCAACTCATTCCAAAAAGAAGCCCTGTGTATATCACCAAGGTTTCCTCACACTTGGCCTGGTCTGGGTGTAGAGACCTCTCCCACCTCCAGATTCTCTGCAAATAGACCTCCTTTTCCATTTTGCATCTCTTGAATGAAGCCATGTGCAGCAGTGGTGTTATGTAGTTTGATGCATCTTAGTTCTTTCTTCTATTCGTCCTCCAGTTTTCTTTCAGCCACTGGCTCTGTGCGTAAACTTTTGGATGCACCTGTAAAATAAAAACAGACACCACAGTCAGTGGCAAGACCTAGGTACATAATTTGCAAATACTTACAACCAGAGTTTCTTCTATACATTATTTAAGTGTAAATGTCAAATTTCCCCTTGTTCCCACCTCTCATTCGTGCAGATGTGCCACCTTTCTACATGATCACGATAATAGGCCAATTGAAAGTGGGAACTTTTAAAAACTGATGGGATTATTTTTTCTAGACCAAAGGATTTACCCTGAAGATTATTAACTTAAAAAGCACTTACCCTAAGCACATGAACAAAACAGAGAGCAGAGGTGCTGACAAAAGTATTGTGTGTGAAAATGTGTCATTATGCAGGTTAAAACTTCACTGTGAAAAGTTGATTTTCTCGTTAGGTTACACGGCAGACTTATCTGAGAGAAAAAGTGGTTTCACTTTGATTTCACAACAATCAGGCTGACTTACCAACGTCTAACTGTCCCGACGAGCCTGCGTGTATGTGCACGCATGTCAAACTATTACTTATTATAGTTGTTCAACAGCCTGTTGTTTAACATGCAGCTGTCATCTCAATGCCCTCAGGTGGTCAAATGAAACTTCTTTCACTGCTCGAGATTCAAAACACCATCGACGCACAGACCTGTAACAGGGGTGTACGCCTTTGACACACAAACATCAGAATAATTTCCCTTATCTCAAGATGAAAAACTAGTCCGTTCGGTGTGAACACACTGAAAACAGATCCGGAGTAACCGTAATTTGATAGTTTGGACACACCCCTCTTCTCAACAATCATAAATACTAACAAATAGAGCAGAGGCCAAGGTAGTGTCACTATGCCCGTTGTTAATCATCTCATCTGCCCGACAACACCCACCCTCCTGACTATAATGGATGTTAATCCTAAAATCTCCGCTTCGAGCCTTGCCTGTCATGTCACCGCAACAATCTGCACTTCGCAAGCTAACTACATCGTTAAGTGGCCGGTCGAGCTAATTTAATCAATTTTCTAAGCAACACTGAGCCACAGACGGCTGCCAATTTATGTCTTGTTTAAATTTATACGATTCGACTGACAATCACTTCATCTTTAAGTTATAAGTTAAAATGGACCAAGCGTTAAACAACAGGCCAGGGCAGTGCTAGGGTTCAATCAAGACAACTAACGTTTATACAATCTGCTCATACTACAAAGAACCACATAATGACACAATTACACTTTACTTTTGTAAACAGAGTAGTAGACAGTATAGAGTTTCTGCTCGACATAATTACGAGAGTTTAAACGCGACCCATACTTTGTAATCAGTTAGCGCTTACCTAGCTTCTAAAGTTTTTTGCGACACTGCTCGGTCGTTTACCACAGCTAACAGTTAGCTAACATGATCGGCTAGCATGGAAGCTTTACACTCGCGGAGTAGCTTTCATGAAGAACTGACGGCTGACGTTAACTGTAGATTAGATAAGCTAAACTTTCACCAGGAAGAGCAGGTTAAGCAAGCAGAACATACCTACTATCGAACAAGCGAGTTGTCTTGCCTATAGGGTGTGGATCGTTACGGTCCTCTTTCACTTAGCCGCTAACAAACTAGTTAGCTCGCTTGCGAGGCCGACATCGGAATCCCGGAACTAGACCGCTGTCCCTCAGGTGGGACGACCAGCCAATCAGAGACCGTGAAGGCGTGGGCTCCAGAAACAGCTCAAACGCTCCACATTATGTATATGTTTATGCTTTTGGATAAATAAATGTCACGACCTTCATTGTTTTTATATATCGGTAGAATAATACATCATAATAAAAAAAATCGTTCATGTAATACATGTAGAGATTACGTTTCCTCAAACTGTTCATCCTAAAGTATTTCACTGCTTTGTCCCTAGTAATCCATCCCTCTAGTTGTAGCCTTTGATACTGCAAACTTTTACAAGTGATTTAATAAAAATACTGTCCCTGAGACCCTCATTTTCATAAATTAGTAAAATTTTGTTCGTATTCTCTATTGGTATATTTTTAATCGCGAAACACTGTATAATTTTTCAGTTACATTGATTAATTTTTCAGATGTTTTCGTCCAAAGTGATGCGTAACGACACTGAGTAATCAAAGCCCACGGTAGACCAAGAAGCAGCCAAAATACCTGACCAAAACCTCATAATATATATATATATATATATATATTAATGAACCATTCAAAATGCTCAACGTAAAAGCAGATCGAAACATTATAAAAGACATACTCACCCTGTAACAAGGGGCTAGGAGCATACACTTCTTCATTGAAAGAGGTCACCGGACAAAATGTTGCACATCTGCTGTACAGACAGGTTTAAACTTTTCCCCATCTCAGCCTGACCACGCCCTCCAAACGTTTTGACGGGTTATCTCAAAGTCGAACTTGTATTAATTTTGTTATTTTATTTGTCTAAATTGAAATGTTTTGACCCCCCTCCTCCAAAAAAACGCTGACAGAATTAGTTTATCGAAACTCATCATTTGTGATTTGTGATTTCTGTATAACATAATCTTCCCAAATTTATAAAGTCCGTCAGGTACCATTCATTGGTGGTAGCTATGGCCCTGTGAATTTTTTCTTTAACTTCATGCAAAAACTACTGCAATATGAAAGCCCACTACCTCATATGTTCTTATATTCTGTATAAAGATATGTGATTTCCAGCAATCCTCATTTAATGTGATTTACCACATGAAAAGGGACGCTAATTTTATAAATCAAGGACAATATTATTTTATTTATATTTTCTAATTATAGAGCAAATAGCCCCTCTGCACATTTAAAAAAAAAAAAAGATTCTGACCACTTAAATGGGAAGATAAAGTGATCACAAATGCAGAAAAATAAAAATGGCAGCATAGATATATAACAGAGCTACGAAATTTGACTATTCAGACTAAAAGTTGACATTAAACAGTTTCTTCCTCAAGTTTGTTCGGTCGGTGGGCCTGCACAGAGATGCTTTAAAACCGCAGATAAATATATGGACAAAGTGTAATACTTTTGTCATTAAATTAACATTGTTTATCCACTTCTTATAAACAAAACAATGAATACTAATATTTCATTAAAGCTAGGAAAGTTTTTTTTTAGGAAAGTAGCTTTATTAAACACTATTTTATTTTTTGAGAGGTTTTCACCACAGATCCCTGGTGGTCATCTCAGGTGGTCACAACAGACCTACCTATGATGAAGAAGAGAAATCCTGCTGATTACAGCAAGTGTTTAAAGCAACAGCAAAGAAGATAAAGAGTAAAAAACACACAAAATAAAAATTTAGAAAATAAATTTAATGAACAATATTTAATGGTCAAGAGCATTAAACAGTGGGTTTTAAATTTGAGATGTCACTGTTTGCCGATAAGTTGTGTCCTTCTTAAATTTTCCTAAAATTTGCTTTAATAACATTTTGAGAAATATCCACATTTTAATACACGTATCATTACAACAGAAAGTAGGCCTGTACAATATCCATCAGTGTTGGCTATCAGGTGTTTACAGAATAAACAGCAATGAGCTCATATTCTGTTGCCCCAATGGTGCTGTATTGAATGTTAGGATATCACCCACAGTTCAGTGTCCTTTGCTCCAATTAAGTCCAAAAACATGACGAACATTGCAGGAAGTTAACAACAGACAAGGCAGTACATGTCTTCCACCTCTCAGACACAATTATTGAGTTATTATTGATGAGGCTTTGTGGAAATACTTGGCAAGTTGTTATGTGTTTCCTAGGTGGTAAGAGATCAGGACAACCCATTAACTCTTAAATGTATTTCCAGGCTTAAATAAGCCGCAGTAGTAAATAAAAAATCTTTTCAAAACTAAACAACACTATAAATGTGAGCTGATACAAAAATGCATGGATAAAACATCTTTGCAATAAAATGCCCAAACATCTGTACAGGTCTACTAAGTGGGGTATGATTTAGGAGCTACAAATTCCTGCACTTTAAAGGACACTCCATAGTTCTTGAAAAGCATGAAGAAAACTGGTGAACAAAAACCAGCTCCTCTGGTACAAAACTCTCATCAGAACTCTTCTTGATATGATTCTCACTTTTTTGGAACAGAGTGCTCTTCCCTGGCACGTCACCTCATTTCATGTCCATGAAGCGGATGTCCATAATAAGCAGAGTATGTCTCGGCAGTGGTCTGGGTGCTGGAGACAGTACTTTCATCACCTGTGCTTGTGTGTCAACATAAGTCACCACGATAAAGCCACACACAGGGCTCTCCACGATATCCTTTCTCGAACCTTCCTCTCCGTCCTCAGCGCTGCTCACGCTCAGCACATGGTACGTTAGGTCTCTCCCAGGAGTCACAGGCACCAACTTTAGCTGTGTGTCATCCTGAGACATCCCTAGTGGCAGGCACGAGTCCGGGATTGATGGTGCACCGATTTTGTAGATGCGGACGTCTGAGAAACGCACTTCGAAGGAAAACGGATAGAAGGAAACTCCACGGAAGCCGTAAAAGTACTCACGGATCTTCTCATCTCGAGCATCTCGCCGGCACTCCTTGGAACGCTCCACCACTCCTCCAGACTTGGGTAGGAGCACGACCCGGACAAAGTGAGGTAGATCTCGTTTGAGTTCATTGTAGAGCCTCTCATGGTCCAGCACCAGCACCACATCAACCTCAAAAGCTGAGGCACAGTGGACCAGAGCCTGGTATCCAGAGCCCTTCACCCAGCCACAGGTGTTGATGATACAGCCTCCAACACTGGCTTTCCTGTTCACCTCACAGCGCTGGGAAAACACCTCCGCCAGACGCGACGTCAGCTGCATGTTATGAGAAAATACCAGATTAAAGTCAGAAAGGACCGAAACTGACCAGAGCTGCCATAATTAATTGATTAGTTAATTAATCAATCGAAAAAGGTTTCACTGAGAAGTTTAGTGATAACTTATTATGGGTTCAGTCATTTTTTAAGCACAAATGTCAAACATTTGCTGTTTTCAGTTTTTATAATCCAAGTATTTGCTTGTGATTGCTTAGTCATAACAGTTAATAAATGGTCTTTGGGTTTGTTGGTTGAAGGAATTTTATGAAGTATTTTTTATTGGGCATATTGGGCTCTGAGAGAGAACAATCAGCATTTTTACAAGTTTTTTTGGACTACAAAAATTAATCCACTGATTATAAAAATGGTCAAGAGATTAATCAATAATGAAAGTATACATTAGTTGGAGCTCCAATGACAATGCAGATTAAATTAATAGTTTGCCAGTGGAATTTTGCCATCATTCTGTCGCCTTGTACAATATTTAGAATATTTTTAACATTTCACCTTATTGTAAAGTTTGATGTTGGTCCCTGGGGTAGTAGAGCCAAAGTGGTAGACCAAAGGAGCCTGAACTGAAAAACCCTCCTCCACATCTGCTGGACGCTCAATGCACAGTGATGACACCGTCCCAGGAACAGACACCTGAGAAGAAGAACATACCGTACACATCGGACACTCAAAATGATATTTTGGCAACACTTCCATCCTACATGCCAAATATAGTGCACTACTGTAGTTATCACAGCAGTAAGTCACTGTGGTCAGTCTCATGCTATAAATACTATACCTCCATTTTTTTATTTTCATTACAACAGTATGAACTAAACAACTCCAAATACTAATTTTTTAGAACTTATTACATGTGATTGACAGAACCAGCCATGTGGGCATTATTTGCTCCTAATTTTTAAAAAATCTTTCAAAGAGGCAAGACATCATAACTACTCTAGTAAAACAGATCCCTTTTATTCTGTATGTTAAGTTTGCTTTATTTAAAATAAGTCTGCATGACATGATGAAAGATAATACAAATATCAGCCTGTGATATTCCTCTTATTAAGGTACAATGGGTCAATATTTATTTTGATAGCACCAATTCCTTTTACCCCGCTCTGTCCAACATCCAGTTCCACAAGTGTCGGCCTACGGCCAACCCTTACAGCATAGCTTAACAGCAGCCGGCACACTGTTGACTTCCCCACGTCTGTAGGTCCCACCACCATCACCTGAGGGTGAAAATCAGTTTCTGAGTGCTGATACAAAATGTATTTACTCTGATCTAAAAACCTTTCATTAAGATCTTTGTCCAAACCTACCCTCGGCCCCCTCTCATTGTCCCGCTCTGCTTGTTTTCTCATCTGTTCCAGGGCAGCATGTGTGTTCAGGTATAACAGCATGGGAGTATCCTTGGACACATAAGCCACCTGTGGTAATTGGCAAGAGATGCTGATTATCTGAGCCTAAAAGTCAATATACAACTCACATGAAACTTCAATTGTTTGCAAAGACCCTCCTCCAGGTGCTTACCTCTGGCTTCCCATAAAGATTCACACTGCAGCCTTGCCAGGTGAAAACTGCGATCTTGGAGCCTGGTCCAAAAGTGTACTTCTTGTTACGGTTGAGCTCGGAACCAAACACCTCGGCCATTCCTGTGATGAGCTCCAGCTCAACTTGCTCTGCTGCCTCCCCCGCCTCAACCTCAAACCGAAGTTCAGTCTCCTTCTCCAGGTCAAACCTGGTGCTGACCTTCCCTGTTGCTGGAGCATCTTCACTCGTCTTAACTTCTCCCTCTGTTGCCATTGACTGACTTACAAAAGAAAGTGCAGATTACAAACACCTGAATACTTAAAAGAATAAGTTATATACTTTCAGATTCCTACAAGAGCACAACTAAAGTTGTCAGAAATGTCTCTGATACTATCATACTTCAAATGGTTGCAATGAAAGAATATTAATATTAATTTAATTCATATATATCCTCATTAGTAATAGAATCTATTACATGTCAAGAATAGTGAAAAGTGTGTGTCAAAGGATGAGGTCTAGAAATATAACTCTAGAAAAACAAGCTCTGAACCCAGCGACTCCCTTGACATGTAGTATGGCTGTTACCATGGAGACAGTGTTAGAATTGTAGAACACATCAATGTATAGCTCACACAAATAAACAGTTTATTTAGTTAATTAGTTGACGTAATCATGCCCAATCAACCCAAGCACCAAACGTTTAAGTACTTAATTTAATGTATTTAAGTTTTTACAATCCTTAAAATTAAACTCTCAAGCTGACCAAGGGTTACTGTAAGCAAGAACCCTTATGCCTCGTCGGACGCAGTCCAGTTTTTAAAATTTCTAGAGCATTTTTTTATAATATATGAGCACAGCACGGAAACTATTATTCATTCGGTAATTGATAAGTTAAGCGGATGGCAGGCCGTGGCTAACTTAGCAACACTCATTTCTAAAATAAAGGCGGGAAAAAAGCTTACAAACGCTCTCAATGTCATTGAACTGTTTTCATTTTGCCGGCTGAATGTCTATGAGTTAATGGTTGTGAGATAAAGTACTTACGGAGTAATTTAAACCTTTGAGTGTAATTGAAATGAGATCTCAACTCGAGGAATCTCTGCCGAAGTCAGTCGCGTAATGTTGACGTCACATATTTCCCTTTCTCGAGTATTTACTACAGTGGGGTTGCATTACCGCCACCCACTGGACTGGAGGTTGGACCCTAACCCTCAGGGAGATTATGCAGGACAAAAACTAAAGCTTCTACACCCTCAAAACAACTGAGCATGCATGTTGTTTTACACGAAAAATCTAGTTACGAAAGCACGGTGATAATAAACCTGATAATGAGTGATTTGTTATCGTTTTTTTACTACAGATGGAACAAGGGGTCGAGCAGTTTTTGAAATGCAGAGCTAAACTGATGAAGATAAGATAAACAGAGCTGCAGAGCTGAGATGATAAATTACAAGTGTGCTTATGAATTACTTACTGGTTAAGCTCTTCAGATTGTTTAAAAACAGCAGACAGAGGGGGAATAACATTATTGATGATGTGTTGACCAAGCTATTTACATAAAATATTCAAATCATTTAGGTACATACTTTTATGTCAGGGGGCTGTGTAAAGGTAAATTTTACTCACCTGAGCATTTCTTTTCCACAAACAAATTGAACAGTATCTGCTTCTTTCAGCTTAACTCGCCATATTGCTGATTAGAATAGATATATCTGATGCTACTAATAACCATATCATGTCTGATTACATAAAACTTTCTATACTTTAAAAGGTAAATACATGTGACTTTTTTACTTTACTCTCTCTATTGAATAAACGTACAAATATTAACATCAACCATTCACTAGTCACTGGCATATATTATAGTCACATGAAGACAGCAACAATCTTGGCCCATGGAACCATAGATATATAACCCTTTTTTTGGGCTTCACATCTCCCTCTGATTTTGTGATTGTCTAATTGTTTGAAATAGTCATTTACAGCTGCCAGTGAAAAACAAATTTTAATTGAAAACAGGGAACTGAATTTTGGTGCAGTGTGGTCACTTGTTCTCTTAAGGATTAAATTGGCACTGACTTCATCAAGGGTGATTTGTCATACATCTGATGTTTTGAGTTATCACGATGCATCAATGGTTGTATCATCTATCACAATGCGGCAAAAAACTCTCTTACATTGTTGTGACTCCTCACTAAAATTTCAAATTTCTTGAAACTATAAACATGCCCATACAAATGACTGCTTGGGTAAAAAAGTACACACACAAAAACATACACTCACACAATAACTAAGAAACAAGAAACACTTTATTTACCAAAATTAGATTCAAGAGTGCGATAAACTGTTGAGAAATGAGGAATACCACTAAAAAAAGGCAGGATTGAACGTCTGAGAAATGTATTGGTTGAGGGACTCTCCACTAGGTGTCACCATGTATCCAGCAGATGTGAGCTGTTGGAGCTTGGATCATCAGAGGAGGGACTGAGGATGTCCCTTTGGTCTCTCCTCATCATTTTGCTTCCATTGACTACATCTCCTGAACTCCTGGCTGCATGCAAAAAAAAAAATTGTTAAATCTAACATACACCCTATCATGACATAACAGCTATAGATATCTATGAAACCACCAGTTAAAATCCAGAGGTACAAACACTTTTGCAAAGTGTGGGGATTAAATTATTTTGACTGACTTGAATTAAACTGGCTACATGTGTTCTGTTAAACACACAAGCAGAAATCAGCATGTATTTCATTTCAGACCTGCTATTTCAGTCTTGTGGAGGCATTCACATTATTTAGCCTGCCACTGAAAGTAAGAAGTCTGTTAGCCATAGTCTAATGGCTGAAAGTTCAAACTGTTTTCAAGTTTGACTAACAAGCAGTTTACAATTCTCTTTGGCTGGTGACTCATAAAATGCTGAGACATTAAAGGAAATCAGAGTAAAGGTTATGACACATGGCTCTGGGAGAAAAATAAAGCAAATATACATATAAAGGGAAGAGGGAATCCAGAGCAAAGCATTGTATGAACAATAATAAGCAATGAGTCAATGTATTTTGATCTAAAACTACTTTCTGATTGTCTGATGTCAGCCTTCCTACATGTTCCTCTCTGTAAGCGTCCACATTTACCTCGGCAAGTTAAGTAGTTTTTTTTTTGTTTTGGACTGAACAAGAGTTGGTGATTGTTATTGCAGAAGATTGTAAGATATTATTATTTTCACAACAGCATACTTTTTCTGTGTTGTTTCTTCCAACATGAGCTTGGAATGATATAGATTCATGTATACATGTTAGTTGAGGATTTATAAGAGTGTCATAATGTTTGACAGTTTTGAGATCACAAACCTTCACCAGATGTCTACTCAGCCTTCAGAGCCTCCTGTAGAGCAGCAACTACAACATCAGATTGAGGAAACTTCAGCTTACGAGGTGGACCCTTCTTTATTCCGGTCCACAGGGATGTTTCTTGAGAATGGGACAGAATAACAGAGGCATTTCTAGTATCAATATACTGTAGAAGCTGAGCAATACAATTCATGTGTTACAAAAGAGGACACTGTTCAGATCTTCTGCAAGACTAGCTTGAAGAGGACAAAAGAGGACAGAAGTAAAATCAAATGCTTTCAGTATTGTATTAACTCTTTTGCTCAAAAGCAATGTGGTCAAAATGAACAGAAACTGGTGTGTGAACCTATAAACTTTGGAACAAAGTTATTTTATTAATACAATAAACACAGGGCACACTTAATGCGTAATTAGACAAGAGAGAATTGTTTGTTTGCACCTCTTATTCTATGTGCAAACTCTTTTCTCTCGAGGCTTTTCTGCACTCCCGGTAAACAAAGCCTCCTGCTGACTGTTTGCACAAGGTTTAATGAGGCAGAACAGACATTCAGTTAGTGTACAAGCGTTGGCAGAACTTAACTTTCTTCACATCCGTTTTTAACACCTCACATTACAGTTGATGTGACACCTTTTAAATGTGAAAGATAATTAATAAGTCTTGTGCTATGACTTTGCTGAGTGGTCGGGTAGAAAGAGCTTATTCAATTCTGGTTCATTCTGAAGTTTGCACTCATATCACATACATGTATACAACTTTCCTGCCCCTATGAGTCTTTCCAAAAACAACGCTGGTTGATTCTCAGGCAGGCCCTACTGCGTAATATTATATATGGAAGACTTTAATATGAAGATTAGAGCTCCAGCTGAAAGAGTTATATATTTATATTATAAAAAGCAAGTCCCATTATTATTATGAGTAACAGATTGTTCCTAGACAATAAAAAAAAATCTTATGTGCTTTGCAAGCAGGTGTTCCTTTCTGTTTTTTATTTTGGTGAATTGAACCTTTTAAAGTCTACACAAATACATGGGTCCAAACTGAGATCAAGACTCTTCAAGTGACTGCTTACCTTTGCCTCCATCAAGCAGAGTGATCTCAAAGCTGTTCCTGCGGGGTTTCTCAGGGTTGAGGACAACGGTGAGTCCAGGCTGGGCAGCCAGGAGGGCAGATTTCACCTCCTCAGCATTACGCCCATACACTCGTCAGCTCTTACTGTCAGAAATAACAGACCAACCATCAGGTGGACATCTGTGCTGGTTATACAAATAAATATAAATAAAATCCAGTAATAGTAGAGAAAAACGATTTTCCTTCTGCTATTGAGTACTTGCACTCTTGTAAATTTTAAAAGGTAAGGTTAATGCTTTCACCAGTGATGAACTGATTAGTAAGAGTATGATAGCCACCTACAGGTCATGATGTGATAACACTAAGTTTCTCACCAGTGTTCAATGACCACCCTCTGACCCTCCTGTCCGTTCTCTTCATCTCCTCTCTCCTTCTTCTCCTCCAAAGCTGGTTTCTCCTCCTCAACCTGAACCTCCGCTTTGCGCTTCGTCCCTCGACGACCTGACACACGTGATGTTTGTTTTCATTAAACAGATTAGGTTACGCATTCAATGCTAGCTAATTAGGATTACATTAGATTAGGCAGCGGGTCATCTTTATCAATATTTCTATGTTTTCCACCGGATGGCCATGAAGCTAACGTTAGCTAATATATGAACTTAATAGCAGCCTGCAGCCTACAAGAGAAAGTTGGACAAAAACATCTAATGAAAAGTGCTGCAAAACATACTGTAACGTTACATATGAGGTGAAAAGAAAAGATACATCACTTTTATTTGTTGTTGTTGAATTGCGCAGTTGTATTTGCTCTCTAGAGGCACGTGCACGGAAAAGCACTCACCTGCTTTGCTTGCGGACGCCATTGCTGTTACAAAACTTTCGCGCGCACGTCGCCTGTACCAATGCGCTTGGTTGAAGGGGTTTAAAGTATGACGGACCAAACCATTACTAGTAAGCAGCTTAGTAAAACAAACTCAGGTTTAACAGAAACTCGGTCATCTGCCCACTGTTAGAACGAAAACCAAAGGTAAACAAACTTTTAGCCAAACATGCTTGTATACTCAGTATTTATTGCATGTTTATTTATAGGAAGCCAATATTTGAATGTCATTAAGGCAGTGCTAATTGATGACAACTTAATTGGCCGTGAGATAGTGTTTGTAAGTACTATCCAATTTTTTGCCTAATAATTTGCTATTGTGGCTACCTTGTAAAGCCAGGACAGATCTGGTAGGCCGTCTTTTATAGAAATTTAACATATCTCGTATTAGATGTGATTAGGGAGCTTGAAAAAGAGGTAACCAACCGACTGGTGTCAGTTTTTACAGCTGCTTCTGCCAGTGTCACAGTTTATTCATAAGCCTTAAAAAAAACATGTCATTGTAAAGAAGCCATGGGTAATGAAAAGCTTGATGTGTTGCTCTGACAGAATCATGGGGATCATTTTAGGCCTCTAATGTGCGTCATTCAGACCTAATATGTAGATAAATTTGTAGATTAATTCTTTCTTCTGGCTAGTCTTATAGAAGATCTTTGTAGTGTCCTCTGCAAACTGTGGGGCAGATGATTGCAGGTCCCAGGGCTTGTGCTCCCTTAATTCTCTAATTTTCTGCATAATCCCCAAATGTAGACCTGGCAGAGACAGCTAGACAGACAGCATCCAACACAAAAGAAAATGAGAGAAAATCGTCACGGAGCAACAGACGGATGTGTTTGAATGGCTACTCTAAAGTGGAGAGCAAACATGGTGTTACCAGAATAGCAGAACCCAATCCCCATGCCCTCCACAGGGGATGTGGCAGTCAAATCTTTGGGTTCTTGATCAAATTGTCTTAAAGACTTGACCAGCTGCATCTATGCCAACAAACATGGCTATAACAACCTCCCAAAGCGAAGTAATGTGACTGACTGAAAAGCGCTCATTTAATCACTATTCTTTTTTTCTCTTCAAAACAATAAACTCAAGACACACACTTAATCCTAGCAATGCAGTCCCTTTTACTCTGACTGCCTTTGCCTTATGATTCAATCTTTCACTCAATGTGGCCTTTTTTTTCATGCAACAGACCAGACACATCACGTCTCTGCTGTTTCTGTAGATCTCAGTCTGTCTCTGCAGACTGTTGCAGTGTATTTTTAGCCACGTGCGTAAACCCTCAGTGGAGCTCACAGTTAGTGAGGCAGATGTGCCCCGTCTTCACCCTGCTCTGCTCTTGTACTTCTGACTGACTCAAGAGCGGATGCATATGACTCCTCCACACTTCCCAAATGCGTAGTCCTGTGATCGACTGCACACATGCTCACAGACACCGTGCGTACACACAACAACAGGAGGTGAATATTTCATTCATAAATTCAGGTCTTTTTTTGGATGCTTGCCGCTCTCAGCTACAGCATCTTAT
Source organism: Acanthurus leucopareius (assembly GCA_029814765.1). Lineage (NCBI taxonomy): Eukaryota > Metazoa > Chordata > Actinopteri > Acanthuriformes > Acanthuridae > Acanthurus > Acanthurus leucopareius. The sequence goes on along the minus strand of JAQMCX010000058.1, from coordinate 13,374,726 downwards.
CTCCTGATGCTTCAGGACCCTCCAGCTGACAGACACATATTTAGACGTTTAATTGTTGGATTATCATCCTATGTGTCTTCCTCTTTAAATGTAAAGGAACTTGAAATTTGACACTGTAAAACATTGCGAGATGCTTAACTTTGACAGATCCTCTGCTGTCTTGAAAATATTAATTAACTTAACATAAAGTATTATTTTAAAGACATTTTTATGTTATAAAGACTTAAAATTCACTGAGAAAACAAGCTCAATAAATATTAAAAAGATATTAGACTCAAATATTCGCTTCACAGTAACATTTTCTCAGCTTTGAGTGTGAGTTCTTACTTTGCCACTAAGGCTTTTATTCACTATTTACGAACAGCTGCCCCTATTCTTGACTTTGTTTGAAGACTTTATGTGAGGATGCTTAAAATTCAAACCATGCATGCATGAAAATGTCAGTGGTGAGTGCAAGTATTGTACTAAAGTACAGTTTAGAGTTACTTGTACTGAACATGAGTATTTTAATTTTATGCAACTTTGTACTCCTACATTTCAGAAGAAATAACTGTAATTTTCACATTTATCTAACAGCTAATAGTAGCCAACTATTACTAGTTTCTCATCGCATTTCAGGTAACAAGCAGTTTTAGCAGCTAATTAATTATAATTATGTGTACATGTTGTTCTAATTTATTTGAAGAATTCCATGACTGTCTGTGGTTTGAGTCTCAGGCTCTTTAAAGGTTATTAAAAAAACATTTGCATGAAATAAATGAGTTTCTTCTTTTTCCTTTTATGTTCTTGGCATATTGTAGCACTTTGTCCAGCCACACACATAATAAAGCACTTGGCTCATTATTTTAGCTCATTATTTAGTAGGTAAATTTTAACATGTCTCATTGTTTCTGTGAGAAAGGTCAGTGTTTCTACAAAAATTATTAATTCAGATAGTCAGCCGATCTCCTCTTCTCTCTTTTTTTTTGCCTCGCTCTCTCTTATTTCTCTTCTGTTTGGTGAGTTATCAGGAGCAGAGGTTCACTGCCCTGAAGGCTCATGTTCCCACAGTGCTGCAAATAATGTTCATCAATTATGGATGTGACGTTGATTGCAACACAGCATTGTCATCCTTTAGTTATAAAACTATTCTCTTCTCTTTTTCCGTCCTGGCTCTCTGACGTCAGGGTGCTAGTCTCACTTCTTCCTCTGCAATTAAGAAATGTGCGATGATTAACGTCAGCGAACATGCCACTGACACGCAAACAGACACGCCAACTCACACGAACCAACTCAGGCTCGGCCAAAGATGAGCATAACCATGTGGGGGAGACTGCATGACAGGCAGAGAAAGAGAGAAAATGCCAGAGTGATCGGGGTTCAGACAAAGACTGAGTGACAGCATGTGAAAGCAGGGAGGCATACAAAGGAGAGGAAGGAAGGCAAAGGCAAGAAAAATATGATAGAGAGTTGGGGGAGAATGAGTGGGCACAGTGTGTGATAAGCACACATCATCAAAGTTGAACAACTTCAGAGAAATTCTCTCTGCTTAAGACCTGGTTGTGTTCCTGCACAAAAACACAGCAAAATAGCTGCCCCGTGACCACCCAGGCAACTGCTTCCAGGGCAAACACCCACAGTTCCACCATGAAAACTACTTATGAGGTATGGGAAGAGTAATCACATCGGTCACAATTTAAGTTTTTGATGTGCGTTTCTCAAGGCGGTTCACCCTGGAAAGCAGAAGATGAACTGAATGGGGATATTCACAGTCATCCATGACACTGGAATCTGTTCAGTTCTGTGAAATTACCCACAGCAAATGTCATCTTTACATAAGAGGAATTAACCTGGCTGTAGTCTGAGAGCAGAATGAGTGGTAATAAAAAATGAACTTGGTCTTAGTTAACCCAGTTTTCTCTCAACTGCTTCTTCTTCTATTGAGTATTTTCCTCATTTTAAGGGGGGAAGAAGAAGGGATGTTAGTTTATTTTAGTCAGTATTTTGAGGTGAAAAAAGTGGTGAAAATGGCAGATCTTACTGCTTAATTGGGAGAACGTAAAGCTTTTCACTTCTTCAGCCAGTCACTGGAAATAACCTCACAAAACATCTCTAGCTGGTTCATCACTTTTCCTTCACTGGATTTACAGACAAAGTGTTTCATTTATTGACAACAATGATACACTAAACTGCCTCCTTTGGATTATGGCAGTTTGTTGTCGTATCTTTACATAAAGTTCCTTTGAGGTCAAAATATTTATGTTAGATTTGTTAGAGAAAACAAAGAGTTTGGAATATTGCAGTGTTCTGAAGGAGAGATGCAAAAACAGTAATATATGTAGGTTGAAGAAGTAAGGGAGCTTTTGACCCAGAGAGGAGAAAAATAAAGGAGAAAACAGGAAGAGGGAAAGCTGAGTACAAAGTAAGGTGTGAAAGTAAATATTTTTTTAACTGGAAGACAAAAAAGATTAGGATGCCATAAAACCAACGTCTCTAAACTTCTAACTCATGTGTGTGCATGTGTATCACACAGAGCTTGCACACACATGAGTTAGTGCATGTGTTCCCGTACTCGCAAACACATGCATGAGTGTATGCATCACCATATTCATCATGATCACGGTGAGAGTTAATCTGTTGAGGGGGAGTGTTGACACATCGGCACATTTTCGTCCGAGCCTTTTCCCCATTCCGCCCATTCCTTGAATCATAGCCCCCACCCCAGACTCCCTGAACAGAAACATTCCCATGCACACACACACACACACACACACATGCACACCACAACTCAACAACTCACGCACTCATGTCTCTGTATAGCTGCCTTCTGCACATGGTGAGAAGTATGATTGGGCCGAGGAGTGAACACATTTGTGACTGCTGACCTTCAGCAAACACACTCCTTTTATCACATGGATTTTGTACACCATACACACTTGAGTACGCACGGATGAAGAAGAAATACCGCCTACTTCCTTTCCTTAGAGGTTTGACAAGAGCACTATGACTAAACTATACTATACTAGCTTTTTACCATTGACTTTCTCCTCTAATTCTCTTAATTCATTGTGCTTTTATTGTGAAAGAGTAAATTATTGCCTCCACAAAAATTATATCCATTTGGTTATTAATTCAAGTCTACAGCAGAGGAAGGAATTGACCACTATCACCTTTATGTTTTCTTACTCATACTACATTAATCACAGTGTCAAGGTTTCTGCTATTTATCATTTTTATGTATTTTGTGTTTGTGTTTTCGTGCCAGCTCACCACCTTTTGCCATGTTTTGTGTTCCTTTGTGGCATCCTCAGCAACCAAACAAAACAGTGAAACAACAAAGAATTCATTTAATTATTTCTTTATTTTTTAACAAAGCAGTACAATTTCCGAAACACATCTTTTCATAGATGAAACACAAAATCCAACAGCTTCACAGTATCTCTCATGTTCTATGCAGGAACTCACAGTCATTGTTCAGGTTGCTTGGTACAGCATGGATTTATAAACATATGGGGTTGACAAGGACCATGTGGCCTCCATGAATGATGCAGATCACAAAAAGGTCAGATTGGCATTATGTTGGAAGATTGCTGAGAAAAAAATCCACTTCATTTTCCCACACATTCACAGTGGAGTTAAAAAAATGTTCTCTGATAAGCACAGCTTTAATTTGGGAGAGATGAGCCAGTGTACGACAGCTTCACTGTATGTGGTCTGTATGATAAATACAGATATATATCACTAAAATTAGATGAACAGTTTACAAAATGTATTCAAAAACTGATTCCTGATACACAGACTCCCGTGTTTTTCCGATATTACAGTATTATGAAACAGTTTTGGGCCTTTGAGACTAAAAAAGGACTTTTTTAGCTTCCAGTCACTTAAAAAAAAATTCACACATTGTTGCACATACACACACACAATCACACTGATGGAGACAAATTGCAGGTCAAAAGGTGATGTAACAGGAGCCAGCAGGACAGAGACCTGAGGCGTCAAACTACACAAAGAGCTGAGTATTTCAGCTCTGTTGTTGTTTTTAGCTTGTCCCTGCTCTAAGAAACAAACAGACAGAAGCCACATTTTTGTGAGAAAAAACAAGCATGTATAAATAAAGACACTCATTTTAAGAAGAGACCCGATCAAACCGGTCATCTCTGGACTTTGGTTAATAGTGTATAACGGTTCAATCCCACTCACACTACAAAAACTGAATCATGCACAAAAAAATCTGAATCTGGGTCAATTGTGTGATTTTGTTGGGAGCATCTGTTTCTCTGCATGTTCTGATTAAAGTGACCTCTGATAATGTTTAATCTCAATAGATTTTTGTTTTAAGTTTAAAGGTTTTTTGAGGGAGGAAGAGACAAGACTGAAAAACATGAAGGATGAAAAGAAATTTCTTTTGCTTGCCTTCCATTTACAATCTACCTTTTCTATCAACACAAGCTGTTAATTACTAAAAGGTACTAAAATGAAGAGTAAAAATTCAGCTAGTCCACAAAGCAGCTTTTTGATGAGTGTATGTACAGTGATGATAATGTGTGGTATGTACAAGCGTGGGCGGTGGTTTGCTTCCATCTTCTGGGATCAAACGTGATTTTAAAATCTGAAGGAGGGAGGACAGTCGCCCTTGGCTGCACAGTTAAACATCCTCTCATCCTTTCCTGCCTTAAGATGGATAACTCAAGCTCAATCTTCTGTTTTTCTTGTAACTTCTCCCTGCAGTTTTTTGTTTTTCTTTTTTTTCCTCCCAACCCTCTCATCATCTGTGTTAATTCACATCTCTATCCCACTTCTGGTAATGCTAAACTTTCTTCACACTGAAAAAGCTAAATAAGTGAGGGATGATGTTAGCAGTGACTAGCTGATATAGAAAAAAAGCTGTAAAGGGGTCACAACGCCTGCGTTGTTTACAGCTGTGATATCAAAAAGACATCTGGAGACTCCACTAGTTGTCTGTGAGTTGTGTCTCTATCTTTTCAGGAGGTTGTTGTAGGTTTCTGCCTTTGCACTGTAACTATCAGAGTCACTTACCACGATGTGATCTCTGCCTTTAAAGTCTGTACTAATTAGCAGCAGCTACTTCAACTCTGAAACCCTGTCCTGCTCAACTCAACTGATTTCAGCTCTTCAAAACAGCTCCCTGCTGCTTTGCCTGTCTCCTGTGTCAGTGTAACACCCCCTGCAAGTCGAGGAGGCAACTGAAAGGAATCAAGATCCTGGTTTTTGTTAGAGTTGGAAAGAGCAGGGGAGAAATTGGAGGGAAAAAAAGGTGGGGATGGAGGAGAGAAGAGTTCAGCCGAAAAGGAATAGGAGGGGAATCATGACTATGAAGAGGAGAAGGAGGTGGTGGAGAGATGGTTTGTTAGCTAAGGAGGCGGATGAGGGGTAGGCTGCGCTGTCGTAGCCTGGGGGGCACTCCAGCTCGAAGCAACGGATGGAGGAGTCTTCGTTGCCGTAGTTGGCCCAGTATTCTTCTTGGTCCAGCTTGGGGAGCGCCACCTCGTGCTCCGACAGTTCATACTTGGAGGGGATGATTTCAGCAGGGGGTTTAGGGAGGTACTGAGGAGGCTTGACAGCAGGGAAGGGGAAGGCCTTCACCGTCTCTGTGCTCTTCTGGTATGATGCTTTGGATGAGGATGCAGGCTTGTGCTTGGAGTACCACCAGCGGGTCTTGGTGCTGAAGGTGGTCGTGGTGCTTCCAGCCAGAGAGCCGGGGTCAGGCAGAGGGCAGAGGGCGAAGTCCAACTCTCTGAGAAACCTGAGGTCCTGGCCGCGGCGTTGGGGCGGGGAGCTGCACATGAGCTCAGAGGAGGAGATGCGGGCCTTGCGAAACCACTCCCAGAGGGGGCGGGCCTCGCAGCCACAGGACCAGGGATTAGAATTGAGGCGGAGGAACTGGATGCCTTGGGCATCTTTCATGGCCTGGCCTGGAAGCTCGGCCAGGGAGTTGTTGAACAGGTAGAGGATGGTCAGGCGGCCCAGGTCACGGAAAGCCCGACGGTTGACCTGCCTGATGCGGTTGTCATGGATAAGAAGGCGGTCCAGGTTGACCAGACCTCTGAACACATTCTCAGAGAGGGCACGGATGCGGTTCCCATGAAGGAAGAGATGGGTGAGGTTGACCAGGTCTGAGAACAGGTCATCCTGCAGAAAGTGGAGCTGATTCTCCTGAAGCAAAGTCAGAATACAAAAGGATTTAGTGCTGTGGAGACACTCGTGGGAAAATCAAGACTGTTGAATTTCCCTTAAGAAAATAAATCTCTTTTAAGTTGTAAGATAAATGCAAATTTTTAGATCTCTAATAAAACTTGATGTAACTCAACTGGGGTGAAAAAACCAGAAGTGATCAAAAGCTCATGGCCATATGTGTGACATGTTTTTTCCTATTTAGAAATCACTGAAATGGAGTCTAAACTTATCTTTATTCTAGCCAATAATTAGTGTGATATACAAAGAAAGACACAGTTCATCTGGAGATAACAGTTACATCATGCAATGCTGGGATCAACCATTTTTGAAGTAGCTTTACAGCGGTCAGAAGTGTCCTCTGTCCCCTGAAACCACGTGCGTGAATGTTAATGGCTTTTTTCATTCCCAAAGAAGGCAGTCTTGGCAGTGATTTACTGCTTGATTAAGGGACACTTCAACGGTCAATCTCTCACTATCAGCTGCCAACAAGCTGATGACAATTCTGGCAAAATACAGGCAACAGCTTTAAGAATCTCTCAGGGCTAACTTTCAGGGTGTATCGAAATCAAAACAGAGCCTGAAGAGAAGAAAATCAATCCAAACAATAATTAAGCATTGGCAAAATCGCAAATGATGCAATTTTACTCTTTATACTTCAAAGCTATTTGGTTCTACTGTGTTAAGTTTGAAAAGTTACATAAATAAAGCGTTAGAGCTTAGAGGAGCATTTCTATTGTCCTATAAATATGATTTTTTCCTCCAGCACTTACCTTTTTAAAAAATAATTTAGTCAAATGTAGCTTTGGTTTACCCGAGGATCAAGAGTGTATTGGTTTTATTTCATTCTGTTCACTGGTAAAATTGGCCTCTAACTTGTTCCAGGAGTTTCCTGTACTCAGTTTGTCTCATATGACTTGCAGCTAGAGCTGCTGCAGAGAGCAAATGTGTGGGCACATGTGTCCTTTTGTGTAATATACACTCATTTATATGCATGGAAAATTTGGCAGCCTGTGGCTTTGCTAATTTTGTGTACTTTCTTCAGTGTAATCGATCTGGGAGAAACCATTTTTATGTGATTAACAGTCCAACATTAACAGAAATTAAAACATATTTTCCTGTTGTTTAATAGTGCCAACTGTTAAGATATGTATGCTATGTTTTAAAATCATATGAGTGTTTTATTATTTAAATATATAGATTCTGAATTTGCATTTTTGTGAGTGTGTGTTGTGTGCAACTTAACCAATTTGAAACAATCCTTCATTCTGCACAATATAAAAGCATGTGTGTGGGGGTGTGCAGCCTCCAACTTGACAACTGTTTAAGAACTGTGTGTGTGTGTTTGTGTGTGTATGTGTGTGTGTGTGTGTGTGTGTTTGCGTGTGTGTGTGTGTGTTTGTGTGTGTGTGTGTGTGTGTGTGTGTGTGTGTGTGAGTGTGTTTGCGTGTGTGTGTGTGTTTGCGTGTCTGTATGCATGCTGGATGTACCTGTAGGTAAAGGAACTGCAGGCTGTACAGCTTGTGGAAGAGGTCATGGGGGAGAGTGGCCAGCTTGCAGCGATGCATGTGCAGGCTCTGCAGCTTCTCCAAACCCCTGAACGCTCCACCTTCCAGGCGCTGCAGTGGGTTGTCACCCAGATCAAGCTCCTCCAGCACCCTGAGGTTACTGAAGGCTCCAGCCTCGATCCATGTGATGTTGTTGCCATACAGCCAAAGCACCTGCACAAAAATAAAGAGAAAATAATGGAATGAGAGGTGAGAAATTAAAGAATATTGACAATGCCTACAAATATCGCTGGGGAATTCAATAGATGCAAAAACACTCTGCCATTTTTACCTGTGTCTCGAAGCCAAAAGAGTCCGCCCGAAGCTCTGTGATGCGGTTGTTCTGCAGGAAAACACGTTGTGAGTCATATGGCACACCAGCTGGCACTATGGTGAGGTTCTGAGACTGGCAGCTGACCGTCATGGGCGTAGGGTAACACACACACAGCCTGGGACATGCTCCCACCCCGCCCGGCTTCATCACCACCAGCCACAGAATCAGCCATAGACACAATCCACCTGGAGGAAGACAGAGAGACACTGGAGGTTAATTTTCACAAGAAGGAAATTTAAAAAAAATTAAGGTTGGGTTTACAGCAAAGGGCCATTTATAAAGCAGATATTGTTTGGAACCTTGAGTATTGTTTGTGCCAGAGACAGAAAGACAGACAAGGAAAGAAAGGTTGATTTCAGCTTTGGCACCAGCCTTCTTAACTGTCTGCCTGTCAAACCTGTTGCTGCTGTCTGTGATTCTTTTTGGCACTGCTGCGCTCTCAACCGTGACCTGTTGATGGCTCCCAGGACTATGTGGTTCATTTATGATTCACGAGATTACTTTACAGAAATCATTCACCTATTCACATCCAACCGATCACTTTACATAGGTCTTTGCGGCTATTGTGACAAGGTTACATAACTCTAAATTTAAGGAGTTTAAAACAGAAAAATCACCACATATTTGCTAAAAAAATCCCTAAGGACCAAAAAACGTGCATCCCACGTGCCCCTTTGCATTGAATTAACCTAGTTTCCGGGTTCTCTGGCCCAAAAGGTCGTTTCCGTTAAGACGCATTGCAGCTCAAGGGATACGCGTAAAACCTGCAACCGGACTCGGATCAGTTTCGGTTCTTATCAATACTGCAGCAGCTTCTTGGCACAGCTCGGATAACGGCGCACAAAGGCGCACCGCGGGAAAAGTACATGCATGAAATAATAATGAACTTCCCATTCATCTGCTGTGCGCAAGATTTTCCAGCGGCTCACCTCTTGACCTCTTAACAAGTTGGTCTATTAGCTGTGCTGGAGGCTGAAGAAGAACTGGAGCTTTTGAGTGAAATAGGAGACCTTTTTGGAGTCTTACTTACCCCAGTCCTCACGAGATGAGGCATAAAGTTTAGAGTCATGCCTGCATCTCTCCATGCGTAAAGGAGAGACTGGATAAGGACGTTTTGGTAAAGTTGACAGAAAAGCCCAGTCATAATGATTAACTTTGATCCCGAGTTGTAGTTGACTTTTAATATAAAGACCATGTCATATAAAATCACAGTTGACTTAGATTTTGCTGAAAAAAATCTTTGCGTAAAATGCTTTATTAGTGCGCATTTTGGCACAATCTAGAGGCTGCATGCCTCTAAAGTTCTGGCAAATCCGTCCACAAGTTAGATTTAATCTAAATTGATACTGAATATCGTGTAAGACTTGGTAAACAATTTGAAATATTTGCCCAATGACAGTGCGTAAAACATAACAAATTGAATAATATCATCTCCCTTCTATGGACAGACACATCCGCTGATTTCCAAAATGACGTGGAAATATTACATCTTTAAAGTTTGACTAGGCTGTTAGTGCACACACTGAGAAATGACCACGTGTAATAAACAACAAACAATAAACAACAAAATCGCTAAAATGCATTTGCACAAACACTCGGTGCATCCAAAGACAAGTACTCACTCTTGAAGTTGTGGGTGCCGGAGCCCTTCGCGGACCAACGAGTCTCCATCTCGAACCAAAGCCGAAAGCGAGTTAGCCTGCGCGGCGAGGAAGTGCCTGCTTGCTGCTATCTCTGCTGAGGTTCAGCTCTGGTGACCGAGTCACTGCTGCTTCAGGCAGTGATGAGATGGAGCCACGAGAGCCCGTTTATACTCGCGGACGGTCCGTCGCCCACAACCGTGGGCAGCGGAGGATCCTTTCTACGTCAGCCCGGGAGGAGGAGTGAGAGTTACCGGAGGAAGCGACAAGTATGGCAGTGGCAATTGTTGTGTGTGTATTAGAAAAGTAACGCATCACTGTCCGTCAAAAGTAGGTTACGTGGAAAGCCCAATATGGTGCTTTGGCCTTTCCAATAGCATAAACGCATTTTTACATTTGAAGAAATGTTAAAATTTTCTGAACATAAGCAAAGAGCGTAAGCAAAGTTTTATTGTTTTAAGTGATTTATCCTGGATTGTGATTTTAGTAGTTTGATAAAGCATCGCCGTTCATATCATCCTGGGAGAAAAATCAGCTAATAAATCATGAGCAATGGGGGGTTATGAGGGCTTCTGGTGACAACACATTAATAATTTCTGGAAGAATGACAGCAAAAATATTGACTACATGATATGAATCCACCGAGGCACATGCGCTCACGAGGGGGTCGCATGAGGGCTGGAGGTGGGAAAACTTCTTTGGCATTAAAACCTGAAAAATAATCTGCCTCCTTTGGTGTAGGCCAGTTTGGAAAGAGGCCGAGCCGCCTACAACTCTGAACAACAGATGAACATAAAAGGGAAACCCAGCGGCGGAGTGAAATGATCTAACGCAGCACATGGACTCAGGAGGAGACATGTCATACCACTGACATATTGCAGCAGGACAACACACATTGTACAACCCGGTTCTTTGTCACCAACGAACGAGTTAATACAATGGTTTTACTGTCAGTTCTGTAACTGACAGAAGTGCCATGGCCTTGCTTTTCACGGAGGATGTGACAGAGGATGCTGTAAACCCACTGACACTGACAGTGACAAACACTGGATTAAATCATTCTCAGTTTCGGTTTCTGATTCGCTGGAGAAGGTGTGCGGCATGTGGGAGGGACTGGACATGTGAAACAAAGCATGCAGAGGTGGGCCTGGTTTACTCATTACTGAGCCCTGGCTTCAAGAAGGAGGTCAAGGCCAGGTCCTCCATGATGCACATCATCTGCTCCCAACTGACCACACAGTCACCAAAACCTGCTTCATGGAAGGTCAGCTGCAACTCCAAGCTGTGAGCGCACCGCGGCGCATAAATTGCGCGTCTGGAGTCACTGTTTCTTGGCTGTTGAGTAGAAATTTGGGGGAGCAGATAGCTCACTAATCAGTCTCCACGGGGGTCTGTGGGATAGATAAGGTCGCGTGTGTCCTGTGTATGCCTGCACATAATGTATTCACGCTGTTCTTGGCCCGCGGGATAACTGGGGGAGGCAGTCAGCTCACCATGTTCTTATAGAGACTGTGGGGGTGAGTGTGTGTCCGCGCTTGTGAGTGTGTGTGTGTGTGTGTTTGTCTGTATGTAAGGGACGCAGAAAACATAACATACATGCATGTATGTAACAACATACACACATATCTGCTCCCAGATCCCGTCCGTAACATTCTCTCGCTTGTCTGCTGTGTCAAAGTGAATCACGGAGGCTCTGACATTTGAACTGGTGTAAACACAACATGTTCAAAGGATCTGTCCTGCTGACTCTGTTCATAACCCCCACTCATAAACACGCTCACAAACAGTGCTAATGACCTTGTGTGTGGACAGAATGTGTGTGTGTATATTTCTGGATTACATCACATTTGACAGGCGAGAAAACTGACCTGAAAATACTGAAATACTCACAATGATCTATGTCCCAAATTAACTTTCTCAATTTGTCTTGATGTGTCAAAGTTTTTAGGGTTTTGCACCCCTTATTTTTTACCCAAAATGTGACTATCTGGTAAAACAGTGTGTGTCAAAGGTAAATGCCAAAGGTTGTCACATTCTTTGAATCTGACCAATAAATGCAGCGTGAGATTGAAATGTGTAGAAGTGCATGAATCACAGAGAATGTGGGTGTCATTTGAAACAGTAAAGGTCTGACAAGACTTTGTTAACAAGATAATGAATCATTTGGTATTTAGTTGTTAAAAGTGAAGCTTTACTGTAAAGTTCATATTTGCAAACAATTTAAATAAACACCTCTTTATGTTTTTGAAGGCCTCAAAATGATAGAAAGATGTAATGTGGGTGTCCGAATTCATTATTTCTTGTATGTGGGTTTTTCTTCAGTAGTAGAGCATTGTCATCATGCTTGTTTATTATTCTGTGACAGATAAATATTTCAAATCACAGATAACAAAACTCAATTAAACTTTCATTTTACAAACACAAAAAGGCAAAATAAGACAAGCCTAGGCTGTGTGTGTGTTTGTGTCTGTGTGTGTGTGTTGTATTGAGACTGGAAGTCACAGAAAGAGAGAGAAAAAGTGATAAAGATACACTATGGGACCAAAAATATGCAGTTATCAAAGCATGAAATCTGTATGAAATTGCTGAATATCTCATTCAAATAAGTTTTGTTTCAAAAACCACAAAATTTCCCAAAAACCTCAGAGCCTCTTTCCGAACACCCTCAGTTTAAACAACGGGAAAGTGTGGAGAAAGCTGGGGCTTTGACATGTTGCTATAACAGTCTCCATTTCTTTCGGAAGACTCTCCTATTTCAATGATATGCTCCCATTCAGCGACAAAAATCTTAACTGAGGTTTGGCAGAGGTTTTCAATTCCATCTCAAAGATGTTTAATGGGGCTGGAGTCGGGGCTCCGTGCAGGCTGGTCAAATTATTTCACACAAAACTGGAAAGAAAATACTTTTCATTGTGCCTTTTTCTTTGGGCACATTTTGACTTGTAAAAATTAACATTTAAGAGGACTCTGCTGGACTTAAGTGTCCCCAATAAGCCATGACAGTGTGACATCAAGCCACCAGTCTGAAACTGAGGCATCTAAATGGTATTCAGTCACCATTCATTTTATTTTACAGTGCTATGACAAGTCAAAAAGTCTGTTTAACATGTCATTACATGCAGGATCATTAATATCTGAGTTGCAACTTGGTGGTGAGGAATTTAGTATTCTGCTCCTTTACTTAAATAAAAGTACTGATACCACATGAAACAATACTTGATTACTAGTATCAGTCTTGCAGTGGTATTTCTATTTAGGTAAAAGAACAATCAGTAGAAAAATATACTTGCTTTTTTATGAAAGTAGAATTTTACTGCTGTTTGTCACAACAAATCACAACAACAGATTTTGTGCATTGTCTGTACAATTGTGACATGAAAAGTTAATTACTTAAGCTGTGCAATTTATATATGTGAGGAGAAACGGTACAATATACTGAAGTAAAGCATAAGCTATGCAAAGTAAAGGTGAGCAAAACCAGAAAGTCTATATACCTCAAAAATATACAAAAAAGCACATAATATTATGTCAATGTGTGTCCACACACTTTTGCCCATAAAGTTAAAGTCATTTTTTTTTTTTTGTCTCATTAGAAATTTAAGCCCAGAAAGAGGTCACTGAGTTTTCTTTTCAAGCTGTGGATATTGTCTGGTGTGGAAATGGTGCCTTGCCATTAGTCTTGAGCAGTTTGGTGTGCTGAGATATGAGTTGTGACCCAAAAAACAGAGCTCGTTTGTTTTTCCTCCAGCTCCTCACAGCAGATGGCAAACATCATATTACGGCTGATAAACTGAAGCCATTATATTTTTTTCTCCTGACGCTCCGGTCAATGAGCTAGCTGGCACATTCTGTCGAATCTGTGTCATAAAGACATCCTCAGTCCCTGCGACAGATTCAGTCCCGTTAAAAAAAACAAAAAAAACGACACATAACAAATCACATCGTTAACAGACTGACTTATTTATACCCTTCACTCAACACGCCTTCGCCCTTATTTCTGTCATACACTTGTTTATGTAAGTCTGTAATAAATTGCAGGGTTTCTGAGGCTGTGATCATCGATGACGCAGATGCAAGGGAAGAACCTGTCACCATGCACATGTTGCTGGCACACACACACACACGCACGCACACACACATGATCGACAGACTGTGTGACTCTGGAGTTGCATTAAGTTTTCTGGTCTCACTGTGTTGTTACACGGCAGAGAACTTGAGAGAGGCTGTTGTGGGGGAGTGTCCCTGCTATTTTAGGTTTAAACCCTGACAGAACTTTTCTCCCCCTCAGATGTTTCTTCCCCAGTGTGAAACCTCTCCAGCGCTATCTCTAACAACATGACAACTCCCACCCAGACTACCAAGCCTCTCAGTGTGACTGAAGACGCCAGACTGTCCTCCGAGGCAGCTGTGCCACTTTGGACCTCATTCATCTTTCTTTCAAAGAGTTTTCCATCGTTTGAACTTTGCAAGCCTGTAATGTCACGATGGACAGTTTGAACATTTTAAAGAATGAATATGAACAAAAGCAAACAATATGGTGTTTTTTTTAAATCATTTCACACATTCTTTTTCTACAAAATACATGATCCAACCAGACGTGTGACAGTTTGGGCTGTGATTTGGGTGTGTTATGCTTGTATAGCAGTCCTCAAACTTTTGAGCCTTGCCCCCCTTTAGATGATGGAACAAGTTATATGTGTTATAAATTCTCCTTTCAAGAGCCACATTAATGATTGCAATACAGATTTTACAGGCTAAGGACCACTCCTTAAAACAAGCAAACTAATTCCTGATGTGTAAAATCTGTAAAGTTCTCTTCTTATTTGCTGCCTTACGATGAAAGACTTCACTCTGATATACCTAATGTACTACAATATACACATAATAGACAATATACCTAAGAGCAACTGAGCCTATGCAGTTGAGCCTGTGCAACAAACTCCAGAGTGTCGAGTGTCTGGATTTTAATTTTCAATCACCCTGAAAGTAAAAAAATGTTTCTGCCCCAATATACATTTATACATTAAAACTTTGTGTAGCCAGTGTTGAATTAAACACCCCTTGAGTCCAGAGTACTCAATTAAAAACTCGAAATTTAGGTTTCAACCTTTACATTTCACTTAATGTTTATTTTCCTACAGTTGAGGATTTTGTGGGTCAAGGTGTATTACATACATTTCCTGCACTTTTTAATCTTTGATTTTTTAAAAACATCTTCATACAAGATCAGAAATGCATTTGCCAAACCATCTGTCAAGGACAGTTGCTTGCATGCACATAGAGTTTATTACAGTAGGTGAAACCATTAATTATGGCAAAAGTAAACAAAAAAGTTTAAAAATTCCCTTCATTACACAAGTAAAGTTCATATAAAAAGGTACAGTTACTCTGGTGCAGCACATTGAAGAGTTTGCATTGTTATAGTAGGTTTTTTAACAAGTAAAACCATTTGAGTTTTTTCTATGCAGAAAAGTATACAGTCAACCCAAAACATAATAAACATACTGGTAAAAAAAAAAAAAAAAGTACATATTTCCCTTTTCAAATCTTTGCAAATAATTATTAGTACATTTTCATTAAAATCCAAATTCTTAAGACACACTGAACACCTGAGTCTTCATTTGTTGAATACAACCAAAACATAAAAGGAAATAACTACTGTAGTTTTTGGCACAATAGTGATACCAGCAGAACAATGAGGCCAGCAGGTGGCAGCGCTGTGCTCCCTGCTTTTTTCTGAAACCTTATGGTTAAGTTGTTTGTATATTGGCATTAGTCTCATGTTAGTGAGCTAACAGGACCTTTGTTCTCACTGAAGGGCTTCACTGAGCACTTTATGCTCCAAAGAATGAGCTCATCTTTTTTTACACTGAAAATATCACTGACTCGTCAAAGTAAAACAACGAAACTCCCAACCATCACTCATGCAGTCACATAATGTAACATTGTCGGTCGTGCAGTCTGTTATATGATAAAAAATGTATATAACTTGAAGATAGCTTAAGGAGGTGAACAGTGAGCAAAATGTGTAATTTTTAAAAATTTTTTATATTAAAGTGCGTTATTTTTTGGCACTCTGAGACAACTATGCCCCTGATATGATGGGTTGCTAGCCGAAAACAAGATATAAAAAACAGCAAGAACACAAAAGCTTGACAAGTGACATAAAACATGTCATAGTCCTGAAGAGCAGCCAGCACCAAGAATTTTAACTGTAAACAAAACAAAGCTAAGCTAAGTTTCCATAAAGCAGACTGATTGTAGTAAAGTGATGAAATGCTTTAGGGAACAGCTTAGTGTAAAAAGACTGGATTTAAAGTTTGCATGAGCTCACCTAGTGAAAATAAAACAATGTATTCTGAAAATCTCACAAAGTAGAAGAGTCAACAACTGCGAACTGCACAAAAGAAGCTCTTACTTGATATGAATACATTGGATTTGGCTGTAAACATGCTTAAAGAGTGTGGCAAATGCTCTGTGGCAACACCACAATGCATTTATGAGCATTTTGCTTTTCAAAATGGGAATGTGTAGCAACGCAAGACAGCCGTATAAGCTGGAGAGGTAACACTGGGGATATTACGGACAATTTAGGTGAGAGCCTTTGTTTTTTTCGTTACAGATTTTAAGAAGAGGCTTTGCTCTTGGCAAGTCTTCGGCAGTGCAGGTAGACATAGCAGGGATGGATGAAGGCGAGCAGGCTGAGCAACGTCAGACTGATGTTCACCTGCAGACACATGAGGGGGCAGAGGAGAAAGCAGTGAAAGAGGACTTAACAGATAAAGACGTTGTTATGGAGATAAGTGGGACTAAAGTAAGCTCAGCAGATGAGATTTTACAGTTGAATCAGTTAGTTATATGTAATGTACTCACATATAAAGGGTCTCCGTTCAGAGGTCCTTTCACCAGCGCAAAGCAGGGATACTGCAGCAAAGAAAACACTGCAGACAGAGCCATGATCATGCCATACAGCTTCCCAAAGTGGCATGACGGGAAACTGCACACACACACACACACACACACACACACACACACACACACACACACACACACACACACACACACACACAC
>JAQMCX010000058.1:13333736-13356236 GCA_029814765.1 Acanthurus leucopareius | reverse complement strand
AACACACACTGCAGCGCCGTCAGGAAGAGGGAAAGCACCGAGGCCCGCAGGTCTGCTTCCTGTTCAGTCTCCCCTGAAAACACACACACACCCACGAAAACATATGGTATATATAGTAAAGTAGTGTAGTAAATATCTACTTTCAATTTACAATCAGCACAATTTTTATCCTTTTCTCTTAATATGTGTATAGTTATGAACCAAAACACCAAGACAGATTTGAGTAATTATAAACCTGAGTCTGATTCTGACGCTCTGCAGCCCTCTTGTGTTTGTTCAGTAGATAAATTTGTGGCAGCTGAATGAATTAAAAAGATACAAGCTAATAAAGACAAACTAAGTTGGGCAAAAAGATAATTAAAAGCCATTTTTTTACAGTTTCTCAGCCAGAGGTTTTTCTTCAAATGACTTATTACTAATTATTTTAGACTTATTACTTATTATTTCAGACTTATTAGTTAAAATTTATTAAGCACTAAAAATCATTTAAGAAAAAGAATAGATCTATTGATCTACCTACAACTAAGAAACCCTCTAATTAAGTATGCATCGACTGAGAATACACAGTGCTGAGATTCAGACCCAAACAGAAAAACGTCATATAAGATACTGCAGTGTTTTCCTACACATTTTTATTGAGTATTATTACTCTTGTTGAGCAGCTACTACCTGCAGCACGAGGCTTTTTCTTGTGCCTGTCCATGATGAGGCCGTTCCATGGAGCGCACAGCACGCCACACAGCTGCGTTATAGCGAAGGCATTTGTGTACTGGCTCACTGTGGGAACACACAAGCAAGGAGAATGTGGTTGGATTGGAGAACAAAGCCCTTCAACAAATCTGCCAGAATATGAGATGAAATATCACAAAGGTAGCAAGGAGTCTACACTTTTATTGAATCATCATAGGATTTTTCATATCAGTTCCTGCACCTCTGCAGCAGCTCCTGCTCATAAAATAGCTCATCAGTCAAGCCGAAGCACAGGAAAACTTTTAGGTTCTCCTAAAACTTGCGTTGGCCAGGTAGAGGGTGAAAGTAGTTTATCTAATAAGTTTGCACAAACCACCTTCTTTGCAAATACATTGATGAAATTGCATGGGTGCTGTGTGTGTTTACCCAGTGAAGGTTCTCCCGCCGTCAGCCGCTGCAGCATGGGGTTGAGGGTGCCGATGAAGAGGTAATGCCTGAGCTGCATCACCGACAACCACAGCAGGTGCCACCAAAAGAACCTGGACAGAAAACACTCACGGAAAGTCTTCTCTGTAAGAGACAAGGAGAGACGTCACAGTGATGAGTTCAGAGGAGGAGAGAGCAAGACAGTGAAATCATGGCAGAGAGATGGGAGTCTGTTGTGTGACTGCATAAGCTTGAACTTGCACAAACACACCTTGTTTCACAGTGATGTCCTTATTGACTGGCGTTTCCTCTGTTGTCATGTGTGCGTCACCGTTTGCGATTGTCTGCTCCAAGCTCAGACTCTTTGATCTACCACAAGTTACCCTGAAAAAGGTCAAAGGTCACAGCAGGTAAGCCACAGACTAAGGAGTTTGTTGTGTACATTGTGGGACTTTTTTAAAAAGTTTTTCTTTTTTTTTAAGTCTCAATCAGCTAGAATTCCATAACAGGCAGCCCAGTCGCCATGATAGTATGCTTGCATTGTACGCAAACAACAGCTATGTTCATTTTCAAATTACACATGAATCATATGAATGTTTCTACAACAACAAATAAAAGTGATGCAGTTCAGATTATATGAAGACCTATACGAGTTGATTTTCATCATCCTCTGAAGGGGGGATGGTAGTGGCATCACAGCTCTTTGAAACCACTACTTCCTGTTTACTTCCTGCTTAAACAGACAAAACTGAGGATTTCCCTGTTGTTGTTATTGTTGTTCGCTGTGTATGAGTGCCTTTCAACATCTGTAAGTGAATTCATTCATCATCAACCAGATATTCTGAATAAGGAAAACTACTGAATAACACTGATATAATATGCTGAATTTTATCTTTATAAAGCAGATATATTGGTTTTAAGTGTGTTTAAGTGCAGACTTTCAGTACAGTGACACCCTGTTTATTGTGGTCTGTGGACTGTGAGTCTGTGAACCACAAAACAAGCAGCCTTCAGTTGCATTAAATCCATTCACTTTTTTTTTTAGCATTATTGTTTACGTAAGCAGTTATTAAAATTTAAAACAAAGTCAGAGAGAAATGAATGTTTTTTCTTCTTTAAAAAATAAAAACTGAAAATAAATGAGCCTAATGTATCACTTAATGTATCAAGCACGCATGAATTACTGATGTTTGTTTTTGTTTGCTGGAGATTCGTACCCGTATGTGTAGCCTTCAGGCAGTGGGTAGGGAATGAAGTTCCTGGGAAGCAGGAAGAAAGTCCTAAGCAGATGAATGACAGAACAGGCGGACAGGAAAAGGAAGGAGGCGAGAATAGGGACGCCAGACTCAAATAACAACTGTAAGAGAAGACAAGACGCGGTGGAGATCAGTGGTATGAACAGATCCTGTGGATTTTATTCATGAGAGCAGCATGTGGACGTTTCTCACCTTGATGACGAGGAAGAGCGCTGAGGAAGAGTCGAAGGCCCCGTTGTAGAGAGTGATGATGGTGGAGCGATGAGTGCCGAACAGGTTCCCCACCTTTAGGAGAGAAATTTAAATTGATTAAAACTGATGAATCCGTCTTTGTGTTGATCGAATATTCTGTAAAATTCTCACTTTCTGACATCCACTGTAAAAAATATTTCTTGTTGAGTTGAACTGTTTGAATATAAGCACGTGTTTTATTATTTCTACAGTTTCTCTTACAGTTTTGTGTGCTTGAGGTTGTTTGATGATAAACTCAATCAAACTGTACTTAAGACAAACTGTGTGTTGTTTTCTTTGTGATCCTGTTCGGTGATGACCTGAGGACAAGACCTGAACTAATGTTGTCTTCAACATTGTGAAGTCAAACACAGTTGCTTTTACAAAAAAAGAGCTCCTACGGCTGTGTTCCTCATAAATGGGTCATTTGTTACGGTTGAGTTAGTGGTTCTTGATCATGTGTCTTTTCCACTGAACTTTTGGATGTTACACTTAAGACAGAGCAAACATGCAGCCATTGAGAAATAGCCCCAAAAAAAGATTTATCACCAAACTTAATGTGGATAAAAAGCAGATTACAGATTTTGTTTTACTACCAGCAACCTAGTGGAATGTAATTCTGGAGTTAAACACAAATTTTTGTTTAATTTTTCCCTCCAGCTATTTGAGATCTGAGGGCAAATACCAACATTCAAATGATTCTGAAACATCAGAGCTGAAACACTGAAACAAATTTGGTTTTTCCGGTTTGAGCATTTGCTGCCTCTCTTTTTCCACATCACTGTAAATTAAATTGTTTTTGAGTTTTTGGCCACATGTTTCAACAAAAATAAGCAATATGAATATTTCCACTTCTCCAACCATGATGGATTTACACTATTTTCTTGTATTTCACAGATGAATAAACACACTAAAGGAGAAAATAATCAGCAAGTTAATCAAAAGTGCCGTTTATCTGTTTAAAGTTCAAGTCTAAATGCTTCAGTACCTGCATGTTGGTCATGAGAAACAAGATGCCGCCCACTGAGAGAAAAGAGAGAGCTGGGAAAAGCAGGTTGGACAAAGCTGATGGAAAAAGAACAAAGATGGGAAGAATGAGAAACCACACCTGTAACATCAGTATTTTATCAGAAAGATAAGGGCCTAAGAGAGCATAAAACAAAGAGACAGAGATGAGTTTCTCACCTGGAGTTGCAAATGCCACCATCAAGGTTCCCATGGTGTAAACAGATCTGGTGGGAAAAAGCAGTTCCAGTGTTTTAGAGTCATTTTGTCAGGATGATGGAGGCTTAACAGGACATAATTTAACAAAACAGAAAATAAAGGCGGTGAAATTACTTTTAAAATGACAAAAAAAATGTATATACTTTCAGTAATTAAAGAACATAATGATATGTGATACAAATTTATCAAAATAAATGCAGTTTCTTTCATTTTCTTTAAGACCATTTGGCTGACTATAATTTCCTTTTGTTGGCCCATTGAAGTTCTGTCCTCATTTCCACTTGCCACCCCATGCTCAACTTTCCACATTCCTTGGCCTTTTATTTTCCCTCCACCCTCTTTTAGTGGAAACATATGTATGGCCTTAGTACCAGTTTGTTATTGTGGATTTAGGTAAATCTGGGGCAATAAACTGGGAGGGTATGTGAACGAGGTGTTATTCTACAATATCAGTTATGAGGGGTATGAAGGACTAAGTCACTGAGTCTGAACATCTGCAAAAACATGAAACATATTTCTCTCCTATTTTCTTCCAACCTTTGGGGATTAATAACCCGACATTCCCATTTCTCAATCACGTTCTTGCTTTCCCTCCTCCTCCAACAAGTTTTAGTTTTGTAAGGTTTTTCCTTCTTTGTGTTCTTTACTGCTGCCTCTGGAAACATTTTCTCTGCTTTCTGCTTTGCTGAGTTTGGCTTCGATATGTATGCATCTTCATCTGTGTGTCTGCTGCCGTGTTTAACCTGAAAACACCCCTCTCTGTTTTCATACACCACTTCCTTCCCTCTCACTTTTCTGGATGTCCTGTCTGTCCTTTTTACGTCACACGAGCGTGTCCACCATATTTATTCACATGCACTCAAACATTAACGACAACGACAACAATCATCTGGCCTCTTTCTGTCTATGTGTGAGAAAACAGCTGTTATTCGTAACAATTATTAAGGAATCCCTCAGAGGAAAATACCAGAGACAGACTAAAATTTCAGCAAATTGCTTTTTTGCATTGTAGCATTAGCATTAGCTTGGCCACCAAAAGCAGAGACGGTTGCAGCCGTGCAGGGAGATGAAGAGGACAGAAGCCCATCTGTTAGCAGTGAGAATATGTGTTGGATCCAAAAAAAAAAAAAAAAAGGAATGTTTTGGTGAGCAGCCAAAAACACAAATAGCTCTCAAAAAAAGCTGCTGGTAACTCTTGACGCAAAACTCTCTGGTTCACAGACTGTCTTGCTTTTTTAAGTTTATTCATTGTTTCATCCTCTGGATGCAGAATTTGTGGTAAATTCAAGTGTCTCATTATTTACTAATAGATTGTGAAGAACACAATTTCGAAGCTGTGCGTAAACTGCATCATTCAAGTTGATTGATTAAAATAAATATAAGTATTTCATTCAAGTGCTGCCAGAGATTTTGACTTTTTTTTTGCAAACTAGTAAAAATTATTGCAGTTTGCGTTTGTTGATCAACGCACACTATTGAACAACCTCTTGTTTCTTTCTTTTATCACCATGATGAGTAACTTTTTTCAGTGAGAACTTGCATAGTAAATCAGTGAGCCCCCTGACCCTTTGGCCTAGTTCTCTTATAAGTAATTAAGTTTGTTGTTGTTTGACTCACATTCCTAGAAGCCGAGCCACCGTGGTTCCAAACCGGTCAAAAAGGAAGCCATTGGGCAGTGTCAGGAAATTGTTCATAAACGAGGCTATGGTGAAAACAAGCGAGAACTGCTCATCCTGTCCACTGCAATCTGTGGATGCATGAAAAGAGACAGAGAGAGAACCAAAGTTGAGAAGTATGTGGTCAAACAGGTGAATTACAGAAAGGTCTGCATAAAAAGATCTTCATTCTCCAAATATTGTGAGTTTCAGGATTTCTATGCGCCCAGAAAGACAAAGTTTAAGTTTTGCAGCATGAAAGTATTGGTTAATTACTGCAGACTCCAAGAAATAGAAGAGGTGAGGGTATCAAACTGACCTAAGACCTGTGTTGAATTGATTCCCGTGGTGTTGACGCACAGTGAGTCAAAGTATCCCTCCGTCTTCAGGACAAAAACAAGGGAAGCCCATCCGAACACGGCTCCGGCAAAACACAGACACTCCACCAGACCCGTGACAAAGGTGAGGCCACGTCGCACATTCAGGCTTTTACCTGAACCCGGCATGGTCACGAATACTCACACACACTCACACACACACACACAAAGGCAGAAAATCTATAAACACTGTATTGTGACCTGGATGGACACACACATGCACATAGATGGATGCTGCACCTACAAAAGAGAAGCAAACATAAGAAATGTAATGAGTTTCTGATATATTTAGAGAAGATTCATTCAACACATTTCAACTAACGACACAGTACTGAATTTCATATGTAAAGAGAAATTGACCTGACACGACCCCAGTTGCACAAGAATTACGACAAAAGTGGAAACATCTGGAAACAATGTGTTCTTACTTGAGTCAGAAACTTCTATAAAACATTTCAGAGGTTGTAAAAGACAAAAAAAAGGTTGTCTTTATTGAGATATCTTCAAAGAAAACGCTATTTTATAACAAGGAATCAATTAAAAAAGGCATACACCTTGTGTGAAGCCAGAAAAAGTTCGTATCTAGAAACACAAGGCCCATGTGTTACGTTCTGGTAGTCACTAGCTTACTACTGTCTCATACTCACAGTTTAGCGTCTGAGGATTTCCCCAACGTGCTCACAAACCACACTCCTCTGCTGCCTCACTCTCTTCCTTTATATAGGCCTGTGCTCTCTTCCTCTTACTCACCCCTTCTCAGCACCCTCCTTAATGTTTTCTCTTTCTCAATCGCTCTCTCTGGTGTACAGCAGAGATATCCCCCTTCTAAGGTAGTGACCGTGAAAAAAAAAAAAAAAAATACACACTTCAGCATTCCCTGCAAGCCAGACAGCGGTGCCGCTGAACCCAGAGAACATACTCCAGATGTTGATGTTTCGAGCGCTGGCGCAACGGGTTGAACTGAGTGGTCATGTGACTTATGCAAAAAAACAAAAAAAAAAGCCTCCCTGTTTCAAAACTGGGTTCATGTGAACAGAGCATCCCTGACAGGCCTAACCTGCAGGTCAGTCTTGACCTGCTGTAAGAGAAAATACTGCATTAATTCATGAATACCAATGATGTTACAGGCTTCCCCAGAAGGAAACAGCTCACAGTTACCTTAATCATATCCTCGATCATAAATGGCAAAAATAAACGGTTGGATGTTCCCCCTTTTTTTGGCCTATTCTGACTACTATATATCATAATATGTCTCTGAGTCATTAATCGTGTTCACTGCCACGTCAGACAGTTTTTATAAAACTAAGCAATCATTTTTAACGTAGTTTTTACATATAAAACCTTTTAAAACTATTTATTTTTGCCGTATTCAAGTCATACAGTAAGAACAACAACAACAATAACATCAATAATAATAATAATGATGATGATGATGATGATGATGATGATAATAATGATAATAATAATAATAATAATAATAATAAGAAGAAGAAGAAGAAGAAGAAGAAGAAGAAGAAGAAGAAGAATTTACTTTAAGTCATATTACTAGACAAAAGTTACTATCAACACTGTTGGCAATGGTATTTATCTAAGCATGTACTACGGAAAACACTAAGACTATGTGACTAATAATTGGAATTTTCTTGAATTATAAGATACTTGTTCATATCAGTGATATTACTACAATGCAGTCAAGTTATTCAGTGTAACAGTTCTTGTATCTGTGGCAGATCATTCATACTACACAACTTGCTGTCTTGTAATCAGAAGCCATGTGGTCATTGTGGAGTTCACACACAGCTGTCTGAACTCACCCCGACTGGGAGCTCACAGCACTTGGGGATTGTTGGTGTTTACATCGTGGGCAAAGAAACTGGGTCGAGCAATTTGCCAGTGAACACAGTTGAACACGGCTTTCCATGTCGATGAAGCCAGTTTGTGAGGGATTTTAGCGCTGAAGTTATTTATAGCAGCTTCGACCAAAACTCTGACCCCCCCCCCCCGGGACAACAAGGACATGGCAAGCAGAGACAGGACAGGGATGAAGCAGGAGAGGAGCGAGGGGATGGTCAGTCATGAGCAGCATGTAGAGCTACGATATAAAGACCAAACCAGAGTCTGTGATCGCTGGGATGAAATGTGTTTTCAGACGAGTTCACGGATAATTAAACTAGAAGGGATATGGTTGTGTGTTTAAGGATATTTCATTTCTTGACATTTTGTGAGTTTATTTGTTTTTTTTATTAGACTGAGCTAACAGAGCTTGTGAAAATGCAGCAAATGAAGCTTGTGTACATGTAGGCGTCTTTAAGATAACTGTTACTTCTTCAAAATCTGTCGATTTGTTGGCACTGAAGGCAAAGGTGCTGGAAGTCTCGACTACAACCCCACTCATGGGGCCTAAGAATGTATGTTTTTTTTATCATTATCATCACCTGATCACAAGACACTGCTTTTTTTTTTTTATACACACACACTGTGCGACATGCACACAAACACTTCCTGAAAACCGGCCCAGTGTTATGACCCCCAGCATCCGTCTATGGGAGTGTATGTGTATGTGTAGCCTCGATTTACAGACAAACTCCCAGCTTCCAAAGAAGCTCAGCAAAGGTCTTGAACGACATGATTTCTTTCTTTTCACAAGACTCAATGTAGTTTAAAGGATAATGCTGGCATTTCCTTTCTTCCTAAAAAAAATATACATCAGCATTGTTAGCTCATCTTCTTGCTCTTGTCCTTTAAAAGATAATGGTGTTTAAATCTAAGTCCCATATATTCCACTAACCGTAATGTGCTGACTGGGACGGCTCCCGATGATGCTTTTTGCAGCTGTTTTTCCAGGTTTGGGTTAGTCATTCAGAGCATTTCCCCCAAAGACTGGAAATACAGCTTCCAAGACTTCAGCAGAAGCAGGATGTTGTGCTGAGCTTTGAGCTTGTTGTAGCTTCATAGCTTAATATTTTATGTTGTCTGTTTAAACCTAAACTGGTTCCACATTAGAATAATTTAATTAATGTTAGCTCAGCGTCTTAAAAACTCTTACCAAATGCCTAAAAGAGGTTGACACACTCATTAGCAAATTCAAATTCCCAGTGTTACCTTTTTTTTCCAGTTCTACCTGCCGCAGCTTTAAATTCGCTCCATACGATTTCATGTTACAAAGCAAAATGCTGAGAAAACGGTTTGGACCTTGGAGCTTCATGATAAGCTCTAAGGTTCATGGCAATGTCCACTGTGAAGGCCAAATCACACAGCCGCCTGCTATCACTGAGCTCCACAACAGGTTTCCCCCTCATTTCCATGAACTATTTCACCTTTTTCCCTCTGTAGGTGAAATGGCAGTGTTTATGAAGTATGTTGTTTCATAAGAGGCCAGAAGGAAAAACTGAAAACTTCTTGCAGTGCCCTTAAGTGTTTTTCAGTATCTTGTGCTAAATTAATGATCCACTCTGCAAATGGCTCACTGAGACAAATTGATACTTGAAACAGTTTTTGGAATCTGATTTCCTGGAGTTTCAACTTGAATCCTACTCTTTGTTTTTTTTTACAGATACACTCTGTGTGAGCATGACTGCATCTATCTGCTACAAAAAGGTCCTTCACATACATTGCAAATAGTCATTTTTTATCACTGAGAACTCGTCCCTGTATTTAAGGCACTGAATTGCATTTTCTTGTTTTTACTTTGAATCAATTTCTTTTTTCTATACAGCTGCTATGACACATCAGTTCATTATTTTCATTCACTATTTTATCTTACAGTATCTCCCCTTAAAAAAGGTAAGAAAAGGGTAATTGATGTCCAGTGATCTGGTTTGTTCTTCATAGTTGTTGTTTTTGTACTGATGATTTGCCTCACAGGCTGGATCAAACAGTTCTGTGGGGCCATAAATGGAGAGGATGGAGATTCCCCACCTGAGGGTTAGAGTCCAGGGGGTGATTTAAGGGCCCCTCCAACTATGAAAGTACAAGAGAATGTGTTTCCTAATCAGCAGCCAAACATACTCTACATTCGTGTGAGGAAAAGTGCCAACATCAGCAGCGTCTGTAACAGCTCATGGTCAGATGTCATCATCTGGCATATCGTTTCTACGTAAAATGATACTAGAATAGAGATGAACCACGGGACTCTCTTTCTCCATCACACTCACTACTTCTTCTTTCTAAAAATGTTGAGGTGGCAAAGAAAAGTAAAAATATAATGCTGCACATGACATATATATATATTTACAAAATCTCAAAGATGTCCTCTAATACCCTGATCTTCCCTGTCTCAGTGTTTTGATCTGCATGTTTGTACTGAAGTTCAATGCACTGTGAGCTAATCCTGCACAGTTTTGGTTTGGTGTGTGTGTGTGTGTGTCTGTGTGTTTTTGGCGCTGTCTGGCTTATTATCAGTTTTACTCTTAGTTGTTCACATCTGGCTGACAAAACAAACTAACAAACAATACTTGTCTTGATTGAATCAATAATCAGATCAAGCCACAATGAAATGCTACTCAGTTCACTCATCATTAGTGGGAGGTCTATACAAAAAAGTTACACATTCTGCATTAAGTACTTTTACTGTTAGTCATATGGGTGCATATTCCTGAGCTTATATAAATACTGTTATTTGGTATTATTCATTTTACTTAAGTTTAATGGATCTGGACACTTTCTAAACCACTGGATCTCACATAATTCACCTGAAGTTCAATTACAAACCGACCAAGCTCTGGTCAAAACGGTGAGACTCAGCCATGCAAACAGTCTGTGAAGTTATTGTGGTAAGAAGTGTTTGAAAATGACATGGCTTGGTAAGACCACACAGTAACACACAATTATTACTCTGCCTGCATACTTTTAATGCTGACTTCATGGCAGCAGATGTCATTGTTACGTGGTGCACGCAGGCCTGCATGCGCCTGTGGTCATGCTGCTGTATGGTGCAAAGTTACAGCTCTCCTCACTTAACTGCATCCCACATTAACACTCCTGCAGCAGCTGTTCGCACGAGTCGTTCATGGGATCAAACTGAAGGCAGCTTCACATCTATTTTCTCTTTGTGGCTGTCCGATGTTTTTTAAAGACGGGATGTGAACACTTACGTGTTGGTACGCCCTCCTGCAGTGATCTCATTATCCATGCCATCCATACATTGTTCGCCCCAGAGGAGGTGAGGACGCGGCTGGGAGGACTCACACGCTGCGGCCGCTGCTGGATGTGTGTGTGGGTGGGTGGGTGGGGTGGGGGAGCAGCGTGCGCCTGCTGCTGCTCTGCTGCTCCGATTTTTGCGCCCCTGACGCCTCCTCCAGGTCCAAATGCCCTGATACACTAACTTCTGCTGGAGACCTCCTTTACAACTTACCAATTCATGTATCATTTGGGAAAACTAGCTACGCATGATTGGATGATTAGCTTTGAACCTCTGTAAGTCTCCTTTCAAAAGTATGAAAAGTTTTTGAGTAGACTCAATGTTTCGTCCTCTGAGATAACCATCAAATCCTGTCTGTCCATCCGCGGGGCCATTAGTCATTTAATGAAAACTGCTTGTTAAGATGAACAACATTAATAGAAGTCAAAATAAATGGTAACTGCACCTGTGTAACCTCACCTTACTCCAAGTTTGATCATCAACACTGCAGATTACTGTGAGTAAATCTTCAAAAAGAAAGTACATGCAACTAAATTATAAGCTTTTCGGTCTGTTGGCGCCACCGTGTGATCAATTTTACAACTACAGTGATTTATGAAAGTGGAATTTACAGTATTTACTTTAATTCATGAATGATTTAAAATGAAAATTTCGATTATTTGGGGGTTTTTTTAAGCGAAATGGTGCACAGTTTTAAACTAACCGATTACTCTAGGACTCCTGTCAGTAAGTCAAATTTGGATGTTGGTGAAATCAGAGAAATCAACACCTTCTGATGAGCAAATGTAATAACATTAAGGGGCACTTTGATAAAGAAGATATGATTGTAGCTTATCCGCACCAGTGTTTCTGTGAGATTTAGCCTAAACAGAGATTTGTATTTAACTGCACTGCTCACCAAACTGAGAGAAGGTCAAAAGAAGATAAGGTATTTAGACTCCCTCTGCTGGAGAGTTACGGGAATTATGAGTTGCAACTGGCAAAATAACTAAAAGACTAGAAGTGTAGAAGTTGAGATTAAAATCTTCAACCATAGATAATTTATAAGTTACATGAAGAGATATTTTCTTTGGTTTTGACTGTGATGGGTTCCTAAGATGTGATATGTTCCAAAATTTAATGAAGTCCCAAAAGGCAGAAAGAGCTAAGTCAAAATGAATTGATTTAGCCTTCTGATTATTCTGGAATAGATGTTGACATTTTCTTTGCTGTCTCAAAGTTAAGCAGTCCTTAAAGTTGCCACTGGGTTGAGCCCTGAACGAGGCTTTGTCTCTGATGGCAACGGATATTAAAGGGAAAACGAAGGACTGTGTCTGTTTTTGATTCAGCTTTATAGGGGGAAAGTCTGTGTGCAATAACACTTAAAAAATAGAAGATGAGTAATGTATTCGACTTGAAAAGGCAGCTAACTCTGATTTTCAAGTAACTTAAAGGGAATGGAAAAAAGCACACGTCAAATTTTCCCTTCATAGTGCAGTTTTATTTGAAAAAATTCTTGAATTTATTATTTGGGCAAAAACTTTTTTTTTAAAATCACTTTCAGAAGTCCAGAAATTTGTACGCAAGAAGAGTTTAATGCATTAATGAGTCATTAAATCTCCACAAAACAACAAAAATGTGTCTGAATGACAAGAAAATAAGCAAAAACAAATGGGAGGCCTGTCGCATTTTGCAGCTGTTCTGAATTAAGATTAATTGCTGAGGTTTGATTCTCCAACTGTCTGTCATCAACTCATTAAGCTCTGATTGATCAGAGCTGGCTCCTGGCAACATTTAAAACCCTTCAGGTGTGACAGGTTCTTCAGTGTTGAGCTTCAACATGAAGGCTGCACAGTTCTTCACAGGGTGAGCGACCATTATGCTTTGAATGTTTCGGCTGGTTACAGAGAAGCACTTGTTGATGTTGTTGTAAACTGTTTCAGGGCTTCTCTCCTTGCTTTGCTGATTGTGGACGTATGCTGCCTCCCAATCAAGAAAGGTAAAGCATCGCCCTCTCTTGTAAAATAATCTTAAATTTCAGTTGACATCATTTCAGAGTTAACTTATATTCTTTTTTTACATAGGCAATAATCCTGGTGCATCCTACGAGTATGGTGGAAGTTACCCATATGCTGCTCCCAGCTACAGCTTTAACCAGGGAGCACCGTCTGGCTACTCTTCACCTGGAGTCGTTGTGCCTTTAGGTGAAGTGCCTGTTGCACCGTCTTATCAGCCTGCACCGCAGCCAGAGCCTGTTTACTATCAGCCTGCTGTTCAGAGACGACAATCAGCAACTGCACCGTCAGGCTACAGGGACAGTTCAGTGAGTTATTACCCTGCCCCCCCTACACAACCAGGACCTGCTTATCAGCCAATCACAGAAGGTAAAAATCAAATATCATGTGGTTCTGCATTTAATAACTTAATGTTAGATATGATGTAATCAAAAGGTTTAGTAGCTTATTTGGTATTGTGTTGAATAAATTCTTGATCATTGATGGAGTTGGTTGAAAAATAATGTGGCTTTCATGTTCTCAGACATTAACTGGATTGTTGCACCTCCCAGTCTCTTTGGAGGCAACGATCCATCGACTGCTGCTCCTGTTGATGCTAGTAGACCTGAAAATGTAAGTCCTCCCCTCCCACCACCTGGACCAACATACCAGGCGGGAGAGTTGTCCCATTATGAGAGCGTTGTTGAGGAAGGTGATTACAACGCAGAAACTGAGGAGCAAGGATACTTGCCTCCTCCCCCACCTCCTCCTGAGCAAGAGTCTGCTGAGTCTGCAGGCTTCACCAGCCCACCTCAGCCAGAGCCTAGAAGCTGGATAGCTTATCCGTACTACGACTACATGTTCCTGACCGGCCAGTATCCTCCAGGCACAATCACTCACTCCAGCAGCAGCTATGAGCAGGGGAGGGACAGCTGGCATGATGCTCACTATGTGAGAGACTACATTCCCTATTCTCCTGCTCCTGTGCAGCAGGAGACCTACCCTGACTTCACAGCCCCTCAGAGCTTCGAGGCTCCCACGCAACCGGTGAAGAGTCCTGGTTATGGACATGGTGGTGCACAGCTGCTGCCTGCTTCTTCCCATGGAAGCTTCACAGGTCCAGGATGGTTTGATGAGCCAAATCGCAGCCAGTCAGGTGGCTATAACGTCAAGGTATGTTAACAAAATATAGCCACAACTATTACTGATTTTCCTGCAACTTGTATAATGATGCTTTTTCTATTTTTCAGGTTTGACTAAACAATAAATAAAGCAAGACTTTCTGAACCAAATCATTGCTCTGGCTTCATGCTTGTAATTACAAAATTTAATTTATACATCGACAAAGCTAGCTACCACTTAATTCCTCTCTTTAAATCGACTTCAAGTGTGGCAAAAGTATGTTAAGTCCACTTCAAATCATGTCACCAACTCTTAACTGTTGGGTGACACTGAAACTTTGTAATATACGGGTACAAGATTAAAATAGAGAAACGCTGCGCACACACTAATTTAGCCACTATACTAAATATGTGGGAAAAAAACAGTGACACAACTGATGAATTGAGTTTATATATTTAACTTTTTTCTACAAAAGTTTATGTACTTTATACTCACAGTAATTTTAGATGATTCCTGAACAATGTCAGAAAACCAATATGACCAAAAAAGAATTTAACCTTGACTCCCCCTATCACGCACCCCCATCATGGACCCCTATCACTTGGGGACATTATGGAGGTTTATAAATTGTCTGACTCACCCAAACCACAACCACTTCTTGCCTAAAACAAGTTTTCATCCTGAAATTTTATTATTCATGTTGGGAGAACATGCGCCAATAAGGGAAAAGGTGTATGTAAACAGTGCAACAGATGCATAGCTGTGCTTTAGTGGTTGGGGCACGAGCAGGGGAGAGAGAGGTGGACAAGAAGGCATTGACATATTTATGGCACCCAAGACTTGGAGAGAAGATGGATGTGGGGGGACGTAGAAGATAATGACCAAGTGGGAATTAAGATGCATTTACTTTTAAAACAGCTGTTTCATGTTGAATGAGTGGATACAGGATGCCAAGTTAAAAAGGTCTGACCAGTCTTGTTGATCCATGTATTTGCTTAAAGGTATTACATTTCAGTGTTTTATATATTAACACTGTAAAGGAAAGAGAAGGAAAGAATAAATACTGTTTGACAGAGAATCCTATGGTAGAACAGGTAAAGAAAAAGACAGACAAGAGGTGTCCAATTTTAACATTTATTAGAACATTGTTTCTTCTTACATGACAAAATTAAAAAAATAGTATATAAAGAGTGATGGAAAGACAGCAGTTTTAGGCGACTTGGTTACATTTCTGTTGAGCATTTGGACACTTTGGACAACAAAGTGATGAATAACTTAAAAAAGAGCCCAGAACATTCAGCATGTTTAACATCACTTTGAATTTGTGAGTGTGTGCATTGACTGACTTGATGCTGATTTACAGTATTAGAGGTGCATTGAAAACAAGACAGACAGAGAGGGAAGAAAGATAATAATGAGGAAACAGGAGTGTGAATCAGGAGCTGGATGAAAACTAAATTCAATCTCAATGAGATCTTTTTTTCCTTTTGTGCTACCTGTGAGCTTAGTATGTGGCAGTTATAGATTAGTTCTTTAAAAAGGTAAGTGTAATAGCCTCATTCATATTTAATGATCCCTTGGTGTTTTACTTGAACATTTTGGGAAAAACACTTTCTTGTTCTTTGGCTAAAAGTAAAAGAAGACTGATACCACCTTCATATCTGGCCATAAAAATGAAGATAAAGCTAAGGGACAGTTAGCTTAGCGAAGCATTAAAGACATAAAACACATTTTATCTCATTTATTTAATAACTGATTTGAATTTTTAGCACATACTTTGCTAAAAAAATAAGGCTACTTTTCTTTAGTTTTTATGCTAAGCTAACTGTCTGCTGATGCTCGCTTCATATTTAACAAAAATTTGAGGACTGTTATTTTTCCTTCCCCCATGTTGGTCTATTCTACATAATTTGAGCCTTTAGTCATTTTATTTGATGTACTTTCTGAGAATTGACCACTGTTATTGCGTGAAAATAATTTTAAAAAAATCTCCCAACCACTTTTTGGGTGCAGTCAATGACTCCTGAACAGTAGTAGCTGTAAATGCCCCACTGTGAGCTCCAGCATGTTTTAAGGACTGCATGCATGCACCCACGCGTGTATTATAAGTTTGTGTACAGTCGTGGTTTCCACAGCAGACGCAGCTGTCTGGCCTGTTGGACTGTGCCTATGTCACTGCTACTCTATTTCTGGACCCTGTGTTGTCTGAAAGGTCAGATAAAGAAGCATAGGAATCCTCACAAAGCAGAGGAGGGGGGGTGTCGGGTGAACGGAGTTAAAGGCAGATATCCAAGAACCGACACACACATCTCAAGCACAGGGCAGTGCTGACAGAGAGGAGAGGGAGGAGAGAGAGGGAGTCAGGGGAGCAAAGTATAGTAGTGTGAAGCAGGAGGAGAGGGACATAAAGCAGGGGGACCGTGAAGAGGGATCAACTCTGACTAAATGAAAACTTTCTAGGAAGGAAAGAAGGGATCAAATACAAGTCCTGAGAATTTAGTTAAAAACTCTCATTTGACCTTTGATTTAGTGGATAAACAGACATTTTTGGACATCATGGATGGAGAATCACCCAGCGAGGAGACACCTGGGTCCACAGAGACGACCAGTCAGACTGACAAAAACAACAATAATGACCAGGTTTGTACTTTTCTCATTTTATAATTGCACCAAAAGGTTTTCACATGTGTACAACCCACAGTGAGTGGCGTTACGATCGATACCAGAAATAGGCATTCCTGTATTTGTGTGTATTTGTGGCCATGGCAGGTGTTGTGTTTTGAGAGTAGGACAGCAGAGGCTCTGCTACACCTGTTCTTACTCCAGGCTGGAGAATGTAACACACAGACATACACAAGTTATGCAAAGTAATGCTTATGTGCACACAAGTACACTCTGTGGAGTTTCCTATTTCCTCTGATGAGTCACTGCTGTAATGCCTGACCTGGCTGAGGTCATGATACAGATATTTTAATAGAAATACAGCCATTTGAATATGATTAACCTTGTAAATGAGACTTGTGTATGGCACACTTTGTCTAAAATTGCAATTATGACTGATAAAAAGATTACTAGCTGTATATAATTCACCTTTTTTTCCCTCCAAGACTGTTTTATATCCCTTATAAGCTTATGCATTACATCACATTTTATCTAACTCTTGAGATCTTAAGGGGTTTTGTTTTTCAGTTAGAAGAGGATTTAATGTTTTCTTTTAAAAAAGACCTGTATTCCATGTTGTGTGATTTAAAAAAAACTACAAAGGGCATATTTTCCATGTGAGAGTTCAGCCTGTCAGCCTGTTCTTAAATACATGAGAGACTAAACAAATCCCAGAGAGGAGCTTCATGTCTCACATTACATTATGCTCTTCAGCAGAGTTTATATATATATTTTTATTCCCCCCATGTCGGTCAGTCAGGCTTATTTTAAATTATTTGACAAATTAGTGACTAAGCAGGTGTTGTAGAGTTTTTCTTGGTCTTAAAAATATATATAATAGCAGATCTGAAATATATTTGAAGAATAAAAACAAACAAATGCATGTTTTAGATTCCATATAACTTTAAACAGAAGTTTTGTCCGAGGGAGAACAACCTGTCCGTGACAAACAAAACGCCAAGTAAAAATCTGATTAAACTGTCCAGATATTCAGACTAAACATTAAAAATAATTCATTATTTAAGATAATCCACATAAGAAAAGTACAAGGCACGACTCTCAGCCGCATTCCTCAGCAGATGAAAAAGCTCACTTCTCAAGGTAATGCTTTAGTTGTTGTCATGTAACATAAGTATGGGATGTCAGTCACATGATGGAAGGTAAATTTTATACATTTGAATTAAATGTAATTTACTTGTTAATGTCATTAAAATGGGTCGCTCTATATGATGCATTAAGTTATTAGTATTATTAATAGATGAGAAGGAATTTAACAGATACAGAAATGTGAGAAGATGCACCACATGCTTTGTCATCTGCTCATCAGACAGTCTGCAGATGGATTTAATGCAAAACTAAACTCTTTTTTTTATTGCTTATCCTTTAGACAGATGAACCAGAGCTGGAAGATACTAAAGACCAAGGGAGAGAGTCTTCGACAGGGGAGACAGCAGGAGGTCAGGAGGTGAAGGAGGCTGGGGAGGAGGTTCCTGCTCCAGAACATGGAGGAGAAGAAGAAGAGAGTGCTGGAGACTCAGATAAGCCTGAGACGTCTGTGTCAAAGCATGTGAAAGGTGACGCTGAAGAGACTGGATGTGACGCAGATAAAGCCTCCACTGATGTTGATATGAAGGGTGCTGAAGTGACAGGTGGGCAAAAAGATGGGGAGGGGGAGGAAGACAAGAAAAGTGAACAGGTGGAAGAGGTCAAGAAAAGTGAGACTGAGAGAGATGGAGAGGAGATGAAGGACAAAAACAAAGAGGAAGAGAAGAATATAACAGAGGAGACGGCAAAAGAAGCCAAAAAAGATGTTAATGAAAGTGCAGTCAAGGGGGCGGAAAAGAAAAATCAAGTCAAGGAAGTGGATGTACCAACAAAAGACAAGGGACAGATCAAAGAGACAGAAAAGCAAGGGAAGCCCAAAAGAAAGAGTGGTCCTCTCCCTTCTTCTCTCTCTCGACCGAGACCTTCTGCACGCTCCATAAGAGCAGCTGCAAAAAACGACATCATTGCCAAGTTTCAACAAGGTGCACCAGAGTAAGTCATAGATGATACCCAGCACTTCAAAACACTTAAGAAAATAACAGTAAATTGTAGTCTGACAAAAGGAAACTTTCCATTTTTGTGACATTTTTAGGACACCAGTTCCCCGCAACTTTAAGATTCAGAGGTCAGCTACAGCTTCGGCCACAGGCGCTTCAATCAAACAGAAGATACTTCAGTGGTGTCACAACAAAACACGCAAATACGAGGTTAGTTCAACATGCAAAGAATTCCATGACTTCTCATATGGATTAGGAAGCAGAGAACTTGGAAAATAACACATATAAGTCATGGTGCACTTGTGCTTTGCTCTCTTGATCATATTCTGTCCTTTGAACTTTTAGGGTGTCAACATAGAAAACTTCTCATCCTCCTGGTGTGATGGACTGGCGTTTTGTGCTTTGATCCACCGTTTCTTTCCTGATGCTTTTGACTACAGCTCCCTGAAACCAAATGAAAGGGAGAAAAACTTCACACTGGCCTTCCAAACTGCAGAGTATGGAAAATTTAACAATTTCTCCTTTATTTCTCCCCTCAGTTTATGTTAGATCTTTATCACCCACAGAACAACAGCATAGAAACAGACAACATCAGCACAATAACAACAACAAGACAATTAAAGATATTTAAGGATTTGATGATATACAAACAACATACATAACACATTAGAAGGTTCACATACTTTATGACAAAACATAACTCCAGATGAATAATAATGTTCCAGTTTCCCAACATTTTTGCAATTTCAAAGTAAAAGGTGATGAAATGTCAGTGTTGTGTTTATAATATATATCTGTTGCCTCCAAGTGGCTTTGAAAAATCAGTTGTTGCAGGTTTACGAGTGTTTATTGCACACAAGACAAATAAAAAGAAAACTCTTGCACCTTGTTTTCTCTAACCTGCATTTGACCAGAGGGGAGTATAGTTTGAATTGACCCTGGAATTAGCTTTCCATGCAAACTGTGATTTTACATTTTCTCCCTGTTTTGTCCAAATAAAATAACCATAACCATCCTGTCTTCTGTCCCCCTTTCATGACTTTTCATTGCAGGTCTCTGGCTGACTGCTGCCCTCTGCTGGAAGTGAGTGACAT
This sequence comes from Acanthurus leucopareius, assembly GCA_029814765.1. Lineage (NCBI taxonomy): Eukaryota > Metazoa > Chordata > Actinopteri > Acanthuriformes > Acanthuridae > Acanthurus > Acanthurus leucopareius. The sequence goes on along the minus strand of JAQMCX010000058.1, from coordinate 13,336,345 downwards.
GCTCATGATGGGCAACAACCCAGACCCTATGTGTGTGTTTACATATGTCCAGTCCCTCTGCCACAGCCTCTCCAAAATAGAGAAAGAGAGGAAGGACAAAGAAAAGGAGGAGAAAGACAAAGATAAAGAGGAAGAGAAAGAGAAAGGAGAAGATGCAGCAAGGGAGGTGTCACCGGAGAAGGAGGAGAGCGAGTCTGCTGAGGATGGGGCGACGGAGAGCCAAGAGGAGAAACAGGCAGATGTTACAGAGATGGAGGGAACTAGTGTGGAAGAGAATGAACCAAACAGCTGTGAGATGGAAGAAGATGGAGGAGTGGAGGCAGAGTCCTAGAAAAGTACTGATTACAAACAGAGAGAAAAGACCAAAGAGATAGTTTATGGTTGTGGTACTATAATGAGTAAGTCTTAGTCTGGTGATGGATTGACCACTGAAACAATTTTGAAGAGGCACATCAGGTTGAGTTACAACTCTGGCAATGTGATATTAGAGTTAAGTGTATGTTTTTAAAGTGCAGGTTAATATGCTGTGTTTTTTCATTCACTGCTGTGTTGTCGTATAAGTTTTTTTTGAGCACATAAAGCAGAAATATCAAGTTCTCCCATTTGCTGTGAATTAAATGGTGGGTTTGAATGGTGAATTGGAAAGCAGATTGTGCAACAAGAAATTATTTGTGTTGACAGAATATGCGATGCTCAGCCAAGACAAATGGAATGAATTATGACAACAATGGCCTATAAAAATAACAGTGTTTTCACAATGGCATCTTGTTGAGAGACATTGGTAATTTATATCATCCATATTACATTATGCTTGATAGACAAATACAATACAATTAAATATGTGAGAAACTTAACTTAAAAAATCTTCACTATACATGTAAAAGGTTTTGCTTGGAAACTATTTTTCCCATTTCTAAACTTATTTGTGAATAAATTATAAAGTTTGAGGTCACTACGCTTTTTTGTATAGCCTCTCAAAAATAAAGTTTTTGTTGTATATATGGTGTTAAAGGGATAATATGAAGTCTGTAAAGATAAAGGTTCAAATAAGCAGTAGATGACCACCTGCAGGTCCTACTAAAAGATAGGTGTTTAAATATAAAGAATAGGTCATACCTGATATAAATACTACGACTAAAAGTCCATGAAGAAATCCCCCTCGTAATAACAACCAAAACTGCCCCCGCTTTCTAGGAGTTACGGTAATCAGCGTCATGCTACCGGAAAGGCCATTGTGTTGTCCCCACTGTAAGCTAAAGCACTGATTGTGTTGCGCCTACTTCCAACATAATTCTCGGTGGCAGGAAAGTGAAACATGTCTACACACATGCCGCCAGGCAGCTTAAATCTGGAGTCCCAGCTTTTTTCCATAATGGACGTGCTGGTGAAAGCGGCGGTGACGGAAATCAGTCAGCTGTTCTCGGAGAGCTCCTCGTCTCTCCGCCTGCATTTAACCCAGAGCCTGAAGGAAAACGAAGCCCTGAGGATGAGAATGAAGGTGATGAGGAGCGAGCTCTTCTCTCTCAGACTGCAGACCAGGACGAACCGGCCGGCCAGCCGCTTTTCCCCAGCCAGAGGAAACATCTTCAAAACACGGGCTAAATCACATGGTAACAGGCACTTTTACTTTAAAATATTTACTCGAATAACAAGTAACGCCCATCCTCTTGCAGGTTAGTTAACAGTAATAGACACACTTTTGTCAAGTTAAAATTCCAACCAATTTTCGTACCATATATTTTTTTTTCTGGGTAAAGAAAGGATCCTAATGCATGTCTGTCCTTTGCATATCATAAGTTCATCCGACCTGCCTCACACTTGGCGGGCGTAACGTTACTGTTGCAGGTGTTAAATGGCATGCAGCGTTGAATTCAGTGCAATTGGCAGACACTTTCATTATTAATAAACTTCTATAAACAAGGCCGGTGGGGGCGGGGTCAGGCATGTGTTCACGTACGTCCGCAGCGATGGACTGCGTGGTACCTTTCCTGCTTGATGCCGGATTAACAAACATTGCTGCAAAACTCTTCATCGCTAATTTTTAACCAAAGAGCACATGCGAATAACCCTCAGGTTCAGGTCCAAGCTGACGTTGCAACTAAGTTTGCCATATTTACTTAAAACACTAATAAGCCGACAAAATACATCCACCAACTGAATCCATGCTGTTGAAATATTTTGTAACAGCAGATTATGCCAAAGCATGCAACTAATAAGCCTAACTGGAAAATAATAACCCTGATTAAAGTATTAATGCCTCAGGGACAGATTTATTAAATTGGTGGTTCAGGGTGAACACCATCTGACTTCACTTTTCACACCTCCTTTACTTTATATGTTGATATTTGGAAGAGAATTATGGGTTATTAATGCTATTTTTGGTGGATTATGTACACACTTAGAATCAGAATCAGCTTTATTGGCCAAGTTCGCAACATACAAGGAATTTGGTTTCGGCAGGTGGTGTCACTCACGGAATGAACAGCAGCCATGTGCAAGAAAAACTAAACATAAACAATAGAGACAAAATACATATACATCTATGTAGAAAAATAAATATATACACAATTGGTGCAAAGTACACAATGTAGTGCAGATTGAATGAGTGT
>JAQMCX010000058.1:13314559-13333636 GCA_029814765.1 Acanthurus leucopareius | reverse complement strand
AGCAGTGACAAGGGCTGTCTCCTGAAGTCCACTGTCATCTCTACAGTTTTGAGCGTGTTCAGCTCCAGGTTGTTCTGACTGCATCAAAGCACCAGCCGCTCAACCTCCCACCGGTATGCAGACTCGTCTCCGTCCTGAATCAGGCTGACGACTGTTGTGTCGTCTGCAAACTTCAGGAGTTTGACAGCTGGGTGCTTGGAGGTGCAGTCGTTGGTGTAGCATACAATAGTTGTCATTATTTGTCTTTGTTAACATTTGTTAACTTTTGGCAGTTTGATCCTTCCTTGTTGATTGTGGACAGTCATGTTTTGTTGTTGTGGTTGCAGTCTGCCTTTGCTGATGCTAAAATGCCTAAATATAGCCATGCCAAGCTGGAGTAGATATGCAAGGTGCAGCACCGTGAATGTGCAGCTGAGTCAGACAAAGCATGAAATGCATGCCTGGCAAGCAGCATTGCTAAAAAAGAGGGCAAAGTATCACAAGTGGAGCATAGGGCTTGTTTGGCAAGCAATGCTGCTGCTTGCGCTGCCACCTGGTGCATGATCTTCAGTGTCACAGGTGCATACAAGGTGAGGAGAACCCAGTGCAGCATGCAGTTCCTGGCATTGTATGCAAGTACACCACCAGGAACATCACAGTGAGCAACTTCAGCAGATGCACCATGACAATGAGGTGCAGGTGCATGGCTCAGGACCTAGTGTTGAGTATGAAGTTCTTTGAATGAATGTTTCTCAAGAAAAGGGCTTTTTGGACATCCCATAGTAGATATTATGAACAGCTGTCAAATCAAATAAAGATATCATTCACCATTTATTCCTGAAGAACACTTTTTCCTATTCATTGAATGATGACTTCCAATTCTTTCAACAAAACTGGTATCCAAGGCAAAGCTTTACATTTGAATCAGTGCACAGATTTGTCTTGTCAGAACTCAGACCGCAAATTAGCCGTTACAGAAAAAATAACTTTCTCTATGGTTGTTCATGGGTATATAATTCACAGTTTTGATGAATAGTGATAGCACCCGTGTCCTGTCACTACTTATCTATCAGCTTAAGTTGTGAATTTATGTCTTTTTTTCTTTCCTCTAGTTGTCATTAACCCACCTGTGGCTCAAAAGACTGTTGGGGAAGCTGCTTCTATTTCTCTACAACCAGAGAGCCAGACTTCCTCCTCTGCCAATCAGGTGAAAGTAAACACAGCACATACAGTCACTATTCTTTAAGCATTTTGTCTTCAGTTTTTTGCTAATGCCTAATGTGTTCTCAGTGTTCAGATGTGGAGCCTCCAGATGTAATTCTGATCAAAGATGAAGAGGACATTGGAGGATGTGGGCAAGTTGTAGGTTTGTAGGCTGCTCTTGGTTGTTTATGGGCATTTAGTTCACAATTCTGATGTAGTGGACGGTAATATTTACACTCTACCTCACCCATACACCTCTTCTAGTCATTGATCACCACCACTTGTCCTGAAATATTTTCTTTTTCTTCCCTCTAGTTGTTCTTGAGCCACCAGTGGCTCAGAAAACTGTTGGAGAAGCTTCATCTATATCTCATCCATCAGAGAGCAAGACTTCCTCTTCAACAGCCCGAGCAAAGGTAAACATAGCTCGTCCAGAATTTGTACTTTCAGTAACTGTTTTGTTTGAAGTTTCGTTCATGCATATGTATTCTTACTTTTAGTGTGCAGATGTGGAGACGCCAGATGTTATTCAAATCAAAGATGAAGACGATGTTGGAGGATGTGGGTCTGTTGGTGAGTAGGCTGTTTTTAACCACATATGCCTGATAGTCAGTCACTGAGCCTCATCCACTGATAGGACTTCCGTGTCTTGTTTGAGAGAAAACAAACAGCACCTTTTTTCTGATCTATTGATTAGAATAGATCATTTGTTTATGTCAGTAGGTTTTAGTTTTTTCTCACAACCAAAATACATACCAGCGAAAGCGGAACAAAAGCTGCTGACATTATGTGGATTGTATGACTGGCCATGTTCTTTGCAATGAAGAAATGTATCAATAAATGCATTAGTATGACTCTTATGTTTATGTTGATGTTGATACGAAGCCATGTACGGTATCATGGTATTCATTATTGTTTGTAGTGCAATTCATTGTTAGCCTAGATAAAGTAACTCTTTGAAGTCCAGCACTGGCCAGTTTGGTGCTTTAGGAAGTGTACTTTGGTTTTGCATCACTATTTTTGTTATTTTAAGTTTTAACTCAGCCCCATACTTGAGGGTAATCGGGCAGGTTTTGGGTCCGATGCATCTCTCCCAATGATAGAACAAATTATCTGCCCAGGTGTTTGGTAGTGTGAGGTGTGCACTGATGTGAAATTTTTATCAGACTTTGCTAAAGATCCTCTAAGCTTCTCCATACAAATTATGTCCAAAGTTTTTCCTCTTAGTTTAAGAAGCTGTGAAGAGCCAAGAAGTTTCATTCACACATTCTTCAATTTATTAGTCATTTTGTGCTATTTCTTTTTAGGTCGGGATGATTTTGAAAGCCAAGTGACACGGGGTGAAGTTGACTCAGGGACTCCTTTGTCTTGCATAACAGGTAATCATGAGGAGCTGAGAATCGTGAGTGTTCACGGACGAGGGGAAGGACCCCTGCAGGAGACGAGCGACGCCCTCTTTACCGCCTCTGAACTCCAAGCTTTTAGCTCTTTGTCTCCTGACCACAACGTTACACATGACAGTCTCCTCAATTTCACCACTGGTGCCAGTGACAAATCAATGATGAGAGGGATTCAGGACAACAGTGTTGGACTGGCAAGAAACAGTCAGCTGGAAAGACATCAGTCCACTCAAATGGCCTCAGCGGCGCTGAATCATGCAATCAAAAAAGCAGTAATGGGAGCTGATGGGCATTTGGTGCACTCCAGTAATGTCAGCCAGTTCCCTCAGCAGCAGAACGTCTTCCCTCATGCAGCCAACAAATCCCTAGACTGCAGCTTCTGTGGCGAGCGCTTCCTCAGTCGTGAAGACCTGATTGTACACAGGGCAACTCACACTGGGGAGTCGCCCGTTCCCTGCTCCTTCTGCGGCAAATCATTTGTCAACAAGACCACTCTGACCATCCATATGCGTATCCACACAGGGGAGAAGCCGTACGCTTGTGATCAGTGTGGGAAACGCTTCACGCAGAACGGCAGCCTGAAGATCCACCTGAGGACTCACTCTGGAGAGAAGCCATACACTTGCAATCAGTGCACCGCCAGCTTCAACAACCCCAGCAACCTGCGCAGGCACATGATCACACACAACACCTAGCAGACTGCTAAGACTAGGAAAGATACTTTTTTTAAGCATGTTACTTTATCTTACACTCACGACACAGTGTGCATTTGGGGAAAAAATGTGTTTCCTGTGGCAGTATGTCATGGTTTTGTCCTTTCTATGTTTCTAGTTTTGCCACTGCACAAAGGACCTCTTGACAAAATCCCAGTAAAATCAATGGACAGTTAAAAATAAGGATACAAACAAGCATGATCTCTGTTCCATGTGATGAGCTTTGCACTCTTTTTAGAATTTGCTGGAGAATCATCAATAGGCAAGAAATATTCAAAACTAAATGCCTTTTTTTAATTTTCCTTTTAAGGGATTATTTTTTTTTCTGAAAAGTAAAAAAACTTGTATGGGTCCCATTATGCCTCCACTGACATTTGAGTTGATCATTTTCTCATTATTGTTATTTTTTTACACAGACTGTCTGTCCAGTATTGTTACAAAGCAGTCTTGCCCATTGATTTGCCCAAATTGGCCCAATGCAACCGCCAACATCCAGTTATAAAAGGTTTCATACATTTCTATTGTATCACAGTAAATATTTGTCAACATAGCACCCAATTCTACTGTAGATCCAGTAAAAACTATTACAAGAGTGCAGCATAAAGTGTTCAAACTCTTTTTAAAAGTTTGCAGCGGTACAAGCAGTTTTTCAGTTTCTGACATCACAGTGTTGACAAATATTCCCAGATCCACAAATTAAACTTCAGATTTGGATTCACCAATTTAAACTCTGTTAGTACTGATGAATTTAATAAGTTGATCTTATTATCTAGTGAAAGCATACCTGACCTAAAAAAAAGGGCCATTTACAAGCCTTTTATTTGTGTATGTGCGCTCCATTTAAAAAGCGAACTACCTCCAATATGTCTGTGTTGCAGCTCTATTTTCCTCTTTTTGTACTTCCTGCATAGTTTAAGACTGGGCAATAATCAATGTAGTGTGGATTTTATTTGTTGTTTTGTAATATGGATAAAAAAATAATAAATATTCATTTTTATTATTGTTTTAAAAAGCTATCATCATCTGAAAAGTCTATTATCATTTTCAACTCTAGAGTGCAGCATTGTTTTTGTTCCTGGTGACTGTTGTGACTCAAATTTCCTCAAACTGTAGCACTGTGGGGGACTCAGAAGGAAACTGGGGGAAATTCCTTGCATTGTTCATCTTTCACCCTTTCCACCCACACAGGAGTTAGCCTTCTACTCAATTTCAGTCAAATGTCTATCAAACCAGATATATATGTACCACTTAAAGTGCCTTATGTATAATAATTACTGTAAAAGCTGTGCAATTCAGAACAAAACATTCAGTTAATCATTAGGGTGGTACTTTAAAGGTAGTCATGCAGTGATCACCAAATACTAGTCAAGTATGAATCATATAAATCAAGTGATTGCAGAAACTCTTAAACCCTCAAGCTGTTAAGTTATTGGACTGGTCACATGCGGAGGATGTGTTGGTCCTTGGTGGCGGTTTATGTGCTAATAGTTTTGTCGTGTTTGTGTGGAATGCAATTGTACTTCCTCAAGTAATGCTGCTTCCTCTCAGGCTATTGTTCTTGGGCAATCAATGAAATGACATCAGCGTGTGTATGCGAGGGAGAGGGAGCGACAGACAGAATAAATGGGAGGAGAGATGAGGAGGTGGGAGTTAGCCTTTTTATTCGACCACTGCAACAGAATTTAAATCCCCTACTTCCCTTTTGTAATCACATGCTTGCTCGTTTCGGTCTCCCGGTGTATTATCTAGTCGAGAATTGAGGGGCTTTATTCTCAGTCCAACTAATATTTTACTAACACCTGGATCTGTCTAGAAACTTGGGACGAACACCTGTATGAGGAGAGGAAGTTTGTGTGCGCCGTCTTTACGGTAAAGCCGCTTGTTGATCCCGCCCTCTCTTTGATAGAAAACTCGGTGATGTCGCTTCGTCTTTAACGAGCCTGACCCAGAACCCAGGGAAGTAGGGGAACACAGGGGAGAAAACACACCAAAAACGGACTAGTCTGGAAGGGATTGGGACAGGCTTTTCACAAGCAGGTGAGTGAATTAATAAATGATTCCAGATGGTTGATATAACGGAGGCGGCGTTTTTTTTTTCCATAGATAGTGGGTGCACTGCAGCGTTGGCAAGGAGTGGTCACATCATCGACAGATCAGCAACACGACTCTCCGAGGCTAACGTTAGCTAGCGATGCTAAGTTTAAAAGTTCATGCTGCGACCCTCGGTTCCGTCGCCCATTGTTATAACTGATTCAAAAGAACCGTTAATACCAACGGCTTAGTGGGGGAATACCGTCTAAATTAGCTTCAAACGCCTTTTAGCTAAACACACGCTAACTCCAGCTCCTGTGGCTAATCTGTGTTTGCTATGCTAACGCTAGCCTAGTTGTTGGCACCGCTCTTAGTCGCCTATGTGGGTTATTGTGATGCTAACGTAGCAAGACAGCCAAACCAGGTCATACGGGTGCTGAGCGAGCATTTTAGCCAACTGGGCTGATTTGATCTCCAACATTGTCACTTATGTGAGCAGCAGCGGTAGCAAAAGCACCGAGAAACTCAACGCTCAAATACGCGAGTCTTTGTTCGTGAGAGTCATTTTAAACCAGTGTCTTTTTGTTACTGCCTCTATGTTAGGCTAGTGCAGCCAGCTCTGCTAGTCGTCCTTGCCCTAGATTTCCATATTACGTTAGCAAATCAATTCATGATAGTCTATGGGATTTGCTGGATCAGGAAAATGCTAACTGCTGGCAGCCCCATATGGTTCAGGGCAAGTTATACTTGGAAGTAGATCTTTTGAATTATACAGGGAACCTCAACTGAGATGATAAGTGTGATGATCAAGCGGTTTACAGTGGTGAAGTTGACTTGTTTGGTTCCCTGTTAATATAAATATTTCCTGTGGTTAGACCCAGTTAATGTTGATGTCTCCTTTTTTTTAAGCGTCTTTCTGTCGCAAGCACTTTTATCAGTGTAAGCAGATAAGCAGATTCCTCCAACTCCACGGTTATCACTGGTAAAAGAGCCCGGGAGAGAGGAGTAAGTAATAGTTAGCGTAATTTGAAACCTCTTTGCTTATTAGGCAAGACATTTATACGTTGAGACTGTTTTGTGTATTTAAGCCTGTCTTAATGAAGTTGGCTTTCCAGTTGCAGCCTCTCATCAGGGCTGGGAATTTTAAGTTTGTAAACCTGTTGGGTGGGTCCTGTGTGAACTTGTTTGGGTAGGAAAACTTCTGGGTGGGGAAAACTGTCAGATTCAGTGTGAACGTGTAAACTAGCTTCTTTTTTTCCCACCTCTTGTAAACATTTGTTTCATGCAGGTAAGTACTGCGGTGTGGGTTAGTGCCTCCCCTGTGGGCTTCAGGACTACCTTGGTCTATGTTTAAATAGTAGGTGTGCAGGTATCACAGGGCTGATTTAATGTGCTGCAGGTGCCACCACTAATAATACCATGTGCGACTGTGAACACCCATGTATCAGCCTTTCCTGACTCCAAGTAATTGTTTGATTGTTGATGCATGCTCCCAACGCCGACTGCAATTGTGTCTGCTCTCTTGAGGTGTGCAGGTTAATCCACAGAGGCTGACCTGTGTGTGTGTGTCTACGTATGTGCGTGCATGTTAACATCATGTGTGTATGTGTTAGGAGCTAAGTGGATTAGTGGGCTAAAGCTTCAATCCCATTACAAGCCACGCTCAACTCAGACCATCGCTGATAGCATCGCAATGAGTTACCAGCAAACTACAGTGTGAGTTACCTCAAGATGGGTGAACAGATGTGCTTTTTGACAGTGACTGAGTTGTTTAAGTGGGAGTCTTGGCTGCTGGTGACAGGTGTAGGCTCATGTTGCATTAACTAGAGTTTCATTAAGCTGACAAAGACTGTACTGTTGGTAATGTTTGTAGGATCACATGTGTCCTCTTATAGGGTTGAGTGAGTCATGCTGACTGATTGCTGCAGAATCAGATGTACATGAGTGACTTGCGATGCGTCAGGGCCTGATCAGATGTTTGAGGAGTGTGTGTCGTGTTGTTGACCTCAAGGCACTGTGCTCAACGTTATGATCATTTGTTTCAGTCACGTCTGGGTTAAGCAGAACTTAGATCACAACATTTTCTGTGTGAAGTGAATGAAGACTCAGGATCAGAGTGTATGACAAAATGGTGAAGTCCTAATTTAATAGAGATTTTTATTTTTTGCTTTAAGTGTGTTTTGCTGCTTTTCCTTTTCTTGCCTTGAATTAGTCTGGGAAAGGTTTTTATTTTAGGAGAGTAACATGATTCAGAAAAGAAAATCTTTTTATGATCTTTTAATGTGTAGTTTATATCCTTGAATTAATGTCAGAAAAAACTGACTAATCAGATACAAAAAACTGTCATAGAGAAGTGACTTATTGTTTTAGACCCTCAAAAATGAGAGTATGTCGATCCTAGATGATGGAAGAATCCAAATTTAGTAACTAAATATAAAAAAAGGGTTACTAGTGTATCATGGTTCAACCATACAGGGTCACAGAGATGACCTCTTGAGTTCATGTAAGCAGAACAGAAAACATCTGATGGAGAACAGTATTCAAGAAAAAGGGGAAGTGGTTTGTGGTCCTATGATAAAAATATTGACCTCAGGGGATTTTCACCACAAAAAAACCTACTGATGGCTGGAGGAAGTCAACCATCAGTAGGTTGGTTTTTGTGCACCAGCGGTGCTGTTTAGAAGAAGGGTTTTTAGTGAGCCAAGTAGCCGCCGCGTCCCTCTATGCATCTCTGATGTCGAATCCATAACATCCTGTTTCTCAGGAAGTGGGTGAGAGGGGAATGGGGAGGGGACTGGCAATGGGAATGCACTGATTGTTTTCATTGTTCAATGAAACTCACCGCTGACTTTCAAGGCCAAAAGCAACAGCTGTGAAAGGTGGAGACGAGCGGAGGACAGAAGTCATGAGTATGTATAGAGTGACACGAGCTTGACCCCCCTCAGACAAGTACAAACACAGATGCACCGTACTTAAATATGTCCAATAATGTCCTCCTTGCTCTCCAACTCTTTTCACACTTGTGTTCGTACTCTCACTTGCACAAACTTCTTATTGTTCCACCAACCTCCTGGACTGACAGCTGCATAATCCCTCCTCTGGTTGTGGTGAAAACACACACACACACACTCATACACACACTTGGAATCACATTCCCAAGTACACTTGCCAAGATATGTCAACCACAGTTTATAATTTATTTTAATATGAATGTCACTTGTGCTCATTAGTGAAATAAGATAGCTTGAAGCATGGGACGAGATTAGGGTTAAATAGTTTGTCTTTATCTGTGTTTGGGTAATTGAGACCAGTAACTTGCCTTGAAACACGGCAACAGTACAGTAAACACAACTCTAAAGGATTATTAGCCAGTGTCATGTTAAGGTTTTGCAGTGGATGAGTGGGTGGGCTGCTGTGCTAAATTGGATGGGAGACAATGCTAGGAATGCAAGATCAGCTTTTATCTTGTATTCAGCTCTCTTTTCCATAACACCCCCCCCCCCTTTTTTTTCCTCCAGCTTATCCTCACAATACTGTGAAAATCTACCTGTCTTTCGCTTTGTTTTATTTGTTTGAAGCTTTTACTCTGCCTGTCTCTGTCTGTAGTTGATAATATCAGCCCTTGTCCTGGCTATGACCATATAAAGGCATGTGTGGTACAGGACAGCAGTGTGTGATTCGCTCAGGTGGGAGGTCATGGCTCTGGGGCGCCACGGCTACTAAGCAAAAGATAGCATGTGTGTGTGAGTGTGTGAGTGTGACATCATGTCTTCCTATCAGTCAGCCTCATCCCACATGCAAATCGTGGTTTTGGTTTTCACAAATTCCTTTGTCTTGTGAAATATGCTTGAGCCACTCCTCGTGTTCTCATCAGGCCATCCCACTTTCCTCCCCTTTTTCCCACACTGGGCACACCCCAAGCTGGGATTTTTTTTTTCTTTTTTGGAATAAGCAAAGTCATATACATGTGTGATTAGTCATACATTTTGAGAAGTACAGGAACAGACGAAGCCTATACAGGCTTCGATATACCAGCTAAATGGTGTTGTAATAGCTTGCCTAGCAAACAGTGATATCATCATGTGTCCCTGTCTTTTCATTTTTTGTTTACACAATCTAACGCAGGTGAAACTGAGTCATTCATCACCCTCACAACCGTCTCTTTGCTTGCCCTCATTACATCTGTGCATGTCTCCTTATTTGTACTTGTTAATACTCAACCAGTCAAGCACACAAATACCTGCTGCCAGAAATGTAAAAGCTGGTATATGTTTCTGCCCCAATTCGCTATTAACTTTTGCTCTCAGAAGAGTGTGTCTGTCTTTGCATGTTGTCTAGACAGAGGGAAACATTGAGAAACTGAAAATCAGTAGCCCCTCCTCCACCTTGTCCAACCGGTCATGCAGGTGTGTGTGTGTGTGTTCGTTCTTGTGTGTGTGAGGCAATGCCTGGATTTATTCACCTTTGAAGCCAGGGGTGATGGGGAGCCGGGCTGCTGTAGCAGGAGCTGTATCAACAGATAAGAGGATCTGTGTCTCCACTTGTTTGGCTCTGACATAACAAGGTCTTTCTTTCCGTTAGAGCACCGCAAAGATAACAAAGACATGCAGTTGGAGGGATGAAAGGCAGTTTAAAGTTTAAAGAACAAGAGTGTGTGGCTGACAGAGTTGGACCATAGGTAGACTGATTAGAGAGGAAATGTTGCAAGAAAAACAAACAAAAAAAAAAAGTCAAAGTGAGACTGGAAAAAAAGGGATGAGATGAAAAATGCACATATGGTTCTTTCGGTGTTACTATCTTTGAAATCCTCTCTCTGTTTCTGCTGACAGTCGATGTTCTCTGGCCCAGAAAGAGCTGCAGGTTGATCAGCTCCCCGCAGCCAGCTGCTGTGCACAGGCCAAATGTTGAGTAAATATAGGGTGTGTCTAAAGGCGGGAGCTACTGTACGTCGCTGTCTCTTGCTGTGTTTTTCTCCTCACAGAGCAAACACAACCCTGTTGACATACTTGTACGATATTCTCACTACGTTGCTGTTTTTCAAACAGAGGTGTCTTCATTCTTCACTAAAGCATCTCCCCTCTCTGTCTCCCCCTCTCTCTTCTTTATTCTTCTCCTCCCTTCGCCTCTCCATGTGTCTCTCTGCAGTCCATTCCTCCCTGTTTCTGGGCTTGGTGGTTCGGTGATCTTCTACCCATGAGCAACTAGAGCTCAACCTCTGACCTTGGCGTGATCTCTCACCTCTACTACCAAACCACGCCCACTGGTGAAGGTGTGTATTTCTGATTTTCTCTCTGAAATGAGCTCGGAGACTGTGTCAGTGCTTTTGTGTCCATGTGTGCTGCTTGGTGCTTAAACTATAGAGAAAAGTGTGCAAATCTCCTTGGTTTAAGTGGTGTGTGTTGTTGTGTGAAAGCTTTCTACGGAGAGTATGAAGGACGCTTCTTTCCATGTGAAACAGATCTAACTCTTGTTTTTGAACAGTTTCTAGTATATTGTGTAGGTCTCTTTGCACAAAACAATTTAATTCTAGGGTGTCCAAGCCAAAATTGTAGATCCATGAAATAAACATTTCCTACATATGCAAATAAGACACCCCATGCAATACATCAATGCTATTTTGCAGTCTACACTTGGGCTGCGAGATTTTCGCTACGCTTTAACAGTGGCCTGAAAAAAATAATAGCAACAGTAATGTTGCAACAGCTAAAGAGGATTTTTAAAAAAAAAGCTATCAGTCAGGTTAATCTTTAAATTTGTTTGAGTGTTTTGTCTCTCTTTTGGCAAATGAATAAGACTCAAAGTACACATGTAAGGAGGTGGACAGAGAGAGTCAAAAATTATGCTGTAGAGGATTTTTCTTAGTCTGTTTTTCTTCCGACTTTATGTAGGAATGTATTTTCCTGTGTGGTGTGTGAGAGAGTCTAGAGTTCAGAGTCCATGCTTATGTTGAGTGATAATAAGTTTATTAATCCTTATTCAAGGGATGGTGATATTGACAAATTTAACATTACATCAACTATCCTCACATTATCATACTCTTTGGCAATATTGGTCGAATATCAGGTCTATTTTTAGAGCTGAATGGTGTTACACAACATATATAATGTTAATGACTGGGCTATATGGACAAAGTCAGAGGTCACAGTATTTTTGGCCAAATACCTCTATGGATATTGTGACATTATTTTAGGAATGACTATCGATGCGTTCACAAAATGTGCCTTAAAAACACTTGCAGTTTCGGTTTTTTATCAATGATCAGTTTTTGCTGAAAGCAGTATGAATATTGAGCAAGTCTGCCTCTTTGAAGCAACTGTGCAGGGAAAATCTTGAATGAATGAGTCATTATACCGTGACAGGCTTTCATTAGAAGTCTGTATTATACGCAGCAATTCACTGTAACAGGGGGAGTTTCCTTGTCTGAGTGTCAACCAGAAACATATCTTTACAGTGGTGACTGATTTACATTCATTAATGTGGCCAAGGGAAGAAAACCACCATTGTGCAATCCCTTCAGTGCAGGTGAATTTAAAAGGAGGTACTTCCCCCCTGCATTACCAAACAAGATCTGTCAGCAGATAAATCACATAGAAAGAAACAACCTGTCTAACTTACTATCAGCGTAGAGAATCAAGTGTACACTAGATCTTCCTGTACTTTGTATGTAGAGGTGTGTCTGTGTTTTTGTCAGACATCCTCTCCCTGTGCTGTAGTATGTTTGAGGCGGTACAGATGTGTGTAACGCCCGCCCCTCTTTCCCCTTGGGGCCGTGTAGTGTGTATGGAGCAGTGTGAGAGCGCAGCGGCTCTGCTGGAGTCGGTCAGGGAGCAGGAGGTGCAGTTTGAACAGCTGACCCGGGCGCTGGAGGAGGAGAGGAGGAGAGTGGGCCTCCCCGCACACAGCCCCTCAGCCCTGGGTGGCCCCCTCCCCCACACACAGGTAAACCCCCCAAAACAACCTTAATGATCCCCATCAACGTTCACTGACCCCATCTTTCATCCAATCATCATTTCCTCCATCCAATCCAGTCGTCTCCCTCTGACATCAATCGATCCGTCATTCATCCCTTGGCTGCCTCCGCCGATTCTCCACCAGCGCTCGGCAATTTTGTGTCTGCGAATGTTTGTGTGCGTCATCAATAAATGTCTGTCTTCATTTACTCTCTATCACCGAAGTCCATCTGTCTTACAGCCCTCATCTGCAAATATGTCCTCTTTTGCCTGCGCATACCTCCATCACTTTAACATGCCAGACGCGGTCATTATCAAACACCTTTGGCATGCCTTTGCTATCACTCACCGGACACACACTGACACACACATACACCTTTCGTCGGCCCCTGCTGTGGAATCTCAGTTATTCGTCTGTCTGTTGCAGCATGTTGTGTAGTGGAATGCAGTCATCTGTCATGCTTATGTCGCATAGTCCTGCTTCCGGTGTTTGTTTTTTTTTTCTTTTTAAAGTTATCATGAAGACTTCTGTCTTTTTCATTTTATTGTACTTCTTATGTTCCTGCCATAAAGTTGGTATAATCTTGCATGCAATTATCTTTTGTATATTAAATATCTACAATACTGTAAGTTCCTTGATATTATGTAATGAAAATACGTGTATTTGTTATGTTGTTGATTAATTTTCTGCCCGATGACAATTAATTGACCAAATGTTACATCTCTAATTAGAAATAGTATATCCCTTGTGACATTAACATCTCTTTGCTGTATTTGACCATTCTAGGCAATGTTAACTTTAGCGAGAGTTCTGCATGGAAACTATGGGTTTTTATATATTTGCAACAATGTGATTAATTGGTTTTGTTGGTAGGGAATCAATGCACTGGGTCAACTAAAATCAGACATTCCTATCTGATTATTTTATCTTGACACAGTTTCTCATTTAATATTCAGGAAAAGTTACTAAATTGTGATTTACATCTATTTAGAAGGTCAGCTCACCTTTCTTGACTGTGACCAGTGTTTTGATAACAGCTGAGGTATCTGGTTCGACGAGGTCTTAGCTGTTGCCTTCTGTTGTCTCGACCAAAAGACTTGGCTGCCAGAGTGCTAAACTTTCCCTGTGTACCTGTAGGCTTGCAAGAGCAATCAAGGAGATTATCATTTTGCTCTAAAGTAACACCAAAGATCAGGTGATGCTGTACTCAGGTTGACATTTTAAGCACTGAGTGGGATAGTGTTAAAATATTTGGAATAGTTTCTTTCCTTTAAGGGCTTGCTGACCTAGATTAGATCTTATGTTTTGTCTCTTTGAATCCTTGGAAGTGACTTATTTGATTAGTGTGGGGCAGCTGGAGGACGAAGGCTATGAAGGCAGGAGTCTGTTTTGGCCTCTTGCTACTGTGTATGTTTTCATTTCTAAAAATACTAATAATCAAAATACTTTCTTTTTGCCAGGCTCACAGTCTGCCTATTTCTCAAAAACCATTACAGCACTGATGATAAATGAGGTGGTATTTTAGGAAGTGCCAACTGTAGAGGAACTGTGCACAAGGGCACTTAACTGCTTTTTATTAACAACCCTGCCTCCTTGTGGCAAAAATATTAAGTGCAGTATGACATACTACTGCAAGTAAAGTAGACATCAGTGTTTGATAAGGCTCATAACATTATATCTTGAATTAGTCAGAAGTGTATCAGAAATATAAAAACAATCAGTCACTCTTGGCGGTTGAAGGTCGCTAAGAACGATTTCTTAAGTAGCCCAGTTATGCAGTGAGTCATGATGAGACTAGATGTATTGAGACAGATGTATTGCATAAGACTCAGGATAAGGTAGAAAGTATCCATGTCATACAGTGTATCAGTCATTGATAATGTGATTAAGTGAGGCAGAGGGATGCAAGGCGTGACAGCGAGTGGCTGCACTAGAAAAATGTCTCTCCTAATGTCTGGCAGTGATTCAAACGATTTAAAATCTGTTTCATCCACACTTATTATGCTTCAGCTGCGATAATACTATCTGGGTAGTTGTATGAGAGTAGACAGCAGAAAAAAGGGGAATCATATATCTTTTATAATTTAAAATTTCACAGTATATATTTACAGTTGTGCTTTTCTCTTTCATCCTAGAACGGGCGTTTAGGGGATGCAGACATAGAACGACTTAAACTGACTGACTCTTACTTAAACGGCACACAGGTATGTTTTTGTATGCAAAGTTAAACATTGGAAATTTACCAGTTTTTAATGTATTTCTCATGTAATTAAGTGCCAGCGATGTCTTAACAAGTGATGTGCTTCTCTGCTACAGTACAGAATGGTGGACCCTGCACATGGCGCTCTCGATGAGAGCTACACACCTGAGGAGGACTCACAGGAAGTACACTCAGTTTTTTCTGAAGAAGGAACCACACGACGGTCAGACAATGGGGTATGCAAAGTGAGACACGCACCATTTGCATGACTTCCTGCCTAAGCTTGTGTAAAAATCAAGTAGCAATTTAAGTTTTTTTTTCTTTTTAATGATGTGCTTCTTCTTTTTTAAAATCTTTTCATAGTTTAATACATCCATTCTATTGTTCCTCTGCAGATGAAGAAACCAATCTCACGCACAGTCCTGCCTTCCGATGCAATGTCAATTGACGGGGGCTTGTCCATGTCTGTTATGGGCTACAGCGCCACATTGGACCGTCCTTACAGGCAGCCTGGAGTGGGAGATTACCCCACAGCCACTGTGCCAAGAAACTACCACTATGGCCCTGTAGGGGGTTATGATGACTACCGGGGAGGCCCACCATCAGAGGCATACACTAGCCTGGGCCGGGGCTCACACATGGACGAACGCTACAGGTACGAGACCTCTGCATAGAAAAGTGCTGTGACTGTGTCTTGAGTGCTGATTTTTATTCTGATTTATATTATGATATACAATCTGAAATACTTAAGCACAGTTCATCCTAATAAGCCAAAGTGTAACTGTATATTTTGGTTTGCATAAGTGGACAAATACCCTTTATTTGCTTAATAAACATGATGTTAGATTTACATGTCTTTTACATTGAAAATGAACCTGAAAATGAGCTGTCCATGTTGGAACCATATTAAAAAAAAATTGTTTAGCTGTGATTATGAAATCCATGGTTGTTGCTGTACATCAGGACCTTAACAACAACAGCAGCTGAAATTCACACATAACAACAAAATAACAACTAAATTTTAACTCTGTTTCCTTCTGTCATTCTCTTTTTTCTCCCCAGGCCAGTCGATGGCTATAGGACCCTGGATTCTGGTTACCGGGCCCCAAGCCGCCAGCAGCTGGACCCATATGCAGCACAGCCCCAGGTGAGCCGGGGAATGAGGGCCCTGGGCTCAGCATTGGAGATGAGGTATGGCCAAGGCCACTACGGTCTGGAGGATGATCAGCGCAGTGTGGGATATGATGACTATGGAATGGGGCCCCCACCCATTCACCCTGGAGGCTATGGAACCATGCCACGCCTGGGGCCTGGGCCTGGCACTATGGACAGAAGAAGACTCAGGTAAAACACAAAGGCATCACTGTGTCATCATATCACACCTGTTTTATCTATCAGATCATGTATGCATACAACATACCTGTTTGCCTGCTGGGACGCACAGGAGCTGTGAGGATACTCTGGACGGGGACATGGGAGGAGTTGACCCTTATGCCTGGGGTGTTCCCATGACAATGGAGAGGGGAAGTATGGCCTCTCTGGACAGCACACTGAGGAAGGGTCCTCCTACTTCATGGAGACAGCCAGAGCTGCCGGAGGTCATCGCCATGTTGAACTACCGTCTAGACCCTGTTAAGACCAACGCTGCAGCCTTTCTTCAGCATCTCACATTCAAAAATGATAAGGTAAAACAATGGTCACATCTAAAAGCACAATAAATGTATTAAATGTGAATGAATCTTTTTTCTCTTGGGTTATTTGGCAAGTCCTTGATTTTAACTTCATCATGTATGTGTGTGTCTGTGTGTGTCTAGGTTAAGTCTGAGGTGCGTCGCCTGAAGGGCATCCCTGCCTTGGTGTCACTACTGGACCATCCCAGCAAGGATGTGCACCACTCAGCCTGCGGAGCACTAAAGAACATTTCTTATGGGCGAGACCAAGACAACAAGATTGCCATCAAGAACTGTGATGGTGTGCCGGCTCTGATCAGGTTACTGAGAAAAACCCGCGACCAGGACCTCACTGACACTATCACAGGTATCAACATCAGTGATGCTATCAAATCTGACTTTTTAAGATCTGTAGCATGATTAATTTAATGATAATACCCTTTTTAAAAACCAAACGCTCTTTTTGATAGTAATTATTATTATTATTATTATTTTATAATCTCAGGCACCTTGTGGAACCTCTCATCCCACGACTCTGTGAAGATGGAGATTGTGGATCATGCCCTGCATGCCCTAGCAGACGAGGTCATTGTTCCTCACTCTGGCTGGGAGCGAGGGAGCAACGGAGGAGAGGAGAGCTGCAAACCTCGTCATCTGGAGTGGGAGACCGCCTTGACCAACACTGCGGGTTGCCTGAGGTACACAAGGAACCAATGAATGGCCCAAAAAAGTCCAGGGAGGAAAAAAGGGACTTATTTTGAAAAGAAAACATGCAATTATGTGCTTAACTACTCCCTTTCACCAACAGGAATGTGAGTTCAGAACGCAGCGAGGCCAGGCGAAAGCTGAGGGAATGCACAGGATTGGTGGATTCTCTCATGTATATTGTCCAATCACAAATCAACCGTAAAGATGTGGATAATAAGGTACCTGCTTCTTTTAAATTAGATTAAAGAGTTTTTGTCCGTCCATCAATTTTTATTTCCATTTCTGTCCATCCTCTAAAAATATCATGAACTCAAAGCAGCTGTCTTCCTTTATCTCCATCTTTGATCGAGTCTTCCCCTCTTATTTTTTTCTTGTAGTTGGTGGAGAACTGTGTCTGCCTCCTGAGGAATCTGTCCTATCAGGTTCACCGTGAAGTCCCCGGCAGCGAACGCTACGCAGAGACCGCACCCCTCAACCAGGGGCCGCCCCCTGCCAACAAAGGTGGCTGCTTTGGCTCTCGGAAGGGCAAAGGTCAGTGTCAGACAGCTGTGACAGCTTAGAGTTGCACTGTGTGTACGAGATTTGCTGTTGACAGATGGGTAGCTGCTGGTGGGTTTGAGCTTGTTGGTGTTGGAAGCACCTGTTGCTGTTTTTCACACTCTACCACTGTTTTCCCTCCTTTTTTTCCCTCCTCCCTCCTTCCTCTGACCTTTCTCCCATCCTTCTTCCCACCCCCTTTCTCTCTGCTGTGTTTAGATGAGTGGTTTTCCAAAGGTAAGATTCTTCTCTTAGTGTTCTCGTGAACGTTTGAAACCACCTACCACTCTCTTCATCGCTCTTTTTACTAACGCAGAATGATACTTCACTAAAGAAATAAGAGTGTTGAGTTCACATTCAGTTCATGAGCATGATCAGCTGATGTCACAGCCAAGACTTTGCATTTTCACAGTGCTTGTTCCACTTGTTGCATGATCACATGACAACATAGGAGATTAGAGGACTGACTGACCATCTCAACCAACCTCACAAAATCTGTGTTACTTCTTGATCTCATCTTTTAATGTTCCTCCTTCTTCTTATTTCATTTCTTGCTGCAGGAAAGAAGGAAGGAGATGATGGAAGTGCAGACCAGGTTGACATTCCAAAGAGGACAACACCTGCCAAAGGTATAAATGTGTCTCTCCCTTCAGTTCATTTCTAATTGATTAGTCTTAGAGTGGCATGCTTATATTGCTGAGGAAAAAATCCCCTAATTTCCCCTTGAGTTCTCTCTTTGCAGCTTTTTTTGCTACTGCTAAACACAAACATAAAGATAGTCATGGATCATTTTCACTGGTTATCTGCATTAAGTTTTATGCAAGTTAAGGGAATTGAATGTTTTCTGGAAAACCTTTTAAAAATGTTGTTACTTTACTCAGAAATGCTTTATAATGTATCTCTATATCTAAAACTTAAACTCTTAGTTTAAATCCAGTGCACAAATTGTAGTTAGTTTTTTGTTTTTTATTGTTTTTGTGTTTTAAACTGTTCTTAAAATAAGACTGCAACATGTGTACTAACAGACCCGTCTTTCCCTTAAGTCACACAGATAAACAGTTTAGACTTAAGTTTGTAAAATTTAAGAATATCAGGTTTTAAGCACTTTGTAAATTAACCTTTATCTGTGTCCAGCAGAAAACTTTGTTGAAGTTTGTCAAACTAACTCCTCTCTTTGTGTCGACTTCAGGTTACGAGCTTCTGTTTCAGCCGGAGGTGGTTCGTGTTTACACATCTCTGCTCAGAGAGAGCAAGAACCCCTCTGTGCTGGAGGCTGCTGCTGGGGCCATCCAGAACCTGTGTGCCGGCCGATGGACCGTTAGTACAAATTCTAACTAACTGTAACTCTGCAAAAGGGTTTATGATGCTAATTGTCTAAATTACAAGAATGAAACTGCTGTCAATAAAATATTCATTACTTCCTGTCTATCTGCTTGTTCTCAAGTATGGTCGCTACATTCGGGCGACTGTGCGTCTGGAGAAGGGTCTTCCCATGATGGCAGAGCTGCTGGCCCATGGCAATGACCGTGTGGTTCGGGCAATGTCTGGAGCCTTGAGGAATCTCGCCATTGACAACCGCAACTGCGAACTGCTGGGTAATGATTAGGGTTGGGTACCAAAATTCGGTTCCAATTAGGAACCGAATCAAAAACGGCGGGTACCGGGTACACATAAAAATATTTACT